>OX376373.1:144755638-144938711 GCA_947369275.1 Nemotelus nigrinus
AGCTAGCAAGGCTTGGGACCTTCTTATCAGAGGTCTCTTGCTCCTCAATAGGTATACCGATGACATCGGTGAAATTGGCCAGCAGGCAAAAACATCTTTAGGACGCTGGGAAGTCCTGGGCAGAGGAATCATCCTGTGCGACAGAAAGGCAGTCCTGGTTATCCATGGATGCGCATCGCACCAGGCAGTTTTTAGGCTTAACTCAAAGCGCTCTGCGTTGCACTGTGGGTGTTCTAACGGGACGTTGTCTCATAGGGCGGCATGCGCAACGATGGGGCGTAGATTTTAACGATTTCTGTCGAAGTTGTAGCTCTGAGGATGAGGAGGAATCCGTCCTCCATCTTATGTGCCAATGCCCAGCTTTGGCAAGGAGAAGGTTGGCGGCACTTGGTACTTTCTCTCAAACCTGACGGAACTGACCCTGATCAATTTAAAGAAGATAATCCGGTTTGCGAAAGGAAGCAGATGGTTTCCTGATTTCAGTGAGTAGGACAGAATCACTACTTTACTGTGGTATCACAACGGGCCTATCTTGTGCCTATGTGTGTCGGTCGCCAAGCCTCTGGAGATCGGCAGCCACTTCAACCTACCGACCTACCTACCTGCACGTTTTTTACTAATGTTCGAAGAAGAACATTAGTATTGAAATCAGTCCAAAAATTCATATTTCTATATACATATATACAGTGGCTGACAGCCAAAATGATATACCCGGGTAACTTATGAAAAATGATCAATATCTGGCTGCTTTTGAATGAAATAAAGAAAAACACTTGCGAGGAATTGCAGATATAATGTGTATTTATCATTTAAGTAAAAAAATACCAAAAAATTTAATCCGTTACGATAAAAATTAATAAAAATCGAGATAATTACTGATTTTGACCTTACAACCAAAATGACGTGAAATGGTTTTTACTAGAAAAAGTATCGCTAATTCCAATAATCCGTTTGTGAGGAAAGAGTATCGCATTGCAGTCATGATGACTATCAGTCAGACCTGGGTTTTTGAATGAAATCACGAATCTGTAAAGAACAATACGACACTATATTCTCGAAGAACGAGATTCAATAATAAACCATTTCAAGGACATGACATATAAAAAAAAATTACTGAGATTGTTAAAAAGAGTGCAGCATATTATTGAGTGTTTTGTGCGCGAAAATTTTGTAGGAAATTGAGTTAAAAAAGCTCACAACAAAATTGTTTCTGAAACGGATTGCCGTTGGATCGTGAGACAGTCTAAAAAGGATCCCACATTGAGTGCCCTCAAATCGACAGAATTTGCTGAAAGGACTCTTGACAAAAAAAAGCAACCCTCAAACTATAAGGAGGATACTCAGGAATCCCAATGTAAATGTTAGAGTTGCCCGGAACAAACCTTTTATCAATCGAAAGAACAGACTGAGCAGGATTGATTACGCTCGTCTACATCTGAAACCGTATTTTTTAAAATTTATTTGGATCTGACATGCGAATCAAATACAGAGCTCGACCCAAAACATTTACGGACTACTGTGAAACACAGAGATGGACATGTTATAGTACTCAACTCGTTCAAATGTGGCTCATTTGGAATTGCCCACATGTTATTCAAATGTAATAGATAATTTACTTAAATGTAATACTTGTACTTAAATGTAATAGATAACACAGGTCTACATCAAAATTGCCTTTTACATGAAAATACACTATATTGATTGTATTTCACTCGCTGAACATAAATATACAAGTTAAAATTCACAGTTAGCTCTTATTGTGGATTTATGCCATATAAATATAATAGCGGGTAGCGCGACAGACTTATCACATTAACGATGATAACTCAAAATGTTTAGTAATTACCCGCGGAAATTTTATTATTTCACATTTGTTTGTTTCGTTTAACGCTGACTGTGTTTTCTTCAACAGTTAAAACGTGAAATTGTTACGGTTTTTTTGACATTTTTAGTGAAAAATCTACAGTTTTCGTTATGTCGCGTAAATGTGTTAATAGTGCAGACAATTTTTGCTACATTTGTGGTAAGGTGACCCTTACAAACCAAAGATACTCAATAACACAACGTTTAGAAACTGCTTACTTCCATTATTTTGGAATTAAAATTAAAAACCAAGACAAATCGTGGGTACCACATTTTAGTTGCACAACTTGCTACACAAATCTGATTAAGTGGCTAAACAAACAGAAACGTTCATTGCCTTTTGGTGTACCAATGATGTGGAGGGAACCTACCAATCATGCGAATGACTGTTACTTTTGCTTGACTCCACCCATCCAGCATGGTATTTCACGAAAAAAGAAACGAAGCGTAGTATACCCTGACGTAGCCTCTGTATCGCGACCTGTACCACACGGAATCGATTTACCTGTTCCTCGACCTCCCGAAGAATACCAGCAAGATTATGAAGAAGCGATTAATTCAATGGAAGTTGACTACAATGAGCCTACAACCTCACAATCTCCACAGTTTGTGGGTGACAATATTGTTTGTGACGAACCTCATAGAATTTCGCAAGATGAACTCAGCGACCTTATACGAGATTTAAATTTGCCAAAAGATAAAGCGGAATTACTAGGATCGAGACTTAAGCAATGGAATTTGCTTCAATCGGATGTCAAAATCAGTATATACAGATATCGTCAGAAGAATTTGATACCCTATTTCAAATCCGAAAACCAGCTTGCATTCTGTAATAACGTAAATGGCTTGATGAACGCTTTGAACATTGAATACCATCCACAGGAATGGCGGCTGTTTATAGACTCCTCAAAATTGAGTTTAAAAGCTGTTCTTCTCCATAATGGTAACACACAACCATCGATTCCGTTATGCCATGCTGTGCATACTAAAGAAACATACGAAAATATGAAATTAATTTTAGATGCTATATCATACTCAGAGCACGAATGGCAGATTTGTGGTGATTTAAAAGTCATAGCAATGGTGTTGGGTTTACAAATGGGCTATACCAAGTACTGTTGTTTTTTGTGCGAGTGGGATAGTCGGGCTAGATCTTTACATTACATAAAAAAAGATTGGAATCGTAGACTAAGCCTGAATCCTGGAGAAAAGAACGTCAAGCACCTTCCTCTAGTTAATTCCCAAAAAATTCTTCTACCACCTTTACATATCAAACTGGGACTAATGAAAAACTTTGTGAAGGCTCTCAACAAGGATGGACCAGCATTCAACTACCTGCGAAGTAAATTTCCACGTATAAGCGACGCCAAAATTAAAGAAGGAATCTTTATCGGACCTGAAATAAGAGAGATTCTAAAGGACCAAAACTTTGATTCAGTTTTACAGGGCTTTGAAAAAGAAGCATGGGAATCTTTTAGAGCAGTCGTTCATGGTTTTTTGGGCAATAAGAGAAATGAAAATTATGTTGAACTTGTGAACAATCTCCTTCAAAAGTATCAACAGTTGGGCTGCAATATGTCCCTAAAAATTCATTTTCTTCACTCTCATCTTGATTTTTTCCCTTCTAACTGCGGTCATGTGAGTGACGAACATGGTGAACGATTCCACCAAGATATCTCGACAATGGAAAAGAGATACCAGGGCCGATGGGATGCGTCAATGTTAGCGGACTACTGCTGGAATTTGAAAAGAGATACCAATAGTAGTGATTACAAGAGACAAACGAAAAAGAAGAGAAATTCTTAATTAAATACGTTTTTTTTTTTTAATTGTAATATTTCCAATTTTATATAAGTAAAAAGCAAAAAATAATAGTAAATAATTATTATAGTTTTTTTTTATAAAATGTTTTGTACTTTAACGTGTTACTAAAAGCCAAATTTTGTATATTAGGTATATTTCCAAAATAAAAGCTAATTAATAAAACATATTCTTGTTTTCCTATTCAGTAACCTCAAAGCAATATAAAAATAAAGTATTCAATTGAAAGGCACACAAAAAGTTACATTTTGTAGACCAGTGTAATTTGTGGATAGAGTTGGAGAAAGGCATGAGTAAACACACAATCAACAGCAGTCAGGACTTAAAAAGAGCTTTGCAGGAAGACTGGAACCGAATTCAGCCAGAAATCTTTAAGAAGGTCTTCGTGTACCTGGTCACATTTCTTAAAGGCTGTTGACTGCTTACTTCCAAAAAATGACATATGCAAATGCAGTTGGCACACCTATGATAGGTTCTGGACCCTTTATTGGAAGCGTTGAGCTTTGCTTCGCAGTAACACGAGCTGTTTCATTCCTTTCAATACCACAGTGTCCCGGTACGCAGAGTAGATGTACTTAATTGAATTTTTGAGGCCGTAGGCCATCTGCATAATGGTAGCAGCGCAGCTTGATTATTACAGCAAATAGAGAAACGCTTTCCCTTACAATATTCATTTTCTAATTTTCAATTTTTTACAATTTTCCCTTGCCATATTTTCCTTACAATATTTATCAATACCCCATCAAGATTGTGGATATTTCTGCTTGAATGACAGCAGCATACTCTTTGGGAGTAAAAGCCCATCTACTATTCGATGATTCCAGATTCAAATTTCACAACTAAATTCAAGGCGTCCGTGAAGAAGCCTTTGAAGCATCCCGCTGTAGAGATATCTGGATACATCGAGTCACTTTTTCTCAAAAGATTACTTGACATCTTTTCTCTAAATTGAGTATTAGTACTCAAGCGGCCAACGGGTAAGAAGAGTAAGCTTCATTTCTCCATGCTTCTTCCAGAGAAGTTTTTTAACTAAAGATTGATCCTAAATATTTAACTTCTTTCGAAATTCACATAGCTGTAATCTTCATTGTTGAAAGCACCAGGCCTTCGTGATTTCTTCTCTTGGTGAACGAAACCAGTTTAGTTTTATCAGAATTACAAAAAGCCGTGTCCTTTAAGTCCAATCCACCTCCTTGGGGACATACATTTGTTGCCGCCAGTAACAATCGCCAAAATGACCAAATATATACATAGACATGTAAGGAATTCCTCACCTAATATTTATCTTATGCTTTTGCTAATAAATAGATATATCCAACGGCGGCTTCGAAACATGAACTATTTTTATTATCCAACAAATGACTGACTAGTGTCACGACCTACAAAAAGTGATAACTAGATTTCGTCGGTCGCACTGCATCCTTTGTGGTGAACTTGAGAGTTCCCCACAGCACTCCGCTCCTAGTGAGGGAACCTCGCGGCAAATCGACGTCTGGCAGATGCTGGTTGATAAGTCTTGGTGATGTATGCTGGTCGTTTTGGCCCTTCATCGGTCGCAAGCATAGAATTCGTTTCGAGAAAGGCCGGTTTCAATCGCTCTGTCTGTGGACACAATGATTGGTTTTCCATTGACGTCTATGGTATACAGAGCGTTCGAAATTCGTTTCAGGATTTTGTGTGGACCAGTGTACGGTCTAGTCAAGTATTTTCGGAGTGAGTCCACTCTTAAAAACGCGTGCGTACATGTGTCGAGATGCTTGTTTTTGAAGATTTTTCGGTCGGTGTGATGCGTTGTTTGAATGGGTCGTAATGCTTGCATGGTTTCTCTTAAATTGTCGAGGAAACAGTGTGGTCCGATAGTTGCATTTGATGCTGGAACTAAATACTCGCCAGGGAGGTTTAGCGTCGTGCCATAAAGCATTTCCGCGCTCGATCCACCGATGTCTTCCTTATAGCTCACGCGCAGCCCCAGCAGGACCGTAGGCAGAATATCAACCCATGCAGGGTTTTTATTGTTGCACATTATTGCCGCCTTTAAAGACCTGTGCCAGCGTTCTATTAGGCCGTTTGAGGCTGGATGGTACGCCAAAGTTCGGTTTCTACCACAGCCAATGAGGGCTGTCAATGAGCGAAACATTGCTGACTCAAGTTGAGCCCCTTGATCGGTCGTGATGGTCCGCGGAGCGCCATAACGTGACACACAGTGATTAAAAAATGCTTTTGAAACCGATTCCGCTGTTCTATCATACAGGGGAACCGCTTCTGGCCATCGCGAGAAGCGATCGATCACAGTGAGGCAGTATTTATATCCTGAAGATGGTATTAACGGTCCCACGATGTCCAAATGTACATGCTGGAACCTGCTGTCTGGCATAGAGATTTGTTGGATCGGGTTATGATGATGGCGTCCCACTTTTTCCCGCTGGCAAGGAACACACGTTCTTGCCCATTCCTTGATGTCGCTTTGCATGTTCATCCATACAAATCTTTTTCCTAGGTTTTTTGCGGTGGCACGCCCACTAGGGTGAGCCGGCTCGCGAAAAATATCAAACACTTTTCTTCGTAGCGCCTTTGGTACAAAAGGACGAATATTGTTTGTAGATGTATCGCAATACAGTTTTCCTTGATTTTCAACTGTGATTGGTTGCAGCTTGAGCGATGTTTCGTTGTGTTCCAATAGTTGCTGGAGTTCGGTGTCTGCCTGCTGAGAATCGATGGGTTCCTTTGTCGAGAAACATGTAGGCATCGAAATTTGCTCGATTCGTGACAAGGCGTCGGCGACGTTATTTGATTTCCCAGCTATGTGCTGAATGTCCGTCGTAAATTGCGATACGTAACTGAGGTGACGGACTTGTCGAGGCGACGCTCTATCAGATTTCTGATTGAACGCGTATATGAGCGGCTTGTGATCCGTTTGAATAAAAAAAACGGATGCCTCAAGCAGGTGTCGGAAACGACGTACACTGCTGTAAATAGCTAGCAGCTACCGGTCGTATACGCTGTACTTTTCTTCAGCACGGGACAATTTTCGCTGATAAAACGCCAATGGTACCCATTGCTTTCCTTGCTGCTGCTGTAGAATCGCTCCCACTGCTACGTTGGATGCATCAGTCACGAGCGTTAGTGGTGGATTCGGCTCGTAGTGCGCTAGGAGTGTTTTGGCCGCTAGACTGTTCTTGCATTTAATAAACGCTTCTTCAGCCTCCGGATTCCATAGAACAGGAGTTTTGTCTCCTTTTTTTGATTCCCCGAGTAAAGCATGCAGCGGGGTTTGACAGAGAGCAGCGTTTTTAAGAAAACGTCGATAAAAGTTTATTAGTCCGAGAAATTTTCGGAGCACTCTAATCGTCGACGGTTTTTTGTATTGATTGATTGCCTCTACTCGGGATTCTGGTACCCTTGTTCCATTTCTGTCGATGATATGACCTAGAAACTCGATCTTATTCACGCCGAATTGGCATTTGCTCACGTTGATTACCATGCCGTATTGGCTTAGTCGATTTAAGACGGCTCTGAGAAGATTTTCGTGCTCTGACGGCTCGCTGGATGCAATTAAAATATCATCTATGTAGCACCAACAGTAATCTAATCCTTTTAAAACTTCGTCCATGAAACGTTGGAATGATTGAGCGGCATTCCGTAGACCGAACGTCATGGCCGTAAACTCGTAGAGTCCAAACGGAGTGGTGACCGCCGACTTTTCAATATCCTCCTCCGCTACCGGAATGTGGTGGAAAGCCCTGACTAGATCAATTTTCGTGGACACGGTTTTTACTAATGTTCGAAGAACATTAGTATTAAACTCGTTTCGCCGAAAATTCATATTTCTTTATATATATATATATATATATATATATATATATATATATATATATATATATATATATATATATATATATATATATATATATATATATATATATATATATATATATATATATATATATATATATATATATATATATATATATATATATATATATATATATATATATATATATATATATATATATATATATATATATATATATATATATATATATATATATATATATATATATATATATATATATATATATATATATCAGCAAAATGATTTTCCGAGATAATCTCTGGAGTGGCCGATTCGATTGAGCTGAAACTTTCGGAGAACGTAGATGTATATAGTAGGTAGGTCCACGACTTTCTCAAATTCAGATATCCTAAACCTTTTCGCGGCGGCGAGCGTTTTAATGAATTTTGAGGTACTCCTATATTTCCAAGCAGTGTAAATTTTCGTTAAAAAAAAGTATTGGGAATGAAAACTAATTATGTTCTAAGCTTGTCTATGATAAAGAATTGAAATTTTTGAGCCGTGTGTGGGTGCAGGGTGCCTAAAACTAGGCAAGAATTTTTTTTCAAATTTTGACTTGTCATTACTTGTGATCAAAACATCGGATCATCGTGAAAATTGCAGAGCGTATTGATGTTGACTAGGACTTAGCATATATGAATTTTTAAGACTGTACTGGTAACCCTGTAGCTACGGCAGGCTCCTGAAAAAAAATCCTTCAAATCATTGACCCTCAAAAATTTTTGATTTTTGGCAAAAGTTTCAAATAATTGATAAATTTTGACATTTGTCCATCATGTCAAATTGAAATTTTGAAAATTCTGATTTGCACAAGAACGGCAACCCATCACCAAATTACCTCTATTTTCAGCACTCGAAAGTTCTGTTCACGAGAACTGACGACTGGATTATACGATAATAATGAAATTCACAGGACATGTTGGTATTAACTAGGACCAGGTTTGATAGAAGTGATTTTGAAATGCGGGCAACCCTGTGGCAGTGGTACCATCTTGAAAAATCACTGAGGAAAAAAACAGCTTTTTGGCCTATAACTTTCGATTCAGCCATCAGATTTTAACAAAACTCACACAGTACTTGAATCTTACTCTATGTAACATTTGGTAAAAAATTTGGTTGAAAAATTAGAATAGGGCTGCCAGCTATGGTGATTTTTGTCTCCCAAATCTTGCGAATTTGCTCAGCAAAATAAAGCTTTTTTCCCTATAGCTTCCGGTCCAGTGCAGAAATCAAAACGAAGTTCATGCAGTAAATGGACCTTAATGTGAAGTAAATGTCCTAGGACTTTCGTACAAAAATCATGAAAGAGCTGCCAGCTATGACCATTTTTGTAATTTTGTGGAATTTCTTTACTGAGCGATTATGCCATTAGATTTGCAAATGGGAGTAATCCTGCAATGCAAATTAACAACAAATATTAACGTTTTAAAAATTTGAAAAGTGTTGAGGATGGCAACCCTAAAATTCTTTTCACCCGTATAACTTCCAGCGCAGTGATTCAATCGAAACGAAATTTACTGGTTGGGTTTAACTTAACGTGAAGCAGATTTGGTATATAATTTGCTCTGCTGCTGACACAGGGTAACCAGCATTAGCCATTTTCGTAAATATTGCACCAACAGATGCTTGAAATTACGTACTCATATGCAAAGCATTTGCGATAAAAATAAGAAATCAATTTTTAAATTTTCCGAGTTTTGAACATTTTTCGGATGGCTGTCGCAAACAACGTTTAACCGCTGAAATTTTCGATGAAATCCTCCGATGAGAACGAAATTTAAAGGATAGGTTGATTAAGCACGATCATTTTATGGTAGATTTATTGCTGCTTCGTTGGGAAAGTGTTGCCAGCACTGAACATTTTCATCATTTGTGTTATAGTTGAGTTTTGTTGCTTGAGATAAGGAATGGTTGATATGATTCTACAAATAAGTGTACTACGTCTTTCCAAAGTTTTTGGTCACTCAAAGACAATTTCTTCGAAAATTAGTTTTCTAGCGGTTCTGATCCGCTAGAGTTTTTGTTTTTATAGATTTGATACGATATCTTCAATGTGTTTGAGTGGATATCGATCAGGGCTCGTGGCGGCGTTTAGATGACGGTAGTCCCCGCATGGGCGCCAACCATCTCTCTTTGGCACATGGTGCAATGGGCTAGCCCACGGGCTTGAAGAGGGCCGACATATCTCTCGCTCCAATATATAGTCGAACTCGCGTCGCACTATCTTCAGTTTCTCTGGCGATAAACGCCGCGGCTTGTCGGCCACTGGTGGACCATCTGTCACTATATGGTGACGCACCTTATGTTTCGGACTCGGAAAAACAAATTTTGCAGGATTCGTTAGTGTAGAATAAAAATCTGCACCTATTATCGGGCGGGAGACATCAGCAACATAAAATTTCCATGAAATTACACGTCGAAAACCGAGATCTAATTGTTGCAGCTTACTTCCGTATGTATTTATCGGAGTACCGTTTGCTGCATATAGCTAGACGTTTTTTTTCTGCAGTTTTTCGGGCGAGGAACGACCGATACATCTGCCCCTGTATCCACTAAAAATGACATTTTCGTGAGACTGTCATGAACAAAAAGGCGTTTAGGTGCGTTGTCACTGGCTCCCGCCTGATGTGCCAGTGACTTTATGCGTTTCCCGTGTGCTGAAACGAGCATGTTGGCGTACACCGCCTGGCGGCTGCACCATACTTATGGTGGTACCAACATATTGAAAATGGCTTGCCTGGATATATGCGTTTAGCATTTTGAGTAGGAGCTGCTGAGTGAAACGGTCTACGGCATGTAGAACATGTTGGACGAGGGTTTTGTTGCGCATTCGTTTTTGCGCGCATTATTTCATGCTTCAAATACATATTGGCCCAAGATAAACCATCTCGGGTTGGGCCACCACAGACCAATTCGAGGACAGATGCTACTGTCCACACCATGGCCGGAGTTGGTGAGCTTCAGTTGTCTATTGTCAGCCTGTCAAATCCGTTTGGTTGGTGCATGTTGGTGCCCAAAACCTACTCAGATCGGAATGCAGGCCAATATCGACCAATCGTAGCCATCTCACACCAAGGGGGTGTGCACATATTGGCCATAGGCTCTGTTGGTTTGGCTTGGGCCAATATGTATTTCCTACATCAGATTTTAGTCCTGCGATCTCTTGCACGAGGTCGTCATATCGCGTGTCGTTTACCACGGACTCAACGTTATTCCGATATGAGACCGACGTTATCCGATCCGCTGACTCTGCTAGGTTGTCCAGGTTGGTAATGTTCGACCCGAGTATGATTTGTTGCACGTTATTTGGTAGCCGTTCGAGCCACAGTGATTTAAAAAACGACACTGTGACGTTAGCGCCAGCCGCGCATCGTATATGACGTAATAATTACGAAGGACGTTGGTCCCCTAGCTCTAGTTCACACACGAGCTTACGCGTCAATTCGTGTTGCGACAATTCGTACGCGGACAGTAGTCGATTTTTGATTGCATTATATTTACCCTGTGCTGGAGGATCATTCAAAATGTATGTTACCTGGTCTAATGCCGCGGCGTCCAGTTCTCCTATCACTCTATCAAATTGCGCTGCATCCGTGTTGACATAGTACGATCGGAATTTTGCTTCAACTCTGCTGAACCAACTGCGAACTTTGGTTGGCCAAAATGGCGGTAGCGTGAGTGAAATCGCTCTGACTCCTACCACATCCCGAGATTTCTCGGGCTCCGCTTCTTGGATGCCATCCGTCGCGTCAACGAACTCTCCATTTTCCGTCATGTTCAGGTTTCGGGGCCACCAATGTGAGGAATTCCTCACCTAATATTTATCTTATGCCTTTGCCAATAAATAGATATATCAAATGGCGGCTTTGAAACATGAACTATTTTTATTATCCAACAAATGACTGACTAGTGTCACGACTTACAAAAAGTGATAACTAGATTTCATCGGTCGCACCGCATCGTTTGTGGTGAACTTGAGAGTTCCCCACAGACATTTCCATAAGAATTCCTTTAGGTCTACCTCTAAGTTGTTCATTCTTCCCCTTTCACTCTAAGCTATTCTTTCTTTCTCCCAGAGCGGATGCCATCCAGGCCCGGCGATTTGAAATTCTCAAAGGACATGATTGCATCTCTGACCTTTTAGTGGGTAACCAACAAATCTAGCTGTGTATCAGCATTGTGAAGTGGCACGGAGAGCAGGAAGTTTGGTCAAAAGCATAGAAACCTTCTGTTTAGCAGTCACAGGAGCGTGATTCTTAACAAGTTATTCTCAATTTTTAAATTTGGTAAAATCATCATCCGGGCGTTTTAGAGAGTCAAGTTAACGTGATTAATCTTTTTCTAGGTCCTTGAACTGCCTCAAGGTCGTTTTTGCACCTTCAAGTCTTTCACAGATCGATTTGAATGATTTCCTCACCAATTTTTTATAGGTTCTTTTTTCTTCCTGAGTTCTTTCTTCGTTTATCTCTAGGCAATCTAGTCATTGTTTGATTTGTTCTTACAAGCTCCATTAAGGAGTCTCCTGGCATTTTCTCTGAGCTTCTGCAGTTCCCAGTTCTATCAAGTAATCATTTTTCTTCATATGTTTCTGCTGATCGGGAAAGTCTCTTTATATTACTTTATCCAGATTGCTCTACCGGAATTATATTGATTATGACGACTTTTTCCTACCGGGGGCGCTTTATCTTGGAGAATACAAATGAACTTAGCTCAGTCAATGTTATTTGGATTCTTTATTTTCACTACAGGTATAGCAGCCGTAGTTAAAGAGAAATAGTTGGCTAAACTGCTTTTTTCAAACAACAACTGCTATTGCTATTTCTAAATAGCAGCTAAAAAGCAGCAGGTGAAAAATAACAGCTTAAGTATAGCAACCTGCATTTAGAATGATTATATCGCTGTCGCATTGTGACGTACTTAATTTTTATATGCCAGGGATAAGTTAGGCTTTCACTCGCTATAATTCCAGTACTATTTTGCTACCAATTCCTTGTTTTCGCTATTTAACGTGAGCTTCGATCACAGTTTAAGAACTACGCAAAGGTCATCAGTCATCACATATAACTTGTTGTGTGTGGTGCTTAGCTTTATTGCCTAGTTAGCTGGATAATGTACAACATGCAAAAGGCCTGTGCTCGGGAAACGATACACAAGCCGGAAATATTCATATAAACAAATGAAAAAACTAGCACGGGTGATGCCATGAAGATCAAACAATAGTTGGTACATATTCTGTCATGTATTTCTTCTGCTGTTCACCGAAGTCTTCTGTCTGCTTTCATGTTATCTAAATAGCATTTAAAAAAAAACAATAGCATGATAGCAGATTTATAAATAGCAGGCTGCTATTGCTATTTATAAATAGCAGTAAGAAAATAACAGTCCACTATTTAGCAGCCCATCACTACTAAAGAGAACACCAGTTAGCGGTGATCAGAGAGTGAGATCTCATCTGATACACGCCATCCAGTACTTAATTCAGCTATTCGTGTGAGCTCCTAGAGAGGAATCACTGAATTCCTAAGGACTGTTGGCAAAATCCCAATAGAGTCAAAATCCTTATTGCCAGTAGAAGCTCCAGTTACTCCAATTCAGCGTACTGAACCAGGTCTTTTGGCTCCTATGTTAGCGGGAGACTAGAGTGACCAAAGGAGGGAAAGTTGAAATACCAATCGCGAGTTTTAGCTTGCTGATAGATCCCGACTTGCAATCAGATTGGAAACCAGAAAACAAGTCCTCTACCTTGTTGACTCTTCATCATTAAAGATCTATGTCTCTTTGACCAAGCTTAGCTCACAGATCCTCGCGCCTCGACCCACGGTTCCTGTACGAGCACAATGCAGGGACACTAGCTATTTTGCCTGTTTTCCCCTTAGAAGAAAAGGCGAAGCCTTGGCATGCTACAAGTTGATCAGAGTAAACCTCATACTTCCAAAGAAAGAATAGTTCAGAGTTATTGCTTACGAAACAAGAGGTTCTTAGGTAATGCGTGTAAAGGCTACATATGGTTTGCAATATCCAGTAAGCGTAGTGACATTTAAAAAGTAAAAATTATATCGATGGCTCTGAGTCGGAGATGTTAAAATTTGTCACAACGCGTAAATAAAAGTTAATGATTTCCAACTGTAAGTGGTCACATCAGTCCAGTATGCACTGTGAGCTGGTGTCTGATGAGAATCAGTACATACTTTCGAAACCACTTTGTCAAAATAAAATATTCAATGTAAATAAAAATTTTCAATGTAAATAAAAAATGTTTCAATTTTAATCATCCCGCAAAAAAAAATCCAATTAGACATTTCTCCCCCAAATTGATAACATCGTAATCACCGGCCTTCCTCTCACTTTCCCAGGTAGGCTCTAAAGATTCACTGCCTGCCATCCAGTTTCCTAGAACACATTTATATTGTCTTTCCTATCTGCCTTGGAGGGCAGTTTTTCCATTTTCACAGCTTCTTACGTTTTCTGCGACGCTATTTGAGAACTTCCAAAGAAATGCAGGTAACAAGGCTTTCCTTCTTTCAATACTTCCTACACGCGGTAAGGAATATCTTACAGTTAACGGGTGCTAATGTTTTGTTTCGTAAAATAGTGGAAAAATGGGTTGCGTTTTAAATTTTACTCAACAACATGCAATTTTGTTAAAATTTTGTGTATTTTGCAAGGCGCATGGAAATTAAACCGTTCCAGCGCTCGTAGAAGCTATGTATATGTCCAGAAATATTATTTAATTTTAATCATCATCATCGTGGCACAACAGCCCGACGTCGGGCCTTGGCCGCCTGGATCGATCTCCTCCAATTGTCTTGGTCACGTGACCGCGTCCTCCAGTCTTGGAACCTCAATAGTTGCTCGGCGTCCGCATACACTGAGCTCTCCCAACGAGCTCT
Source organism: Nemotelus nigrinus (assembly GCA_947369275.1). Lineage (NCBI taxonomy): Eukaryota > Metazoa > Arthropoda > Insecta > Diptera > Stratiomyidae > Nemotelus > Nemotelus nigrinus. The sequence goes on from OX376373.1 coordinate 144,770,066, forward strand.
TGGTCTTCCACTCGACTCGTCTTGCGTTCATGACACTTTTGGCATGCGATCGTCATTCACGCGTTGCACGTGCGCAGCCCACTGTAACCGTTGTAATTTGACGATTTTGGAGACTTCCAGCTCATCGTAAAGTTCGTACAATTCATTGCTGTACCGGATGCGCCATCCATCTCGGTCGCGGATAGCCCCGAAAATCCGCCGTAGAACTTTCCGTTCAAAAGTGTCGATCATATTTTCGGAGGCTTGGGTCCGGGTTCATGTTTCGCAGCCATAGCACAGCACAGGTCTTATGATAGTTTTATAAACGCGGAGCTTAGTCTTTCTGTTCACATATTTCGATTTCATAATAGGGAGGACCGAGAAGAATGTCTTATTTGCTAGTTGTATCCGTCGCTTGATTTCGTCAGTTTCGTTGACGTCACTCGATAGATTGCTACCCAGGTAAACAAAGTAGTCCACGAATTTGATGCAAAGGTCCTTTACGTTGATGGTCGTGTGCGCTGGCGTCCTTGTCCTAGATTGCATCATAACTTTCGTTTTGTCCTCGTTGATTCGTAGTCCAACTTCTTTTGCTGCGGTGTCCAACTTCTTTTGCAGAAGTTCTTCTGCATCGGTCAGTTTTCGAGCCATGATGTTAATGTCATCCGCGTACGCTGCCAAGTGGGTCGACTTAAAAAGTAGAGTGCCGCTGGTTGTCAGGTTCATTGCCCGAATAGCGAACTCAAGTGCCAGGTTGAAGAGCGCTGTTTCAGGCCACTCAGAGTTTCAAAAGGATCAGTCAATCTGTTCTGGATCCGGACTTGCGAGACGGAGTTGGTCATCGTCATCTTTATAAGTCTCACTAATTTGGCCGGTATACCAAATTGCAGCATGATGCTATATAGAGAGCCTCGGTTGATGCTGTCATATGCTTGTTTAAAGTCGGCAAAGATTTGGTTTACGTCGACGTCGTATTCCCAGCACTTTTGCAAAATTAGCTTGACCCCGAAGAGCTGGTCGATTGTGGAGCGACCAGATCTGAAACCGCCTTGATACTCGCCAATGATTTTTTCCGCGAATGGTTTAGTCCTATACTCCAGTATTTTTGACAGGATTCTGTAGGCCGTACAGACTAAGAAGATGCCTCTGTAATTCTCACACCGCAGTTTATCTCAATTTTTAAGTATGGGACAGATGATGCTTCTGCGCCAATCGTCTGGGATCACCTCAGTCTCCCATATTCGCAGCAGTAGTTGATGTAGCGCACTTAATAAACCCGCCCCACCAGACTGGAGTAGCTCAGCTGATATCTCGTCAGCGCCCGGCGCTTTGTTCCTTTTCAGTGAACGCAAGGCGAGATCAACTTCTTCTACTGTCGGGGATTGTGGGGATGGGGGTTGACCAATGGTATCACCATGGAGCTCAGCTTCTGCTGCCAGGATGTTTAATGGCGGATTCAGAAGCTCTATGAATTAGGACGCCCATCGTTTGCTAATACTTTTGGTGTCGCTGATAATACTTCAATCTTTGTCCTTACAGAGGCTAGTCCTAGGTTGGTAGCCATTTTTGATAGTGTTTACTAGTCTGTACGCTTGTCTGGTGTTCTTACTAACTAATGTTCAGCAACTGCTCGTCAAGGTATTTCCGTTTCTTACGCCTAATTATTCTATTGGATATTCGCCGTAGCTCGTCATATTTTGCCTTTTTGGCTCTGGTTGCACGTTGGACCCATTGTCTGTAGGCCTCGTTCTTTGCGTCAAGTGAGTTTCTGCATTCTTCGTCAAACCATTCATTTCGCGCTCGTCGGGCTTTGTATCCCACAACGTTTTCTGCCACATTCTTGATTGTATTTTTGAGCTCTTCTCAGAGCTCGTGGACACCTACGTTGCTGGAGTGAAATTCTTTCCTCAATACCGACACTAAATCATTTTAATAATATGGAATTGTTTTTGTGGGCTGATTGAAATTGAAACATTTCTGAGGGATGAAAAACAATTCCCGTATCAATTGTTCTCTACTTTGATGAGCTTTAGAGACGATATACGTTGTCTATGCTGATTTATAGACAAGAAGGAACCATGATCACAAATTAATAACCTTCATATTAATAATACCCATTTCAATCAATTTTTCTTCGCAAACGACAACAGTGTTCCTTAATCACCACAAAATCTCTCACAACAACTTTATCTCACCATAGGTGATTTTATTACTCAGACTTTCATTTAATAAACAACAAAAAACGATACGATGATTCGTAGCGATACTGAAAATCGATATAATTCTGTATTACGAAATATTTTTACTACTTTTCGACTTCTTTACAAATTTTGATTTCCCACCACCACCGCCAACAACAAGACCTGCGACGAAGACAGAGAGAGATGGAGCGGGTGAGAGGGGCAAAAAGAAGCTTAGGCAGCCAACGGTTGATGCCTGTTTATGTCCTAGGTACAAATTATCCAATCAACTTTGCTCATGGTAAACAATTTTGATAGACGTTCCATTTTTATTGCATTCTCGTAGAATCTTTTCGACAACCGAACCGACGACCACAAGCGTAAAAAACACCACGAGATACGTACCGATTCGATAGATCCAAGGTCTTTGGAAAGCATTGAGGATCGCGCTACCGTTACAAACTTCTATCCGATTAACATGAGTGTATTAAAGTTTTGTTGTTCTTCTTCTTTTTCTTCTGCTTGAAAATGACTAAACGAATCTATCGGTTTCTGGACTCGGTGTACTCGAGTTGCGAATTAAGAGGTTCACGTGGACCCAGTCGAATGCGACTGGCGTACTCCTTCCTACCGACCGAGAGTGTTATGACATAACGAAGAGTATCCTGTCGCGCCCGGATAAAAAGACGAAGTACGAGTAACTTTACGAATATCGTACTCGTAAAAATAATATGGTTTGAAATCCCATCAAAATTTTTCCTTGTTTTTACGAGCCGAAGAGTGTATAAAACGAACGGAGCTAGTGGTGCACAGTAAGAAGTATAGAAACTATTTGAATGGCTTATGGAAAAGGATTTGCCCGATCTGGATTGGAGCTCGTGGCTTGGGCGGACGGATGTCGCGGAGAGGTCTTATGGAGTGAAACGTGGCCGATGGCAGTGGCGCGCACGGGAAGCTGATATGCCGTGCAAGATATTTTTTATAAGCTGTCTTGTAATTTTCTCGAAGGATATTGCGGATAATGCTAAATGGAATAATGTTTATGGCAGTTAACAAATCAGCAGGATATAACGTTCGTGTGCTGAAATTGTTTTGTGAAATGAAGCGGTCGTGGCGGATAGGGACGGAGACATGACTGGATTTAGTCTGAAGAAGATGAACGGCGGGTGGTCGAGATGGAGATAAAGTCTAGTCTACAGTGCTGCAAGATGGTGCAGGACTAAGTTACATTGTTTTGCAATTATGACAGGGACATTTGTAAAACAGATTGTACAAATCGTGATAGTCTTGTTGGCAGAGTGATGAGGTTGTCAGAAATTGATTTAATATATGGAAAATTTTAAAACATCCCAGAGAAAAACTAGTATGCTACTATCGATATTGAAATTCCATTGTTTTTTTGAAAATAAATATATTCTTACACAAATTGGTTTAAAATTATTTCAAAATTCTTTTATTAAAAATTAATTATCTCAAATATTTTATAAAACACATTTTTTTCTTAACATCTCGTTTTTTGGAATTTCTTTGCAGCAAGTTGTTGAATTGAATGGCTATGTCATAATATTAGTTGAAACTCGTGATGGAAAAATCAAATTATATGGTTCGCCGGCGGACAAGGATAATCTTGAAGTGGGCGATGAGATACTCGATGTCAATGAAAGAAAATTGGAAGATTTGAATCGTGCTGAAGTTATACGACATATACATGAGGTTAGTATAATTTACATTTTATGTCTAGTTTATCTATTTTGTAGTTGGAAAAAAGTCCTTCAGAACTTATGAATCGTACCAATTTTGTTTTTGAATAATACAGAATGCTTTTAATATTTTTTTTTTTCAATTTCTTTTCTTTCAGTTTCATTTTATTTGAACAAGAACATTTCACCGCATTATGATTCAAAACAATTAACTACTATTTTTGTTTCTAGTGCATCCAGTCATGTATGATAAAACTTCGGGTAAAACGTCGTAGTGATTCGGTTCGACTTGGTGAGTACTGAATAATATTGTATTTTTCATCTGAGGATAACTATGTCAAATGTTTTTATATTCCGAAGATAAATACCAATATGTTTCGTTTAGATCTAGATATAATTAAATTTCTTGAAAAATCCGGGGGTAGGTCCGAGGTATAGAGGCTAAATCACCCATAATTATGGCAACCAATCAATGTTTTTTTTTTAATTTTTGCTCCAGAGCTTAATGAGATTTTTCGACATTGTTGCGTTATTTATTGCTGACGCTGCCAAATTTAAATCAAAAATGAAAATTAAATGAAATTCGTCCGAAAAAACTCCAGAATTTTAATAATTATTTGTTTATATATCATATTATTGATTTATGAATCCATTCAACTGATATAATCCAATTTCTGAAAAAAACCATGAAATCAAAAGAAATTAAATAAATAGATAGGAAAAAAATAATAAAGTAATGAGTGAAGACGTGAGTAAAGTTAGGTTAAACTGGCTGGCACAACGCCACACATAGACGTATTTGGTCCATACTGATACCAGATAAGTGGATCACGAGAAAGAAAGTTCAGTCCAAGCGGCCGTCAAAGGCTCCGTTCTTTTTACGCGAGCTAAATGATGTCCTTCAGCGTCTGCTCCGCCGCGTGCGAGAGATCCACCAGCCAGGGATCACCGTCCTGCCCGGTTTTTCCCAGTACCGGGTAGTGACACAGGAGATGCTGGATTGTTTCTGAGACTCCCGGCTCTAGACATTTCCTGCAGGTGTCGCTGGCTAGGAATCCGATTTTCATCGCATGTGCTGCTACAAGACAATGGCCAGTAATGATACTGACTAGTCGTTTGTCCACATTAATTCGAGCAGGTATTTAGTAACTGCAGGATTGAATGACCCCCACATGATTTTGCTTACCCTGTAGGTCTGAATTACACGCCATCTGCATATCGCACCTTGCATTATTTTGGAGCTAATCGAGTCGGATCGGATAGTAGTTGGGATATCTACCGATCCTGATAGAGGAAGACTGGCCCCATACTTGGCTAGCGCATACGCCCTCTCATTTCCATCATTGCCTTTGAGACTGGGAACGCAGAAAATTCGGACACATCGGTTGTTGCTCAGTCTATTCAGGGCCTGAATGCAACTCGAGTACACAGTTCGATTTGTATGTGTGAGACATCAGCACTTTTACCGCCACTTGACTGACTGTAAAGATGTTGATCTCCCCACTTGTAGTATTTTTGGCATATGCTAGGCCTGCGGCTTTCTGTATCGCTAAAATCTCCGCCTGGAAAAATACTACAGTGATTAGGAAGCCCAAAAAGCTGCCTCCTTAGCTAAATTTGCAGAGTATGCTGCAGCACTCACTTCTGCACCTGTTTTAGAGCCATCAGTGTAGATGCTAAGAGCTGTTGCGCCCATTTGCTGATTCCATTCATGCCCATCCCTCACAGTCACTCGATATCCTCGCTTGAAGCACAGAAAGTCAGTATTTCTTGTGTACCCCCCGCTCAATACTGCTATGGGCGAATGATCTTGACTCGTAATGTCCCGATTTCCTAAGCCTGAAAGCAACTTTTGCGGCAGTGCTTATAATGAAGAGCTCAAGCGGGGGAGATGAAGCAGGACGTTCAGAGCAGACGAAGTAGTCAAGGTTAAGGCACCTGTAGTGCAGAGAGACGCCAAACGGTGAATTCTGTTCGCCATGCCATGCCAGCAAATTCACTCGTGGCCACCAGACCAAGCATCCGTAAACAAAGATCGGCCTGGCTATCACCATGTAGATCTAATGCGTTAAACCAGAGCTTACCGTACGTTTTACCCAGTACTTTTTTGCTGGCGTAAATCGCGTTGCTTGCCCGTTTAACTCTCTCCTCTAAATTCATCTTCCATGTGAACTTGCCGTCCAGAATAAGACCCAAGTACTTAGTTTGTGACTTAGGACTTAACCTGGCACCGGCCAACCTGATTGGGTCTAAATTGGGAGCTTTGTACTTCCTAGTGAAGAACACAAGATCAGTCTTATGGGAGTTGATGTCAAGGCCCACGGTAATCGCTCACTTATTAAACGCCCTCAACCAGCCCCAGAGCACACTCGATGAGCTGGCCGAGGGTATGCGGAAACCCACCCGAGACTAAGATCGCAATGTCATCAGCATAGGCCACAACCGTGAGTCCCTTGCTTTCTAACCTTTCCAAAATTGAATTTATAACCAGGTTCCACAGGAGAGGGTAAAGAACCCCTCCCTGTGGTGTACCTCTGTGAACCATCTGTGTGATTTGCACCTCCACCCACTTCACTGATATGAGCTTTTGCTCGAACATGTTGCTTATCAAGCTACAAATAGCGGGATGTGTATTGGATGCGTAAAGGCTCTCTATAATGGCTGTTGTATGCACATTATTGATGGTGCCTTCAAGGTTTAGAAAGGCTTCCAAAAGGTACTGTTTGTAATGTAGTGCCTTTTCTATTTTAAGAACAACCCTATGGAGAGCCGTTTCAGTGGATTTCTCAATAGACCTGGAGATACAAGTCTTTGTTTGATATAGAGGTACGATAATGTTTCAAAAACTTTAACAAGGATGGAAGTCAGGCTAAGTGGCTTGTAGTCTTTCTTCGAATACGCATGGTGGAATTTACCTGCCATGGGCATAAATACAACCTTAGTGGTCCTCCAGGCTACAAGTACGTGACTTAGCACTAGGCAACCTTTGTAAATCTGTGTAAACCAGAGAACGGTGACCATACCTATCTTTTGAAGCATGACCGGTAGAATTCCACCCGGACCTGGGGACTTAAAGGGCTTGAAGGTGTTAATTGCCCAGACTAGTCTATGCTTGGTGACAATATTGCCAATGCCTTTGATGTATTGCAGGTTTGACGCCTGTTCACCAGCAAAAGCGGCGGAGTCAAACAAACAGAAAGTGAGTGAGTAGCTACAAGGATTTTCAGACGAGAAGTGAGTATCTACAATGATCTTCAACGTTTCCGAGCTATTGCTTGTCCACTCCTCATCCGGCTTACATACCAGGCTTGGCATGACAGCAGATATCTAAGTCTCGCCGCTTCCGATGTGGTTTCAATTCTAGGAGCTTCATCTGGCTTTCCTTATTTCTGATTTATAGAGGCTAAGGACGTGCTTGTATGCGTCGTATTTTGCTGAAAAGCAAGAAACAACTCATAAAATTGTCAAGACAAAAAATCAGGCGAAAAACGACGTTATCAAAATGGAGAACAAATATCACAGAAAGAATATACATTTCTAGAGTTTCTAAGGCAGGAAGCGTTACACAAAAAATTTTATTCCAATCGAAAGTTTTAGCAGATCTTTAAAAATGTATTGATTTTGCTGGAAATCTAATCAGCATCGAAAATCGATAAAATAGATTATTTTTTTCGAATTAAACAATGTCAATATATACTCACACTTAAACCTATTTGCCAAACCCAGTAAATTTCGCGAACTAATTTGGCAAACAGCTGGAAAAACCAAAGTTTTTTTTTTAATGGTAATTAAAGTTGTATTTAGGCCACAAAGTAATTGTTTGAAAAAGATTTGAAACAGTCAAATTATTATTTAACTTTCATCTTATCAATGTGTATACCATTATTCTTACTAATTGCTGTACAAAGTTTTGTTATTCTATAGATTTTCAGAAAAACTAGGGTATTTCTATTCCGACGTTTCTGTTCAGCTTATCCCATAAGTTTCACGGAGCTAGAATGAGACGACTTTGATGACGGTACTCTCATTGTAAGACCTCTCTCAGTTGGTGAGTTAAGTACTTGCAGATTTTCGAGGAGTGTCTCGGGTCATATGCATATTAAAAAGTATACCTTCTTTCCAAAGTATATGGAGAAAAATAGGAGAAACAATCAAGCTGAAATGGTAAAAAAAGTCAAACGAAAATGCGCCCAACGTGGGTGTTTGCACGGAAGAAATGGTTAATATGTAAAAAACATAAAGTAAACCTACAGTCTCAATAAAAATCAGATATAAGCAAAAATGTAGTTGGGTTTCATCCAGCAATAAGCTCACTGCAAGGTTAAGGACCGATATTCCTTGAAAAACGATTAAAAATTGAAGCTCAAATCTCAAATCAAAGCCAACTAGACAGCGAATAGAATTTAATTAATGAAATTAATGAATTTTACTTTCAGCTACTATTGCTTTTTTATCAGAGTCTTTTTTAAGTTATATTTTAGAGTTATAGGTGAACACGAGGAATAGTTGTTGTGACAATGTCCTCTTTAGATAGTTGAAGATTTTTCGTAAACACGGAAGGTTTTGTTTCTGCTGTTATAAAAACCGGTGAATATCAGCTAGCTCCGTCGACTTGAACCACAAAAAACAATTCCAATTTGATTCGACTTCGGAGGCTTATTCCGCAAAACGATTGAGTTTCCCGTATCAATATTCTCTGCTTTGATAAGCTTTAGAGACGATATACGTGGTCAATGCTGATTTATAGACAAGAAGGGAACCATGATCACAAACAATGACCTTTATGAGTAAAATTATTTCGATGGATATATGTCGGAGATGTTAAAATTTGTCGCAACTAGCATAAATAAAAAAAAAATTAATGATTTCCAACTGCAAGTGGTCACATCAGTCAAGTATGCACTGTGTGCTGGTGTCTGATGAGAATCAGTGCATACTTTAGAAACCACTTTGTCAAATAAAATTTTCTATGTAAATAAAAAATTTTTCAATTTTAATCATCCCGCAAAAATAATTCCACTTAAAGATGCTTTTTGCTTTCAAATAGCGCTCTTATATCAATTTTTTCGTTTTTGAGCCTAGAGAGAGAGAGAGAGAGAGAGAGAGGGAGAAAAAGAGTGTCCACAGAAAAACTGCTAGGTTCTCCTATTCAGTTTTTGACTACCTTTTGTTGGTTTTCCGAAAGCTACCACTGGGATTTGTTTAGTCCTTTTTTAAAGTGTCTTGCATCCTTTTATTTCCGAAAAGCCTGCCTGATTTTTTGAAAAAAATCCTTCATGAATTGATCTGTTTCTGATCAAAATTGATCTGCTATGGTTTTTTTGGGGTCTTAGGGACTGGAAGTGATAAGAGGCACAGCTTTTGTAATATAAATTATTTTACAAGATGGTTAATTTCACACCTGATTAATTTGTCCCTGATTTGACTCAGGTATCTTTTTAGAGCTAGGTTCACGCAGAGCTTGATATGGGCTTGTACCTGGATTTGAACTAGGGACCCCACGTGCCAGTGCTTATTTCTTTACTTGAAGAGTTTTAGCTTGACTGAAAATTGTAATGGGTCAATCATTCGAATGTGCATGCGTGTAAGGCAAGATGATAATTAATTGAGTTTCAATACAATTACCATAGCTAAGCATAGACTACATCCCTATTCCACTACAGTATTGATGTGTGCAAGGTGTTGCCTTGGTTTAAACATGCTTTATGTCGTTTGTGTATTTTATATTATTTTATTTATTAACCAAACAAGGTATAAACAATACAATAAAATCTTTGAAATAAATATGTGTAAACGAAAAATTAAATAAATTAAATAATTAACAAATAAATCAATAACAATTGATAAATAACAAACTAATAAAACATTGACTTATAGCTTAAGATAAGGGGTTATGGATGGCTTGGAAAAGGGAGGATTTGAAAGAGAATTTGGAGATCGTTGGGAAATACCCAAAACTTATACTGTTAAATATTCTGCAGCATCTATTTACCGGCTCATTAGCTGCGTAAGTAGTGGAATCTGGATATTCTTTAAGTAAACGAGAGGACCTGGTGTTCCTTACAGGGCTGTTTAATACCATTTTACTATTCAGGAATTCAACTTTGATAACGCCTCTAATGACATCGAATAGGAAGCAGGCCGAAATCATCTTTCTTCTGGATGCAAGTGTCAATAAGTTTACATGACCCAGTCGAAACTCATAAGGAGGAAGGGTATTAAAATCGTAAGGATTGTATAGTTTTCTCAATGCGAAAAGTAAGAACTGTTTTTGTATAAACTCAAGTCTGTTACTGTGGGTTTCAAAAGCCGGATTCCAGCAGATAGAGGCATATTCGAGAATGGGGCGTACAAGTGAGATGTATGAGGATCTTGTGACCCACAGGCTACCAAATTCCTTGGAACGTCTTTTGATGAACCCTAGTTATTTGTTTGCTCGGGAAATTATTTTATCATAGTGCAAGGTAAAGCGGAGTTTCTCATCCTAGATAACACCAAGGTCAACAACGTTTTCAACTCGGCCTAACAAATTATTGCCAAGGAAGTATGTGTTATGTGAGACCGTGCATTTTCGGGAAAAACTAATAACCTGGCACTTAGCAATGTTGAGAGAGAGAGAGCTTATTTTCAGTTTAGATTGGAGAAAGAGTGCATCGGATTTAGATTCAATGATGTGATACACTTTGAGATCGTCGGCGTAAAGTAGATGAGATATATTTGCTAAGACGTCAGATAGGTCAGGAATAAATATATTAAAAAGGAATGGGCCAAGATGGCTACCTTGTGGTACACCGGAGGTAACAGATATATTTTTCAATAAAACTCCTTGAAATTTTACCAATTGCGTTCGATTGCGAAGGTAAGAAGTCAGCCAGCTATGCAAAGGTCCGGCAAGTCCAAATTTCAGAAGCTTTGAAATTAAGATAGGGTGGTCAACTCTGTCAAAAGCTTTACTGAAGTCTGTATAGACTGCGTCAATTTGGTATACTTTTTCCATTTTACACAGAACGTCTGAGATTAGGACTGTCAAATTTGTGGTAGTTGAGCGACATTTTCTAAAGCCATGTTGCTGCTCTTTAAAGTTTATCGTAGACAATCTTTTCAAAAAGTTTCGGAATTGAAGATAAGATGGCAATGTCCCTATAATTTCCGATACAGCGTCTATCACCATTTTTGAAGATGGGTGTGACATACGAAAGTTTTCAACAGAATGGAAAAACTCCAGACGAAAATGATCTGTTGAAAAAAATATGCAAGGGAGTTACAAGCTGCTCTACACACTTTCGCAAGAAAGTTGGAGGAATTAGATTGGGTCCAGGGCCTTTGTTGCAGTTGAGTTCCAAAATAGCTTTATGTATTTTATCACGTGAAATTTCTAAGTGGCTGACCAAAGCTGTTGGAGCGGAATGAGAGTAAGAAATGTGTGAGTTTGGTGGGTCTGATGCATTAAAAACAGTCTGAAAATTATCTGCAAATAAATCACTAATATCATTGGGAAAGGAAGAAGTGATATTATTAAAGAACATTGACAATGGATAATCAGTAGTTTTTCGCTTCACATTTACAAAATCATACAATTTGATCGGGTCGCGGATTATATTTTCGCCGGTAGTCTTAATGTAGTTGTCATAAGCCTCGTGGGACTTTGTTAAAAACTGCTTAGCAATTTCATTATATTCTTCCTGAATAGCTGAACTAACGTCAATATTGTTTTTAATCCGCTTATAAAGTTTGTTCCTACGATTCCGTAAATGCCTAAGTCCCTATCAAGCCACGGCTCAGAGAGTTTATTCTTTTTCTTTATCTTTGGTACATATCTCTCAACGGCGTCAAATATTTTGTTGTAAAAAGAAGAAATGGCTTCCTCAAGGTCTAGCGTTGAAAGAATATTCGTCCAATCTATAGAATCAAGAAAATGGTGAATGCTTTCATAATTAACATTACGAAAGTCATATACAATTGAATTATTGTACGTTCTTAAATAAATAGAATCAGGAGTGGCAAGTTCAACTGAGAGTGCTGTATGGTGCGAACTATTACAAAAAAGATGTTCTATGTCATTAATTGGACTTACCACTACTTCATCATAAGCGTTAGTGAGCACCAGATCTAACCAATTACCATTTTGGTTGGGAGCTGGACAAACTTGCTGCAAATCATTGCCATAGAAGGTACTCATAAGGTTAAAGTCGTTGCGATCTGAAAGGTTTACAGGGAGCAGGTAAGTGTCATTTTCATCGGGAATGAAATATAGATTGGGGCAATTGAAATCTCCCAGGAATATAACTTTGCCTTTTTCGTTTAGGGATGATACGAAGGAATGTACAGATTCGCATAAATGATCGTATACCGATTCGTCGGATCTGGGTGGAATATAAACTACACCAATGTAAATCGATGTATTATTCAAAGAGATTTGAACAATTAAGTGCTGGAACATTACGTTTGGTGTGGTATCGATGCGTTTGCTTGGAAATTTGTTGCTCACAGCAATTAAGACACCACCTCCTCGCGTTTGGCCTGTAGAGCAGTAGTTGCGATCATCACTGTAAATGGTCCAGCTACTGTCAAGAATTTCTTCGTTTGTATGTGAGTCATTAAGCCAAGTTTCCGTGAAGGCAAATAAATAATGGCATGATTTGGCGTCAAGAAAAAGTTTAGATAGTTTACCTCTCATACCACCACAATTGTGGTAAAACAGTTTGAGGTTTCTGTGTGTTTTGTTAGGAAAAATTACTAACAGAGTGGTGTGGTCTTTGAGGAGATGCAGAATTCATCAAGTTATTATTCGATATTGAAGTTCCCGTTGCCGCAGTGGATGCAACATTTGCAGTCCCTTTCTTATGGTTTCTCAATGGGCATACAGTGGCCACGCTGTTACGAGCTTTTAGAGAAGAGGAAAAAGAAATACTAGAATCAGGCGATTGCAGCATTTTGGTACGGTTAGAAGTAACATTGGACGGGCCGCTAAAGAGGTGGGCACGTAAAGTTGTAGGAGGCAGAGGGTCAGTATCTTTGAGAAAAGGAGTTTTAGGAGTAGATAGAAAGTAAGGTTTGTGCTTGAAAGGAATATCGCAGGTAAGGACATTTGGATATATACATTGTTTTTACAATATTCTTTTTTGGCTTACTGCTAATTTTGTTGCTGACTTTCTGCCAAGGGCTGAACGTGGTTCCTTTCCAGTCAAACCTGCCGCTATTTCCATTGAGATCAATAAAGAGCCAAGCATATTTAGTTGGTATAAAAACCTTGTACCGCTTAGGTGATCTACATTTCCGCTGAGGTAGTTGTTCGAGATTGTAATCGGTGATGCAGAAATCAGCTTCAAGAAGTCTTCCCAGCCATCCATCATCAGCATTGTGAGGAACTTTATTTACGTAGAATGGCATTCGGTTTACTTTGAAAGGCAGTTTGGAGCATGCTTTCTCAACATGATTGTGCGTGTTAGCTGTCTTAAGTTTTTGTAGGCGAGTGGCCCAGTCGTGCTTGGATCAAAAGGTATCGAATTTGTTGATCGATGCAGCGTCGGGGTCTGAGGGTAAACGTAAACTAGAGCATGGTGCTGGTGGTGCAGTGCTATTTATTAACTCTTTTATAGGTGAAGAAGTTTTGTCCTGCGTGTATATCCTCTTACAGCTTGTTGAGCCCCTCAAACTTTCGAGATGGCCGCTCAAGTCTTCAAACTTTAACTGTTGTGCAGAGGACGCATCCGTTATCGAATCAATAAGTGGTTTCATCATACTCGTCATTTTTAACTCTACATTTTCAAGTATATCGGTGCTGCTAGCTTGGGAACTGTTACTTGATTTTCTGGAGTTTTAGTTTAATGTATGTTATCTTAGCTTAAAGCATACATGGTATATGTGATGAAAACATATGAGCAATTAGTCACGAGTAATAGTAGTAATTAGCTAAATAACTTACTGTGAAAAAAAACAAAGAAAGCAGCTCATGTGAATTAGGTCATGAGCTTATGCATGGGAACTGATTGAATATTGGTTATGCATTATTGATAGGTAGGGATAGAGTAAGCAAAATTTTAGCATATAAAGAGTGTGTAAAAGATATTGAAAGAGGAGTTGTATAGTGGTCTTGGACAATTAAACACTGCTTAAGAATATTACAATTAGTTTGTTTTCGAAACTAAACTATTGCCTTTTATTGGTAAACCGAAGTCTAGCCTTACATCGGCTAATTAGTTAACATAGCGGCTGCACGAGTTTTGCTCAGCGCCAAACATGCGGCAATCCACGGGTTGCCTTAGGTATAATTAGAGATGTTGATAATCTACGAACTATCTAACAATTTATATACAATCTTTAGTAAACGCATTTCTCTCGAGGATTATCGGAAGAGGATAATTCTGCCTAACAAACATCAAGCTCCTTTACCCAATCATTTTAACGCATTATTTTTTAAAGAACTAGATTCAAAATTTTCGTGTTCGTGGTTCGACTTGTTGCTCTAGCTAAAGAAGAGTAGCGGGTAAATAAAATTATATTTTTTTGAAGTGAGTGGCAGAATGTCAATGGAAGATTATTAAAAACATATTACCTAGTTGTCTCCATTTTTTGTTGTTGATAGTATCAATCTATTATTTCTGAAAACGTCACCGTATTATCATTTATGAAATTAAAAATTCCGCTCAGCACTGATCGTACAAACTGATTTGCATAGTTATTATTTTTGGTTGACTTGAATCAATACGCATATTTACTACTTTTGGCTAATTTAAAATAAAATTTAATAATTTTTAATACATAATTTTCGGTTCATTGATGTCATTCTCCCCGAAGTACATCTCTGTCCACAACACTATTGCCCAAAAGTCTTCTACCTTCAAAACTAATCTCTCAACGAAATTCACTGTACTCATACTTCCACTCATACCTTCTTTTCGTATTCGTTTTCTTGGCACTCTCTGTCTATCGTTGCTATGCTAATTATGACGGTAAACCAAGAACCTTGTTATGGAAAGCCATACAATCGACGCCTGTAGGTAAAACAATCAATCAGCGCACTCACTCACATCATACATGAGCGTTATTCCACGCTCGACCACATATTAGCGGTATGTGTACGGTCGACACTTTTTCTAATATAATGGTTTACAATTTCCCCGCAGAAGAGGAGTAGAGGTTCGTTTTGTATCTGCTAGTGGTATTTCACAAAACGCTCTCTGGCCTACAAAGCACAACTTTATTACACAAGTTTTTTGTTCAGGTTCTACCATATGTGTGTAGGCATATTATTGTTGTTTGTTTCAACTGGCATTTGTTTTATTTTGTTTGTTCTTTTCCTGTGTCAGTTGTCCGGGCTTCCGCGCTCTCCGGCGACATTAACAAAAAAATCTTTTCATCCGCTCTGAAAACGTCACATATACACCGATAAGCTCATTCACCTGTGTTACCTGTGCATGCCTGCGAGTATGGAAAGAGCTCAGGTGTATGATGTATTGGTATTTGTATCTGAAAAGATACTTGCTTCGGTCTGAAGTATCTGAGACCAGTTTGACTTGCTAAATCTCATTCTAGATACTTTGTGTCTTCTTCAGATACTATCCTCGACCTACGGTAGGTATACGGTATTCAGCAGCGATTCAGCAGTTTGAATTCCAATAAGTGTATCTGATAGATACTCGTAAAGCTGAGAGGCTTTCTAGTTAGAATTTTTCGGTGGGAAGAAGAGAGCTTAGCGAACAGGTAAAGCTAACTGAGCAGTTCCGATGTACTTGTATCTTTACCATGTTCGTGGCTAGCGAGTGGAGAGGTTTACTGTTCATAGTGGCTCGGCTCCATCGTACAAACTAGTAGTATTGCTGCAGACTCTGATATCTTCAGAGTATTGTACCGACCAGATTGCCATCGTGTAACGATCGTTGCTACATACTACCTCGACGATTTTGTCAGCCAGTGTAGAAAAATTGTTTTCTCTCGGTCGTGCACTGAAGCTATGTATCATACTAACTCACCTAGATAGTCCAGTATCGCCAGTATTTTTTCGGCTCGTAAAAGAAATTGTAACAGATACGACCCGAAATTGGGGGCGTTTCAACTTACTGCGATAATTTATCTGCGAAATTTAAGTGAATCCGGTACTCGGTGTTGCTTTTTTTGCGGCGGCGTGTAAAAGCTTGAATCGTATGATCGCGAATCCATCTTTTTGTTGCCACACAAGAATGTGTTAAAGATCGAGAAAGAGTCGTGAAGTAGTAAGTCGTCGCGACACGGAGCAGCGTATATTCCTCGATTATTGGGAACCAGATACAGACTCGAATCGCAGAGCTGTACTAAGATCGACCGTGGTACGTGAAGATCGCATCGCGCCCGTGCGGATGCTGCGATGTAGCTGAAATTGAAAATCGAGAAAAAGTTGACTACGTGGATTGTCGCGAAATTTTCGTCGAAAATTGGAAAAATCTCCTAGATTGTGTTCGGAATATGAAGTGTGTCGTGCGGAAATCGTGTTTGTGACGAAATTCGAAAGTTTTGTGCAAAGGATCTGTGAATCTGGGATGCTATGCGATTGCGGATCTAATTGGAATGTAGATCGGTGGCTATACTATAGCAAGAAAGATAGAAGTGTATATATTTTTGTGGCGTTTATTGCTAGTTCTCTGTGCTACCAACGATCAGTGTCTGTTTATATATTTTGAACGTGTATACGTCTTTGGTGACCGATTTTTGTTGTTGTTAAAGAGCTTGGTGACAGTACTCAACCATTTCCGAAACAAAGGATAACGCAATCACAATTTCCAAGAAGGTTAGTAATCTACAAATACTTCCCAGATGAATAGCTACCATTCGACAGCAATTACTCATTGCTCGAGACCCACCCACATGCAACAAACAAACACTTGAAAATATTTTGAAAGTAGAAAAAAACAACAAACGAAGCCCATTATGCTGAGCCGACTGACTATTAATCATTTCTTCGAAAATTATGATGCAGTGAAGCTTAAAATCTCACCATTCGATACACCTCTTCAAAGATTTGTTCTTAAACCACCACTTCTACAACCATACAAAAAGACCAATGGTAGCCTGCGAAAAACAAATCATGGATTACATCGCAAATATTATTTCGTTACTCAGTGCCATTGGAATCTGAACACGTGTTCGAGAATCTATTTGCTTTCCAATTTAAAAGTCAGAATAATTTACTGTGATTATTATTACGACTGCTGTTACTGCTGCAATTGTTTTCGTTATTAAAGTGTTACTGTTGTTGTTGTACCAGACTGGTGTAATGGCAGCGTCGTGCCGTGCCGTGACTTGGGCCTGTAAAAATAGTGTGCCATTGCAATTGCATTATTTTTCTTTGCAGTATGTCAATATGCAATTGTTATTCAATCAGTTGACTTTTGCTAATTGAATAAGGAATGCAATTTGTTGCGTATATAGTTTTTTTCGCCATTATTTCAACGTAGAATTGTCGTTGATTTTTATGATGGCTGGAGCTGATAATTTATTTCTGAAAGTGTTCGTTTCAATTGGCAATTAGATATTTTAACGTGAATTTACGGTGCTTTTACGCATTCGAAGAGTTGAAAATTAACTGGATGCTTTTTTTTAAACAGTGTGCCATGAAAAAAATGAGAAATAGTCAGCAATAATTTGTAGGCGTAGAGGTATTCAATTATTATTTTGATGGTTATTAATCATTGGCTCAGACTGTAAACGGTTTAAAGGGTAAAAATGTTACGCAAGATGTTTGGTAATTAGCGAATTTTTGTGAAATTTGAAAATCAATAAAAACAAGATATTATGGAGAGATTTGGAAATGTTGACATTTTTTCTGCTTTGTAGGTAAACACTTAGCAAGTACAACACACAACAACTATTCATTGCCTTTGGCCTTATAAGTAAAAAGCGACTATCGTGAATTGACTTATGCAAATAACTCGATTGTGGAATAGTCGTAGATATTTTGTTTTAATTTCATAATTCAGATTGTAGTGTGCCTGTGACGCTGTGATCAATATCGTACTAATTAAATGTTGCTATAGACGCTTATACTTTCACAAAAGCCTAAAAAACAATCTAAAACACAGAACGTGCAGTTTCACAAACAGTCTATTCAATATTTTTATCAATTGTAGGTTTAGTAAGTGCCTCTTCTAAGCCATCCTGAATAGTAATTTTCTTTTGTGGTTGCACTATGCCAGCCGAGATTGACTCATTGCAAGACCCCAGCACACCAACCTCTAGCACAGCCCCTCTAGCAAAGCGATCTCCTGGGTCTATTATGCATCCTCTGTGTTACATTCTATAGGTTAGGTTAGGTTGTACTGGCTGGCACAAGGCCACACATAGACCAACTGGTCCATAGTGATGCCAGATAAATGGACCTCGAGAAAGAAAGTTTAGTCCAAGCGGCCATTAAAGGCCCCGGATTTTTTCACGAACTGAAGGATGTCTTTCAGCTTTTGTCTTTCAGTTTTTCCACAGTGTCGGGTAGTGACACAGGAGATGCTGGATTGTTTCTGAGACCCCCGGTTCTTGACACATCCTACAGGTGTCGCTCGTTAGGAGTCCCATTTTCATAACATGTGCTGCTACAAAACAATGGCCAGTAATGATACCAACGAGTCGTTTGCAGTTCGCGTTCACTCGAGGAGGTACTTAGTCGATGCGAGATTGTATGACCCCCACATGATTTTGGTTACCCTGCAGATCTGAGTTGCACCCCATCTGCGCGTCGCTCCCTGCATCATTTTGGAGTCGATTGAGAACTTAATCGTTTGGATAGGAGTAAGGATGTCTACCGATCCCGAAAGGAGGAGGCTAGCCCCATACTTGGCTAAAGCATCAGCTTTCTCATTTCCATCAATGCCCTTATGAGCGGGAGCCCAGAAGACTCTGACTTTTTTACTGTTGCCCAGTCTGTTCAGGGCCTGAATGCAATCGAATACACACTTCGATTTGTATGTGTGGGACATCAGTGCTTTTACTGCCGCTTGACTGTCCGTGAAGATAATTAATTCTTCGCATGTAGTATCTTTGGCATATATCAGATCTGCGGCTTTACGAATCACAAAAACCTCCGCGTGGAAAATACAACTGTGATTCGGAAGCCTGAAAGCTGCTTCCATAGCTGCATCTGCAGAATATGCTGCAGCACCCACTCCTGCAGCTGTTTTCGAGCCGTTAGTGTAGATGGTAAGAGCTGCTGGAAACGATTGCCGATTCCATTCCTGCCTATCTCCCACAGTCGCTCGATATCCCCGCTCAAAGCACAGAGCGGAAACCAGGTAGTCAGTGCTTCTTGCGTATCCCCGTTCAACACTACTGTGGCCGAAGTGTCCGGATTCCTTAAGCCTGACAGCGGCTTTTGCGGCAGTGATTCTAATAAAGAGATCAAGCGGAGGGAGATGAAGCAGGACGTTCAGAGCAGACGAAGGAGTTGAAGCTAAGGCACCTGTAGTGCAGTGTAGTGCACTTTTGCTAGCATTCACCATGCTAGCAAAAGTGGTTTTATTCACTGCTGGCCACCAGACCAAGCATCCGTAGGCAAGGATTGGCCTAGCTATCGCCAATTAGATCCAGTGCGTTAGAGCAGGGCTTGGACCCCACTTTTTACCCAGCACTCTCTTGCTGGCATAAATCGCTTTGTTTGCCCGCTTAACTCTTTCTTCTAAATTTGCCTTCCATGTGAGCTTGGTGTCCAGAATAAGATCCAAGTACTTGGTTTGTAACTTGAGGAAAATTTTTTGGGAGTTTTTTTTTTTGAGGGAGTTTTGTACTTCCTAGTGAAGAGCACAAGATCCGTCTTATTGGGATTAGTGCCCAGACCCACGGTATTCGCCCACTCTTCAACCAGTCCTAGAGAGTACACGATGAGCTGACCAAGGGTATGTGGAAACCTACCCGAGACTAAAATAGCAATGTCGTCCGTATAGGCCACAACCGTGAGTCCCTTGCTTTCTAACTTTTTCAGAATAGAGTTTGTTACAAGGTTCCACAAGAGAGGGGATAGAACCCCTCCCTGCGAAATGCTTCTGTGGACCTTTCTTGTGATTTGCGCACCCGACTACTCCGCTGATATGAGCCTGTGCTTAAGCATGTTGCTTATGGAGCTACAAATAGCGGGGTGAGTGTTGTGTCCATGGAGGCTCTCCATAATAGCTGTTGTATGCACATTATTGAAAGCACCTTCAATATCTAGAAAGGCTCCCAAGGCGTATTCTTTGTAATGGAGTCCCTTTCAATTTTGAGGACTACTTTATGGAGAGCCGTTTCAACAGGTTTCCCTTTCATGTACGCATTTTGGGCTCTCGATAGAGTTTGAGTACCAACTCTTTGTTTTAAATGTAGACCTAGTAATCTTTCGAAAATTTTAAGGAGGAAGGAAGTCAGGCTAATTGGCCCGTAGTCCTTCGGGTACGCATGGTTGACTTTACCCATCTAGGGTATAAATACAACCTTAGCGGTCCTCCAGGCTGCAGTTACGTGGCTTAGCACTAGGCAACCTTTGTAAATTTTTGTTAGCCAAGAAATGGCAAGCATGCCTGTCTTTTGAAGCATGACCGGTAGAATTCCATTCAGACCAGGAGGTTTGAAGGGCTTGAAGGTGTCAATTACCCAGGCAAGCTTATGCTTGGTGACAGCTTCGCCAATGCCTTCGATGTCATGCAGATCAGACGCCTCCTCACGAGTGAACGGAGTGTAGTCATCCAAAAAGCGCGGAAAGTGAGCATCTACAAGGATCTTCAGCGCTTCCGAGCTGTTGCTTGTCCACTTCTTATCAGGCATGCATACCAGGCTAGGCCTGACAAAGCGTTTAGCCAGCAGATTTCTGAGTCTTGCTGTCTCCGAGTTGGATTCAATCCTGCCGCACAGTTCTTTCCAGGAGCTCCATCTGGCTTTCCTTATTTCAGTTTTGTAGAGCCTTAGCACCGGGGTCGAATTGCTTGAACAGCTGCCCTGTTTACCAGATTTAGCTTCGAGTGACTTCTACATCTTTCCTCGGCTTAAGGAACACCTTCGGGGTAAAAAATTTGAAGGTAATAGCAAAGTGATGGTTGCTATTGGGATGTTTTGGGAGAGTAGAGACAAATCATTTTTTCTAAGGGTAACTTGGGTTTCGAAAAAAGATGGACTAAATGTATTAGCTTGTTAGGCGACTATGTTGAAAAATAAATATTTTAGATAGTTCTGCTTGAAAGATGAAGGCCTTCTTTGGGAGAAGGAAAATTATTTCGCACTTAAGACCTACGATCCCTACTCCTACTCCACAATCTATCTTTGAACTATCCGTAAACCACATTTGCGCTCCTTTGAACGAGGGAGGTGGTCATCCTTCGATTTGTTCTTCGATGGAATTGTGGCCTTGAACCTCTTTCCGAAGGCTGCTTTACTTTTTATTTGATCTCCGAAGCTTAAAATTTCCATTATGGGCCTGATGTCATCCAGGATTTTGAGGTGGCCTTTAAGGTCTCCTGGTTTATACCTGTAGGCCTGTTGTAGGTTGGTAGTCTGTTTCACTGCCTCCTCCTGAATTTTGAGATATAGTGGTTCTAGGTTTAGAAGAACCTCCATTCCTGTCATTGGGGTGGAGCTCATTGCTCCAGTAATCAGCAGGCAGGCAATCTTTTAAAGCTTGTTGAGCCTTTAATTAGCAGTTTTTTGTGTAGATTTCTTCCACCAAACTACAGCTCCATACAGGATGATGGGTCTCACCATTTGTTTGTATGTCCATAATGTCTGCCTTGGAAATAGTCCCCAATTGCGTCCAAGCATTTGTTTTGTCGCCCAGAGAGCTTAACTGGTCTGCAGCGTAGTTTTGTTTAGATTATTGTCCCAGGTGAGTTTCCTATCTAGGTAGATACCTATATAATTTATTTTTCTAGTGAATGGTACTATGCTAGCTTTCTAAGGATTAGTGGATAGCCCTCTTCTTCGCATCATTGAGTTGTTTCATTTAAGGTTTTTTGCATTCTAAATCTCAAAGTATCTATGTGTCAGCGTCTTATTATTACCGCGATATCGTCCGCGTAGCTGAAAGCAGTTTGATTTTTACTATTGAGGATCCCGAGAAAGCTATCAGCTAGTAGAGACCATGACAGGAGGATAATACCCCTCTTTGTGGACATGCTTTCTTAGCATCCGCCCTTAGCCTCGCCTCCTCCAATCCCGCAAACTCACCTCGATATCTTAGTATTTTACTCGCCCACTTTACTACTTCTTGAGGAGCATCCCTCTTTTAGAGAGCGTGGACAAGTTAGTCATGTCTTGCATTGTCAAAGGCTCCTTCTATATCCATGAAGGCGCATGATGCGATTTCGTTGCCATTTAATGCCTTTTTATTATTTGTACCAGCTTATGTGTATCTGATATAGTTGATTTGCCCTTGTGGTAGGCAAATTGAAATTTGTGAAGTGGCATCTTTGTCAAAAGATCATTCCTTATGTATAGGTCAATCAATTTCTCTATGGTCTTTAATATGAAAGATGTGAGATTAACTATCCTGTGTGAATTTTGTAGGTCGGGCGGTTTGTTACCACTCTTAGGGATGAATACAGCCCGCACCAGTCTCCAAGATTTTGAAATATAGCTCAGTTCTAAGCTCGCTTTAAATATATGTAACAGATTGATTTTTAGCTACCCCGTGGCTCTTTGTAGCAGTGCTGGGTGGTTTCCGTCTGATCTGAGTGACTTAAAGGGTTTGAAGGAGTTTATTGCCCGTTCAACCTTTTCATACATTATGATTTGTTAGTCAGAGGTGAGTGAGATGTCCGATCCGGGCCGTCCTCTTCTTCTTCAGTCTCACCGCTGTTACTAATTTTGCACCCTGGAAAGTGTGTTCTAAGCAGAACTTCCAATGTGTCGCCGAAGATGGTCGTCATTTCCCTATCCGGAGTTCTAAGTAGTTCTAAATGCCCTTCTAAATGCCCTATTTAACTATGGCACTCTCGTTTTGGGAGCACTGGTTTTCTCAGGGCAGTTATCGTGACATGATTCGGGGATTATTCTGCTTACCTTGTCCAAAGTGTCCTCCAACTTCATCTACGAAGTGAAATTCCAGTGCAGGCCGTAAAATGCCGCTGTTAGGCCATTTTGATAGCCTTCACAGTCCGTACACTTTGGCTGCCTGTACTTGACCCCTTTTTTGATATCTTTTCCTAGCTCGAAGTTTATATGCCTGTGATCAGAGAACGATGCTCCTTTTAGGACATTCCACTTCTTCACTAAATGAACTGCACTGTTTGACACCAACGTGAGGTCTAGTACCTCTTGTCTGTTAGCTGTCAGGAACGTTGGCGTCTTGCCCTCATTTGCTATAGCCAAATTGCTGTTTAGAAGGAAGTCTAACACCATATACATATAAACCAATGCGCGTAACCATACCGTACTTCTTGGTGAGTTTCGTCAAGTTTCATCCAATTCAGGCCTCTTAAGTGAACTACGAATGGGATAGTACACCACTTAAGTCAAATTTTACATCTCCTATAAAAACCGTTTGCAGTTCAAACCGCCGAAAAGTTCAAACGCATAAATCGCTATTGGGCAGGCTCAATGAAATTTTAAATGTGTTTCACATTCGTTCAACTTAGTCCATTATAGACAAATTAACCAGTCGACAGCAATTGAGTGAACTTTTCGTTCATTTTCAGCGTTCACTTAAGTCAATTTAAGTCTATTATAGTTCCTGTCTTTACAGCTCTGCCTCGATAAAGGCACTGATTGTGGTTATGCTGGTATTTCCAATGTCATAGTGAAATTTTTCTCCTCTTCCTTGTATGCTCCATTATACATCATTTTCAACTGAAACCATGCCACTGAGTTTTCCCCGGTGCAATGGGAAACGACAAAAATTCACATAAGTTAGATGACTGTGCTTCTGTATCCAAATATTGTACTATATTCTTTCTTTCCTGTTTTAGTAAACTGTTAAAACGCATTGTGTTGTGTAAATATATATATTATTATTATATATATTATCCCTAAATTCAACCCTTTCTAGCTCAAGAGCTGCATAGTTTTTTAAAGGACAAGTACACGCTTACTAATTTTTCGTATTTCATTAATATTGCCGCATCTCATTTGGATCAATAGGAACAAGTAAATATTGTATCCACTGACTTTTTTTAAAGCTCTCGATTCTGTTGATCATGAGCTACTCCATTGTTTTTAATATGCTCTTAAAGCTGAAAGGCTATGGATCCTCTGGCTTAATTCTTTCCTTGTTTTCTTTCTACATACCTGATTGAGTTACTATCGATTCCTGCTATCCATTGCTTCCATTCAATCTTTGACGTTCTCCAAAGTTTCATTCTTGATCCCTTACTCTTTCTCCTTTTTGTTTCTCAATTTTTCTTTCTCGATTAATTTGTCTGGGGTTTTATATGCTGACGACTTCAAGTTTTTTTTTATTTTTTTTTTTTATTTTTTTAGAAAATTATGTTTAGAAACGAATTTATGCAAAAGGATTTATGTACACTGGGTAGTTGTCATGTCATACTGCCAATGCTCTTGCTCTAAATGTCTCAAAATTTTATCAAATGTCTTTTATTCGTAGAAAATGTTGCTGTATGTTCGCTTGTCGTCTTTTTAGTTTCCCTCTAGATGTGACCAAAAAAATTCAAAGGTCTTGGGCTATTTGATACGAAGTTTACATTTTCAGTTACTCAGTACGTTCTCAATACTTTCTTTTTCTATCCTTCGTTCTGAATGTTTTTGAATATTGCCGCATTACAAATATCTTATAAATGCCTTTGAATCTGTCTAAAGTATTCACCTGTTCCTTACGTTTCTTATTTGATTTGACCTATCTAGCATATAGTCAAAGTCTAACTCTGCTGAAAATTTCGTTCTGAAAATTTCAAAGAGTGCTTATTTTTAAAATGAATCCCCGTCACATCTTGTCGGATTCTAAATCCCAAATCTTTATTCGATAATTTTGGATAAAAAACGACGCAAAGCTAGACTTGAACAAGTTTGTATGGATCGATCCTGAAAGAAGACAATTATTTCCCCACAAGTGCAGATCTACGTTCACAGGTCAGGTGTTACCAGTCGATTGGTGTTCGAAACGTGATAGCTTCTGACTGAGTGATCAGATACTAGCGAAATTTACCAAACATATTTATGTTATTAATATGAAGACTAAAATAGTTTTTTTATGACTATGCCAGCAACCCTGAAAAAGAAAAGTTAAGAGAAAACCTGAAAAGAAGAAAAAAAGAAACGAAAACTTTCAAATCAACGACTCTCCTGAAAATTTTCGCTTTTTACAAAAAAAAAATGCACAATATCTAAGTTGTAAACATTGTTTATATATTCAAATTACATTGATTTTGAATTTTCATATTGCACAAACAAGAATGGTTACCCTTTTAGATAATACCTATTTTTTTAAGCATCCGAAACTTTTGCTCACAGGAACTCACGATCCGATTATCAGATCCAACTGTAATTTACAGAATGTATTGACCTTAAGTAGGACCAGGTCTAAAAAGACGTTTAATGACTATGCTGTAAGCCCTCTGGCAGTGATGGCACCTTGAAAAATTGCTCAAAAACATTAGTGATTTATGTCCTATAGATTCTGATTTGGCCATCAAATTATAGCGAAATCCACACAGTTGATGAAACTTTTTGTAAACCATCGTAAATTTGGAAAGAAATTGAGTAATAAATGTTCAAATTTTTTTCAAAGTATTAGAAACTTTACGGATTACAGCCCCAAATATCTTTTTATACCTGCATTTACCATTGTAGTAAAAAAGAAATAAAATCAAAATTCACAGGGTGTTGACGTTTGGTTGTAGTAGTGGTAAAGTGTGAACTGAGCATATACTTCGGTTTTGTGTTAGCATATTTTTTTTTTTATAAACTTTCATATGATGAGCATCATAAATTTTGAAATTTATGCAAGTGGTAGCCCTGGAAATATTCCTTCAATATGAGTTTCGGTGCCGTCATTGGATCAAAGTGGGATATTACTTTCGATACAAGTCGGTTGTAATAAGGAGGACGTAACGTAGAAGATAAATTGAAAACCTACACAATTCCTCTACTTTCCTTTAAAAACAGTATTTATAGTGGTTTGTATGCGCTAGAATTTAACTTTTAACTTAATTAGCTCAACTTTTAAATCCACGGATAAGGATAAAAAATATCTTTCTTCTTCGAAATTAGATTTCCTATTCGCTTTTCTCTCACCTTTAAAACTAAGTTTGCTGTATTCTTACGGTTGTGATGATTACTACGATGCTCATAAGAGTCGAAAAGTCAAGATTCCTCTAAAAATTACATAGCACCTATTTGACGCCCAACGTGGGTTACATGGCAATTTTGCTCACACATACTTTCGATATTTCATTTCGTTCTTTACAAAAACTTCTAATTTGTGGACTGTGAAGACAAACTACAGCCGACAGTGAGCTTCACTTATTTAGTAACTTATATTTAAAAGAGTACACGGTACGAGAATGGGTTTCAACTGATGCTGGAAGCTATAATTAGAGCTTAAGTTAAACAAAAAGTGTACAGCTCAGGTTTTTTTCTTCATCCAAACGCGCCTCCTGAATATCTTTATTGTACATGCTGCCTAGATGTCAAATAAAATGTCTCTTCATAGAAGGAAACACAATATTGCATTGATTGATTGATAATTTATATTATAGGCTTTTGTGCTTTTCGCCTGCAAAGAAAAACTAACACCTAGCGAGCATAATAACGCTCATTTGTCAGCAAAAGTACCAGATAAGTCCTTTAAATAAGCCCTCTGAAGCATAATTTTCCCGTTCTTTGTCATTTCTATCGGCACAGGCGAATACTAACTAGTCATAAGCTTAATACCTAATTAGCCGTATTCAAATGAAAACCATTGAAACAAATCCACTCTACGCTTCAGATCTAAATCACTTTCAGAATGAACGCTATTGACTTTTCACAGTACATTTTGAAGGTAAAACTATTACAGCGATTAAAACCATACAAATGTTTTGCGTGCCAATTAGAAGACTAAATTTTGTCGTTTTTTTTTTGTCATGATTTGTTGACTTTACACAAAAACTAGTAAAATACTGTCATTTCGTTGTCTTTAATTAGATACGTTTATAAGTGTTTTTCTGCTTGTCACTATCCACTGTTTCCTCAATGTCTTTTACATTTCACATATGCCACTCGTCAAGCCAATCAACCAGATCGTTCGTCCGCAGACGGACGGATAGAAGCTTTAAAAGTCAGTCGGTCGGTTCGTCCATCTATCCGTCCATGCGATGGCAATCCAATTAACCGAGCTGTCTCTAGAACTGTAGGAAATGGTTCGAAACGGAAAATTCTCTTAATTTCCACATAATGTCACTGCGAAACTTCATGAAAGGGATAAATAACGGTGAGAAATACGCGAATGCACTGCGTATCCCACAGTACTGTTAAACTACAGCACCTACACCCCGAGTGGAACATATGGGATAGATGGGAAATTCACAAGAACGTATGTACGTCCAGAGCTTATCGCAGGGTCAATGCGGAAGGTAGAAAATAAATTTACTTAAAAATTTCATTTTCAAGCAATTTAATCCTTCCTGACGTCGCTGGAAAAAGCTCTGGCTGAGATCCATTGCGAAAATGCAATACAACCCTATTATGGCGGCCATTGCTTTCGATCTACAGTTCGCATGTCTGATTTGGGTTGAAATGTTTGTTTGTTGTTGAACCGCTTCGAATTGGCGACAATCAACATTTCTTTCTAACTGCTTTTACCAGTTACGTAAGTCCAAGGAAAATGTCGGAAATGTGTCTTTTGCCATTGCCAGGTCGAATCTGTAACACAACACCACGAACCAGTGCTAGTGGTCTCTTGTCGCGTTTCGACATACTCCACATAAGTTGCGTATCGTCGTATGTGCGCATAAATATTTTCGTATTTTTTTGCGTAGCATATTGAGCGGAAAAACTGGTTTCCGTGTTCCAATTTCATAAATGCAGAGAGTCTACAAAACAGATTTGGAATAATATCTTTTAGATTTTTATTTTTATTTTTGAGATTCTTCTTAGAGGCTGTGTTATTTTTCGAAATCGTTCTGTTTTCGTAGTGATTTTATGTCAACTGGAGTATTTCACAAGTAATTATGGTAGTTAGTAGACCAAACCAGCTATCATCATAGAACCGAAAGTTGACTAGACTGGGCTGGGCTTGGCTTGGCTTGGTTGAAATCTTCCAAGAACATGTTAAGCTTGTTGTTAAGATCTTGGAGTCAGATTTCCTATGGGAGAATTGTTTTTCTGTTGTGTAAATTGGCCAAATGCTATCACGTTCAAGATGATTATTGACGGCTCGTTAAACCGTTAAAGCTTTGGATTCATTTAAAGGTCCATGAACATTATAGACTCATGGAATTTGAAACGAATCTCATTTGTAAATTCGTTAAACCATCATAACTATGTAGATTTATGCTCTCATAGGTAGCTTTGAGATTCTTGACTTGTTTTTTTTTTGTTTTTTTTTTTGTGGAATGTAAAAAGAGAGATAAGATCAATTATATTGATGCTATAGTGTAGTAGTATGCGTAAAGAATGTTTTTGATTCGGGCATTTTATTTTCGTCGAGACTTCGGTATAAGGCATTAATAATTTATTACTGATTATATTTTTGATCTTTTCAATGTTTTTAGCTAATGATGCACTCTTCATACGTACAAACCCGTCATTCCCACAAACTTTGTTCGACCTTATGCAAACTGTGCGGAAGCCGTTCAAAATCTGAGCCAGAAAAGCGGGTTTTGAGCAAACTTGACAAAAAATGAGCTTGTAGTCTTCACAAGGAAACACAAAGTGCCAACAATTATCACATCTATCCCCCACTGAATAAAATCAAAGATTAATAGTGTTAATTTTTTAGACCTTTTACAATATCAAAAATTGAATTGAGGGATCAATGTGAAGTACCGAATAGGCAAGGATCGTCCAGCACTTTTCGCATGCGGATTTGCGCACTCCAATACCTGAGTCTTGAACCTCGGGTAGTCTACTATATATTTACATATGCAGTAAGACCAATTTTGATGTATGGCAATATAGGCAACAAAAAGGCCGACGAGTTTGCGAGGAGAGGTTCAAGAGCTAGAAATACCCCATATATTACTGTGCCACGGTCAGTTGCTGACACTACAAAAAAACTAGATATGGCAATATGGGCGAAACTAAAGTCCCAATGGGAAAACAGAATTCACTGTAAGGTAGCCAGAATATTCTGACCCTCAGTCGATTCGAACAAGAACCTGCTTGAAAGCTACGGTTGGCTTGCTAACAGGGTACTGCTTTACTGCATATAGTTATAGTTTATAGACTTCTGGCGCCATGCACATAGTCAATTTGGGGATTGTGATAAAATATAGCGCCACACGCCATAATACATGGCGAAAAGTACAAAGGAGCAGGCGCTATGCTTATAGCCCCCCACGCCATATACTATAGTCCTCCATGCCATGCACTATAGTCTTCCACGCCATGCAGATGGCGTAGAGCGCTATAGTACATGGCGTGGAGGGCTATAGTACATGGCGTGGAGGACTGTAGTACATGGGGTGGAGGACTATAGTACATGGCGTGGAGGACTATAGTACATCGCGTGGAAGACTATAGTATATGGCGTGGACGGCTATCAGCATAGTGTCTGCTCCTATGTACTATGGCGTGTGGCGCTATATTTTATTACAAATCGACTATGTACATAGCGCCAGAAGTCTATAAATTATGGCGTCTGGCGCTATGTGTTTTTTCAGTGCATCTGATGTGGAAAATACATATTGGCTGAGCCCAGGCGAAAGCTGGCGAGCCCGAGTATGTGGACGGTCCAGACAAGCGACTTTGAAAGGTCTCGCCGGCACTCGTGCGACTTCCAATCGGAGTGGGTTTTGAGCATAAGTCAACGAGATTTTGTGACGAGCTGTTAAATGCCGTCCACATGTTGGCGGTTTCGTCTGACTTCGGCTCGCTGGGCTTCGGCCAATATGTATTTGCTACATGAAGATGATCCAGTTTGCATCCAACAAAAGGCAACGAGCCTTCTCAGTTCTGAGCATCTGAAGGTAGTGCAGTTGATGATAGGTGATGGAATTCACTTATCATAAACTGCATCAAAGACCATATCCTCTACTATACTTCCCTGAGTGGAGGTAGGTTTTGGGCCAGTAAAAAGGGAGAGAAGGATTTGAAATAGATTACCTTAAAATATATCCTTAATCGAATGAGATATTATGAGCTGTGCCTTTTTATGGCTTATGGCTCAAAGTTCTTGCCTTGTGGGGATTGAGTTATTTGAAGATCTAATTAAACTGAGCTTTTCAATTGCTCAGTTTACATATCTGTTTAAAGAACGAGAGAATTGTAAGAGGTAGGTCGGTTAGTGTGTAGCGGAGGTCTCACATGTTACATAGGACCACGCACTATGTAGATTCTCACATTATGGCGCGGGGCACCATATTGCATAGCTCAGAGTACTATGTACATAGCGTATGGGGCCATAAATAATGCACTATGTTACATAGCTTTCAGCGTAGGGTCTACAATTCATTATTTTTGCTCTTTTGCACATATGCACATATGCACATATTTACCAATGCCAAATGTTATTGTATTTAATGAGTTCAGCCCATAAATATGCACAGAACTTTGAAGTAGAGGGGACAATCACCAGAATTTGGCACACACATTCCTTTCATTGAATGGTGTAAATACATTGAATTACTGTGAAGACACAAGATCAGTTGTGCCAAATATCGTCCCCTTTGTCGCCGAGTTTGCACGCCACTGGCTCAGCCCCATATACTCTCAATGTTGATGAAACTTGGGGAAGCTGTTGTTGAGTGCCTACAATAGATTTTAATTGTTGAAGAGAAATCATATGTACCTCCCATTAACGCAACTATTCGCCAAAAATTGAACTGAAAAAATACGAGGGGCATTCAAATATAAACGAGCCTTTAAGAAAAAGAAGCATTTAAAAAACACACTTAATAACTATTTTTATGCATCCCTTAGTAATTGATTTTTCACATCGAAGAGTTTTGGTTCATGCCGTTTTCGAAGATTGACTTCGGGCGGCTTTCCAACCAACTGCGCACAAA
Source organism: Nemotelus nigrinus (assembly GCA_947369275.1). Classification (NCBI taxonomy): domain Eukaryota; kingdom Metazoa; phylum Arthropoda; class Insecta; order Diptera; family Stratiomyidae; genus Nemotelus; species Nemotelus nigrinus. The sequence goes on from OX376373.1 coordinate 144,801,005, forward strand.
CTGTTCAACCTGTTGATCGTTCGCAAAACGCTTTCATCCAAGTGCTTCCTTAAGAAGCCCAAACATATGGAAATCGCAATTTGTGAGGAAGATGATCAAATGTAGTCCAATGCATTTCATTCAATTTTTGGGTTGCTAGGGCTGCAGTGTGAGGTTTTGCATTGTCGTGCAAGAACAGGATATCTCGGATGGGTTAACAACACTTTCTTGACCTATATGCATCTCGAACCTAGTTGATAAGTTCACAGTAGTAAGCAGCGTTTATTGTGCGTCAATCGTGAATGAAATCAACGAGTAAAACTACTTGAGAGTCCCAAAACATCGTCGACATCACCTTACCGGCTGACAAGTGAATTTTAGTTTTTAATAATCCTATTTTTCAATCCATTGAGGCCCTTTTTTACTCGGGAGTGGGGTGGGGCACTCAAGTTTTATCGCACGTCACAATGCGTGGCACAAAAGCCTACCCTTCTTTTTGAAAAGGAGCAAGAAGCATTTGACAACTCCCGCATTTTTGTTCTTTTGGGTAAGCAGACATTGAACCCACCTCGCTGAGATTTTTCAGAACTCAAGATGATCCTGGATGATGATGTATACACTTCCAACACTGATTCTCGTTTTCTTACTGAACTGACTCTCATTTCCTTACTGATTGCGGCTACAGTGAAGCAGCGATCTCTTTCAATGAGCTCGCGAGCAGCTGCGACGTTGTCAGGCGTAATGCTGGAGCAGAGGCGTCTTCGGTGACTCACATTTTCTACTTTTTCACGCCCTTGTTTGAACTCGGCACATCAGGCTTTCACTCGTGACCATTAAGATGTTAATTTAAAATAGATTTTTTATATTTTGCATTCTCGGATTGTATATTTACCTCATGAAATTCCCTGAAAATTTCAAATCGATCCGACAAGTATTTTCCGAGATATACGCATATTTATAATCACGTCTTGGACTGCTAGAAAGTAGGCGGAGTACAGACGAAAGTAGCAGCTGCTCTTTTCTTTCTTTGTATTCCTAGGTATAAACATGATTATCTGTCTTTACCACTTGATGTTGTTGAAGCTATATTTCCAATTTATACAGACCGCAGTGATAAAAAATTATTGGAAAGATGTGCTTGCGGTTTTACGCAAAACAACAATGACAGCTACAATCAGTTGGCATGTAAAATAACTCCGAAAATCATTCCGTGTTGCTTAAAAATTCGTGAAATATCAGCTTACATCGCTGTCGGTATCTTCAATGAAGATACAACGTCAATTTTATATTACATGAATGCAACGGGACTATCAATTGGGCCCAATGCCCATGGCTATGTCGAGAAAGAGGATGCAGAGCGCGTCACGATCTCTGATTCGAGAGCGCATGGGAGTATGGGAGAGGAAAAAATGGCTCGTAGACAACATCAAATCGAAGTATTAGAAACTGCTGATTCTACAGAGGGTACATCTTCAGGCCCTAGAATAGATGACTCCATGTAAGTAAAAAAAAAATCTATGTGTTCCGAAACTTTAAACACGTTTTTCTGAAAACTATGTTTTCCAAGTCTGTGACCCAGATTTCTAAAAAAACGGCTCAATCCAATGGTTTAAAATTTTAACACAACTTTTTCAACTATATCTCTCAGGTATTAATCGAAGGAATAAGATTTCGGATAATTATTTCTATTTTTTTAAACAATTTGAAATCGCAATTTTGGTCAAAAATTCGATTTTTTTTTCACGAAGCTGCCATTTTGTCAAAAATCAAAATTCCGATTATTTCCTCGATCAATACCTAGTTTTATCTATCCACTAAAAGAATCTTTTCGGTTTTTCGATTTCAAATGAACTACACCGGAGAAACCGTGGTCACCGCCGAGAACCTTTTTTTGGAAGACCTTCAGGAGATCGTCTGGAGGAGCGCACCAGATCAATATTTTTACAAATTATTAAATCCATTATAAACTTAGGTGTTGCCACTTACTTTTATATACTTTTTGTTTTTGTAAAATAAAATACCTTTGCACAAAAAATTTATAAAAAAAACATCTTTTTCGGCCTTCTAACTGCGCATAACCCCTTAAAGAAACAAACTGTGCACGCACTCGGGATGGTTTAACGCCTTCGTTCGTTAGAAACTTTATTATAATGCGTTGCGCAACTGAAGAATGAGCCTCTCTTTCGCTCATTGTGAGGGCAACTAAGCAGTCAGCTTGGCCTGGAATAATATAGTCGGGCTCACCTTTCCCATCCCAATACTCCGCTCATCTTCGCCACGCTTTCTAAGCCCCCAAAAGTAAAAGGTTCGTTTATATTTCAATGCCCTTCGTAAGAAAAAGTCGAGGTTTTTTGCCGATGCTCTAGAGCTCCAGTGCTAACAAAATAACTGCTCTGCTCAGACGATGACCTTGATGAGGGAGAACCTTTAGAGTAGAGCGCGATTATCCATTCTACTTGACACAACACAGAAATGCTACCCGATACCACCAACATTTCTTGAGGTAGTGAAATCCCTGGTAAAAACTGTAGCTATTTAACAAGTTGGAAGGGTATCTCACCTAGATCGAAGTCCCGTCGAGAGTCTGCGCAGGTGTGCTGGAGGACGATCAACGAGGAAAAAAAAGAATTATTTGTCTCTAGAGTAGGGTGTCCTAGAAATGGCTGTGAATGTCGCTAGTCCGTTTTTGCAGAGCATCTTTTAGTTCACGCTTGACGCATGTTGGGGTGCCGTCTTGCTACGTTTACGTGGCTGCGGTGGCTGGTGAAAAAATGGGTTCAGCTTGCTCCTAGCATCGGGAAGTTACGTGATACTCGTCGGTTATGAGCTCATAATAGTCACAATACTAGACAAAATACAGGGGAAGGGGCCCGAGGGGTCGGGAAGTTTCTGCCTAAAATACGTACTAAGCCAGCTAGCCGACCTGATTGGGAGAGTTTTGAGCAGGTTTTACCCCAATAGTTTTAAATTATGGGTGATTTGAGATTTCACACAATAGCGTTTGTATGTACATATACGAGAGTTGACGAATTACATATGAAAAAAGTCTTTGTGCGTTGGGTAACTGTCGAGCAAAAGAAGAAACGTGTCAACATTTCGAGGGTGAATCTCGAAAAGTTCCAGGCAGGTCAGGACAATTTTTTGTCACTTTTAGTGATCATTTTGATCCAGAAATCAAACTGGAATAGATGACGTGGAAAGGACCCTTTTCACCAACGCAGAACAAATTCAAAGTGTCGAGCTCGATGGGGAAGGTCATGACATCAGTTTTTGGGACACTGAAGGAATTATTATGGTGCCACTATATCAGGCTCTTACTGCGCAGATCAAATTAGAAGATTGCCATAGGCTATTAAGGAAAAAAGACGCGGCAAACTGCGAGCTGGAGGCTCTGTTTTATCAAGACAACGATCTGGCTTACAAGGCTGCAGTGGCGATGGCTGCAACTCAAGAAACAGGATTCGAACTGCTTTTGCTAGATCTAGTTCTTAGTGACTTCTACATCTTTCCTCGGCTCAAGGAACATCTTCGGGGCAAGAAATTTGAAGATAATAGCAAAGTGATGGCTACTGTTGAGGCGTTTTAGGCGAGTAGAGATAAATTCTTTTTTTCGAAGGGTATCTGGGGTTTTGAAAAAGGATGGACTAAATGTATTAGCTAGTTAGGAGACTATGTTGAAAAAAAAATATTTTTTTTAAGGTTTAATCACCTTCGTTAATACTGATTATCATTACTTTTTGATCAACCCTCGTATATATACTTGCCTCAGTTAACATATATCTATATACTTCTGACATCTGATTTATTTAGTGAGTTCGAGTTGAGACGATAATTTCAAGCTATAATTCATCGATATCAATTATAAAAACAACTTGAAATCCCAAATTTTTAGATCTCAAACTGAAATGCCTACCACGCACAGTCGGAAGAACCTGACTACCCGCAATCCCAACCAGCCTGTTTAATAAGTTTTTTTAGTTTATTTGATTTTGTTTTATGTTACCCATTGGATTATATTTGTTATTTGAATTATTTATTTATGATTATATTTATTTAATTCTTTTTTGTATTTTTTATTTGATTTTTAAAAAAAATTGTTTATTCGATTTATTTGATATATTTAAAAAAAAATATATTTTTACTCTTTATCAGACAAAATTAAAAAATATAAAATTGATAGCAATATTTAAAAAAATTCTCCCACATCAAACGATTGAATCCACAACAACAAATATCATGCAATAAGCTCTCGAATTACTTTTTAGCTGTAGCATTTATAAAATAACTTATATTACTCATGACCATATATGCATATACTGTTCGTTAATATGAATTGACATTAATCAAAGGAACGGTTTCTTGCCCTATTAGTGTACAAATGCGAAATTCTTACTGCATTACACATTCATCTGCACACTCTTAAATATTCTTGAACGTTAACTTTGTTCTCCTCCACTGACGCACTCAGTATCTTGTTTCTATTGTTCTTTATTCGATTTTATTTTTCTTTGAGATTGCGGCATACACGCCGATTTCAAGCCCGATGCAAGTATGCCGCAAGTCGACAAATATTGACTCAATTTTGAATGAACTCTGGTAACTACTAGGCGGCGCAAACAAAGCATGCTATTGATACTGTTGCCGATCAAACAACTGTAAGTACTGGAATAATATTTCGCGTCAAATAAAATTGTAAAACTATACGAAAAAGATACCAAATTTAACGAGCAACCAAAAAGTGCAAATTTTAAGTTCTTTGTTTTGTACATAGATGCACATACCTCTAGATTTTGAAGTCTACATCGGATTTAGCTTCTGGCTTTGCATGGCTGATCTCAGTTAATCAGTACTGAATGATTTCAATGATGTTCGTGATCATATCGCTTGATGCTGGTGATGGTGAAGAAAAAGAAGAAGAAGAAGAGTATGCCAAACTTTCACGAAAATCCAAACAGATTGGAAGAAATGAGTTGAAGAACGAATGAGTGTTGTTTTAATGTCGAACTTAATGAGGTCTTTGGTCTATGTGTAAGAAGAGTTCGTGCATTGTATATAATATTTACGTACGAAAAAGTGAAGAATTGGGTTAGGTCAAGTCCAATATACCGTTTTTCAAAGGTTTTTTTTTTTAATTTGGATCGTAAAGGTTGGGGAAGGGTATGCTGTGGCTTTTTTCATCAAGTGAATTTCCATTGAAATTATATATGACTCGAAGCATTTTCAAGAGTCAAAAGCCATATATTGAGATCCTATGAATGAATTTGGAATCTTTTGTGTGATAGTTCAAATGATTTTAGTTTCGAAGAAGTTTTGGCACATTTTTAATAAGGTTGATAATCGATTTAACTATTCAGGGCAGATGTTTTACCAAACTATGCATTTCTACTACTTTTACAATTTTATTTAATCTATCATCACATATTTTACAATTTTTTTATTTCATATTTAGTATCCTGTATTCATGTCATTTCACAGGTTAGATCTCTGTTTTCTGCTCATTTAACGAGTTAGATGGCAAATTTAAGCACTGAGAGGAATGTTTCAGTCATAATCAGACGTGGATCGTGCTGTTCTGTCAGAATGCATAGGTTTCCGGTAGATATTGAGCCCAAGAAGACTGTATAAACATCAAATCTAATAAGGGCATTGTTTTTTGTTTTCGAATCCTACTGAAAATTGGATACGTTCATGTGCTTTGTTCAGCTTTTTCAAAGTTTCTTTTTTCACACTAGCTAGGATGTCATCAATATACCTCATTCTTAAATGGGAAGGCGGACATTCTTCGTGAAGTTTCTGGCTCAGTTTGTCCTTAAATAACGGATTTGTAAGCTTTATGAGCTTATTTTAGCTCATTGGCTTTTATGAGCTTATTTTAGCTCATGGTAGTCCCCGTTGTTGAGCTTTGACCACAGCATTTCCCGATAAATACCAGCCAGGTGGCAGTTGATTAGCCGTATCTTCGATGGCGGTCATTAGTTCCAGTTCCGAACGAGACATCACGTGATTAAATACGTACGCGATCTAAAAACCGGGTTCAACCAGCAAGGACTTCTCAGAAAATCTGCAGTTTAAGTCAAAGGTTTGTTTTCACCTTTCTTGATTAGTTTTACTGTGCAGTAGGCTTGTATAGGATAGCGGCGTAAGGCTCAGATAATTTTAAACTTTGTGGCACAATGAATGACTCGAAAGAGAGTAATTCTTTAGGAAGAGGTATGTTGCACGGCCAGGAGTTGCCAAATGCAGACTTATCTGAGGAAATGAACAAAAAAATCAGCAAACTGTTAGCACAGCTTCAAAAAACCCAGGAAGAACTGGTCGAGCAATGCCATCTGAATCAAGAACTGGCAAAAAAAATAAAGATCTGGTGAAAAAACTCAGCAAATTTTCACCAAATATATTTAAGAAATAATTTAAACTATGCAGGCAAAATTGACATTTTCTTGTGTGTCCTTGCATTTCAGTTAAAACCTGTGATGAAATGAACTAGAACCACTTGTCAAGCCATCGGATTGGCGATTTTCAACAAAAAGTTTAACTCACGGCACTAAAAATTGAATTATGAATAAATGTTAAATTTCATTTTCTTCCTTTAGAAGCTAGACATATTTCAATTCCTTGAGAGATATTGATATTTCGAGGATAATCCAACATCTTCTTCAGTGTCTACCAGCCTAGCAGCATTTGCGTACAACACTAGTTTTTGCTTAAGGGGACATAGCACCTTCAAATTTTTAATAAATCAATTTTTGTTTTCTTGATTAATATGTCAGAATGAATCTTTAAAAAGATGATTTTAATAATATAAAATTGAAATTCTAAAAAAAAAAATTTGTGAGGATATATAGCGAAGCGCGCCATGGTCATTTTTTCTATGGTTTTCGTTCACTTTGCTATACTGCTACATCGACTTAGGCCAAAGTGTAGAGGAAGATAAGTGAGTCAACTCCTTCAAAAGGAGCAAAAAAAAGTTAGCCTTGGCAAAAAAAATAAAAAAAAAATTTGCTGAAAAAGATGCTTCTAAAAAAAGTGTTGAAACTCCAGAAAAAGATCCGAAAAAAGTTCCACTGACACTAAAATAAATGAAAAATTTATCAACATATTATGGCCTAGCTATACGGTGAAATTCTAATTTGGTTCAAAACATACGCAAGGAAATTTGGGCAGCAAATTATCAAAAAATTTCAACTGATGAGAACCCTCAACACTCTTATTGAGAAAAGGTCAGGAGAAAAGACTTGGTGTAACTGGCGCAAGGCGGAGGCAGCTGGTGATAATGCTTTAAAAAATTTCAAGCATCCTCCACCTTTAGATGATGAGGTACCAGAAGTTTTAAAGCCTATTTGTGAAGACTTATCATCAGAAGATTTATTAAAGCGCTGCTTTGGTAATTTTACGCAGAATAATAACGAAAGCTATAATTCTTGTATTTGGAATTTGCCCCCAAACATACTTTTTGTGGAAAAAAATATCATAAATATGGCTGCAAATATTTCTGCATGTACATTCAATGAAGGATTTATGGCTATCTTCAAAATAATGCAAGTCATGGGAATTACAATTGGCCAACGTGCGCTGGAACATGCAGAAAATAGAGATGCTGCAAGAATCAACCAGACGGAAAAACTGAGGCATCTAAAGAGGCCAGATCTGCTCGAAAGGACCAAAAACATTTGCAAGAGGAGAATTATGAGCAAGAGGAAGGTATATTGTATGGTCCAGGCAACGCAAATTAAATTTCGGTAAGATTTATTACAAAAGACATTGAATTTTAACTTTAAACGCGATTTTCTCGAAACAACCTTTTTCAAGTTGGCGTGCATTATTAAGAAAAATGTATTTATCCAATCGTTCTGAAATTTTAACACGTTAATCTGCACATGTTGATGCTTAGAATGAAGTACGGATTCAATTTTTATTTAGTTATAACCGATTTTCGGGGGAAAAAAACCTCGATTTTCGAAAAAAAACGCCGCCATTTTGTTATTTTTCAACCAATTTTTTTTTTAGTTCATTCTAAGGCCGCTTTGACGCTGGTAAAAACCCCGTTTGTGCTTTTTCCAGCCTTTTCTGAGGGCAGTTATCGTGCCACCAGGTTTTTCTGATGTTATTTCAAAAAAATTGTAGCAGACCTTAGGGAGCCACAACAAATTTTTAACACTTTTTTTTATGTAGTATAAGGCAAATAAAGTATATGTAAGTATATCATTAAGGTGTGTCTTTTTATTCAATTTAAAACTAACCTTTGAAAAAAAAACCATTTTTTTTTTCAATGGGAAGGTGCTATGTCCCCTTAAGCCAAAAGCTGAACGATAACATTTGTGCTTCAAAGGTTTCCCAGAAAAAAAATATTTTAAGCGAATATTTTCTTGTGATATTAAAGATAAGTACTGTGAAAAATATTTCTCGCTCTGTAATAATATTTAGTGATATGGTGAACTCATAAAATAATACAGGAAAATTAAAACAAACCATTCTTAAAATCATAAAATTTGATCCGCTCAAAGATCAATTATTAAAATATTTTTCTGAATCTCGGAAAATCAATTTTCGTAGTTGGAAATACCACCACATTATTCATATTACGAGAATATTTGGTAGAATTTAGAATGATGATCCCCGGCTGGGAAATTTAAGCTCGGAAGGACAAATCGGCAGTAGCAGGATTCATGCTTTTACGATTCATACATTAATTCAACGCATTTTATATTGAGTTGTAATGAAATGGGTTTTTCCTTAAATTAATATATGTTTTTTTTTTCACTGTTATGAAACAAAGATATATGTATATAAAAAATATGAAGCTGCTGTTTTTTTTATAAGTCTTGGCATTTGAGCAATTTTGGTAAATAAATAAAAAACTGTGGCAAATAGCTCACACATTGTCCGTGGGAAAAATCGTGGGAATTCTCAGTATGCACTGTAGAAAAAACGAGCATATTCGAGGGAATTTCGGCCATGGAAACCTCACAACACTGGTCAGGACCCACATAGACGTCGTTTTAACAGTAGTGATCTCGAAGAGCATCAAATAACAACACAGGTCAATTTACGCAAATTTCACACACTTTACTATGACATAACCAGAAACTGCAGCGCAAACTACAATAATATAGAAACACATCAACAAACATATCAATATGCAGTAATTTTCTTGTCAATATGATTCCTATTTGTTGAATGATTGCTGCGTAAGCACCATTATATTACATATTCCTACCTACCCGCATGTACTCAATATAACCATTATTGATGTTATTGTTGATATGTCCGCGAAAATGTTCCAGAATTGCAATTTCGTACAATTTGTTTGTACATGGAACATCGAAATACATCTATTCATTTAAATGTCTATAAACAAGCATAAAGATTTCTTAATTCAACTAAATTTTGCACAGAAAATTCGCTCTTCCTCATCACCACCCAGCTAGTTTTTGTAATAATTGAGGAAGTTAATTGACGGACATCTTTGCCCACCTGTTGTATGTACATATATTTATTTACCAGCATTTTCGCTGAATCGACAGTTTCAATGCTAGATTAATTTGTGCGAAAAAGATAGGTACATACAAAATAACATTGATTGTTGTATGCCAGTAATCAAACTGTTATTGCAGTCAGCCGTGCATTGATTCAAAGTGGTTGATGATGCATTTTGATGTTGTGTTATAAAAGTTTAATTGAAATCGTTGCATCGTTCATGCAATATTATGCAAGAAGTATGGCATTCCAACGAATGATGTAATGTGATTAGGTTTTAGGTGTGTATGTACTAATGGTAGACTCTTTGGTGATTATTTGTAATCATGTCAGTTTGTGTGTGCGCTGAAGAATTTTTCTGCAGCTTTTAGCCGCAATTGGTTTAAGTATTTTATATTTCTGCTAGCTGGAACATGACAAAGTAGTATCTTAATTTGATTTATAAGTATCTAACTAGTATGTTGTTTTTAATATGTCGTCAAACTGTTTTCAAACAACCTCAACATCGATTATATTGTGTAAATAGCAAATTAAACACGCAAACAACTAACTGCTCATTTAAAGCCATGACATAATCACAATTTTAGGAACTAGAAGAAAACACTGATTCTTTTCAATGTCAGATATTTTTAAACATCATTAAACTTCTTTGAAGCGTTTTTTTTTATCAGTAATTCTATGTAATATTATACGCATTCCCCCCGCATACATGGAAATTCAGACTCCTTCCTCGAATACCTGTCAATCTTTTCATAAAAACGATTGATATTGACTCTGTAAAAACGATCAATCTGTACACAAAAAAAAAATCTGTAGATACAACTACAACTATAGAATATCTTTTTTGCCGCAATTATACGTTTACAGTCAAAGCAATACAAATTATCTATCGCCCGTTCGGAGTCGCCAAACAAACGAAACAGGTGCTCATCATCTTGTCTCAATTAGAGATGTGGAGTTAAGTGAACCTATCAATTTTAATATCTGTCTTGGTGGTTGGCTCCACTCTAGCATGTCCATTGCGCCCTACAGTCCAGCCAAACAACTAATATGCGAAATTATATTCAGGAAAAAATATAAATAACAGAAAAACAACTAACCATCTTCAATGTATTCGGTACATAGCCACTAGATACAAGTACATTTTGTATCTATTTGTGTAAAGGTTCAGTTGGAATTCAGATGGCAGCAAACAGTGATTGTGTCGTCTGTTTTGATGTAACAGTGGTGGTAACATTAATCTTTTAGGTAATTCAACTTTGCGCCAAGCAGTTGGACTCTGAAAAACTCTGGCGGTCAAACTAGTAATAGGTCTTTGCCGGCTATCTAGTCATTTAAAACTCATAAAAAATTCAGAAAAAAAGCTTCAGATGAAACGTAATAACTGCCATAAAAATTAACAGAAAAAAAGTGATCCGTCACTATTTCGAGCTATTCAATGCAAATTTATAGACTTCACTGGTGGCGAAAAATAGATACATGGCAAAAAAATGGTATCCGCATAGTTTTGTGAAAGAATCTTGAGAGATTTGAATGAATTGCTTGTTATGTCGAATTTAAATTATATCGCTGTTAGTTTGAAGATGGTTGTTACATAAAAATTAGACGCTTGGAGTTTATAGCTAGGCGTAAAAAATTTAATTCTAGTTGCTAAGATATCAGTTAGTTAGAGAAAATAGACCGAAAATAATTCGAAGATGTATGAGTTTTTCGAATTGAATGAAACGATGCTAAACAGTAATTTTCCTCTGAAGCTGTATTTTTTTTTAAATAATGAAAGAGCTCAGAAAAACATGAAAACGAAACCACACTTAAACATAAGTGCGTATGAAGTATCATTTACGTAGCACTAAAAGCATAGTTTGCGAACAAGCTTGAGTTCTTGCGGCATGTTATTACAGATTTTTGGGGTTTTAAATTTCCTTACTACCGATTTTCGAAGTTTGGCCATGATGCTGCTTCTTGCAGCTTTCTAACAGTTTGTACGCGCTAGAGTTTTTTTTACTGGTATTCGAAGAAAATTAGCATTAAACTCGGTTGGCCGAAAAAAATATATATATGTGTATATATATATATATATATATATATATATATATATATATATATATATATATATATATATATATATATATATGTATATATATATATATATATATATATATATATATATATATATATATATATATATATATATATATATATATATATACTCAAAGTGAAAATGATCCACTCAGTGCAAAACAATTGCAACGTAATTTAATGATCGAAAATAAATTAAAAATGGACTGTTGCTACTTAAGGGGTGACACCACAGTAGAAATTTCAGAAAATTGATTTTCTTTTTATTGGCTCAAAAAATCCTTTGAAACCTCTAGAATAAGAGGCAAACGGTTTCATACCTGCTGGAAATCGTTTTCAAAGAAATTTCGAGCACTTTTTCGACTCTTCCCGACTGCTCGAAAATGACTACCTGCGATAGATACGACACCTGCTCATTGGGTACAGCATTATGTCTTATCATACGATTTCCAACTTCTCTAATACACTAATATAAATCGTTAGAAACATTTTCAAGCATGTTGAACACAAAGTTCAGTAGTACAGTGTCCTTTGATGTTGGGAGAAGATGTAAATTTTGCGTGGAAGTTATTAATTACGATTTTTTGCAGTGCTAATTTCTCACACGTTATTTGTAGCTTTTACATTTATGTGAGTTACAATGAGTGAAAAGAAAGTATGCAAGCCCTAAAAGCTCAAAAATATCGTATAAGACGCGGCAACGGACCAATGTGACGAAACGACGACCGTTGAACAGATATAAGGCGGAGGAAGATTCGGCCGGTGTCAGCGCTTCGGCAAAAAAATTGAAAGTGGATTCTGACATTATCGATGTATAAAGTAAATTTGGTTATTGATTGAAGGAAAAAAAATTAAATGATCAAAATTTTTTGTTTTATCATACTTGAAACACGAGTCAAAACTTTAATCGCGTTTTTCTCGAAACACGTTTTTTCAAATCGGCACGCAGCATAACTCAAACAATTTTCTATTTTTTCACTTCAAATTAATATCACATCTTTAAAACAACATTCCGCATAGAAATACGTAGCCGATTTTCAATAAGTAAATATCTCGATTTTTTAGCTACAAATAAGTGCCGGTTTTTTTTAAGGAAAATGCACTTTTTTTTTCAAATGCTCGCCAATTTGACAAAAATAAATATTTTCAAAATCCCCTACGTATTTCTCTAGCTATACTAATGTTCTTTAAGAAAAAATTTTTTATTTTGTTCCAGATTAATTTTTGGTGCACTTCTACTGCGTGCCGCGGAGTCCCTCCAAAAAAACCGTTCCGCAGAAACAGCTGTTGGGCAGCCATTTTGTAATATTTTCTAATTAACAAATTTTTTTCAAAAATTTCAAAACATGCTTAACCAACATCCTTAAAGAGAATTACTTTTTTACTTTTCCTTCCACTTAAAAAAAAATCGCAGAAAAACGTTAAATTTTCGCTCTCTACTGTGGTGTAACCCCTTAAACATGATTACTTCAGATGTGCAAAATCAGTTTTAAATGTGTAGTAAATAAAAAAAATTTTCGATTGGAAAATATAATAATATAAACCAAAAATGAATATTCCATAGTCAAAATGAAAATGATCCATCAAAATACAAAACACAAAACAAATATAAATCAAGAATTTTCTTTAACAAATTAATATTTAGTGTGAAGGCCCTTGGCGAGCCTAACAGCTGATAGCCTCTTTGGCGTTGAAGCGACAAATTTTTTTGCGAATTCTGGGCAGATTTTCGACCACTTCTCCAGAATGACCTCCTTTAATCGATGTCGACTGGATATTTGAAGCTCCCTAATACGCTCTTCTAAATGGTTCCACAAGTGTTCGATAACGTCTAAATCTGGTGATTGTGCTGGAGTTTCCATAACTTTGGGACAATGATAGAACATCCATTCTCGAATGAGTAACGACTTATGTTCGGGGTCGTTATCTTGATAGAACTGGAATTTGTCTTTAAGACCCAATTTTTCGGCGCTGGCAGGTAAATTGTCCTTCAGAATTTGGAGGTACATAAATTTATCCATGTTACTGTCAATAACGTGAATATTACCGACTCCATTAGCTGCCATACAGCCCCAAACCATTATCGAACCTCCACCATGTTTTACACTTGGACGAAGATTCTTCAAATTCAACTCTTCATTCTTCTTTCTCCATACTCGAACCTTCCCATCCGATCCAAAAACATTAAATTTGCTTTCATCAGCAAATATAACGGTATTCCAGAAGCCTGTTATGCGAATAGTACTGAGTCGCAAATTCTAGCCGACGTTTCTGATTGTTCGCATTTATTAACGGTTTTACTCGTGGGGAGCGACTGTTAAATCCTTCTTTTCTTAGGACAATTCTTATTGTTTCGTCACAGACCTTGATACCCAAGGACTTTTCAACGTGTACGCGAATTTTCGGCGCACTAAACTTCGGATTTGGTCGGATAAAGTCTACTATCCACCGTTCGTTACGATCGGAAAACGCTTTTTTTGGACTTTTTCGAACCTTATTACCGATGCGATTGTCTTTAAATCGTTCAATTATATGTTGTACAGTTGACGCACCCTTGTTGACAATCTTTGCTATTTCGCGTTTACTTTTTCCGAGCTTGAAATGATGGATTACCAGCTCCCGTTCTTCGTATGTTGTATGGTGACCCATTTCGAAAAAAAACTTACTCAAAACGATAAATGTGCAACAGGTGACTGTACTCAGCGAAAGACTAAAGTCAACTAAGGAAATGTCAAATACATGTCAACAGCTTATTATAAAATCTTAGTAGTGAACTATATGAAATAAGTTCAATGGATCATTTTCATTTCGACACCATATTCGGCCTTCTAGCAAAGATTGACCCGTAATTTCAAAGGCAATGTAACTATTTCGCGTAGAACTTGTGTATCTGTTGCTCACACATTAGGAATTACTTTTGCCTAGAAACAAAGTAATTTCCAATAATATAAAATTGTATGCGATGCACATTAATTGATTTTCACTGGGTGGATAGTTTTCACTTTAAGTGACTGTATATAGTGGGTAGGCCCATGATTTGCTAGAATTCAGATATCTTTAACCTTTTGGGAGCGGCGGGCATTTAAGTGAATTTTCAAGTACCCCTATACTTCCAAGCAGTGTAAATTTTTGTTAAAAAAGTATTGACAATGAAAACTTATTTTGTTTTAAGTTTGTCTATGATAAATAATTGAAAATTTTGAGCAGTGTGTGGGTGCTGAGTGCCTAAAAGTAGGCAAGGATTTTTTTTCAAATTGTGATTTATCCTAACTTCTAACAGAAAAATTGGGTCATCGTGAAAATTGCAGAGCGTATTGATGTTGACTAAAATTTAACACAGATGGATTTCGGAGACAGTGCGGGTAACCCTGTAGCTACGGCAGGCTCCTCAAAAAAAAATCCTTCTAATCATCGACCCTTCTGAAAAATTTTGGCTTTTGACAAAAACTTCAAATCATTGGTAAATTTTGATTTGTATCCATCATGTCAAATTGAAGTTTTCCAAATTCCGATTTGCACAAGAACGGCAACCCATCACCAAATTACCTCTATTTTCAGCACTCAAAACTTCTGTTCACGAGAACTGACGACCGGCTAATCCGATCATAATGAAGTTTACAGAACATATTTGTATTAACTAGGACCAGGTCTGATAGAAGTGATTTTGAAATGCAGGCAACCCTGTGGCAGTGGTACCATCTTGAAAAATCACTGAGAAAAAAAAACTGCTTTTTTGCCTGTAACTTCCGATTCAGCTATCACATTTTAACATTATTCACACAATATTTGGACTAGACAATATTTGGTGAAAATTTGGTTGAAAAATTAGAATAGAGCTATGACGATTTTTGTCTCCTAAATCTTGCAAATTTGCTCGACAAAATAAAGCTTTTTTCCCTATAGCTTGCAGTCCAGTCATGAAATCAAAACGATTTCTTGACTGAATGGGAGTGATCCTGCTATGAAAATTAGCAACAAATATTGATGTTTTGAAAATTTGAAAAGTTTTGAGGGTGGTAGCCCTAAAATTCTTTTCACCCGTACAACTTCCAGCGCTGTGATTCAATCGAAACGAAATTAACAGGGTGGGTTTAACTTAACGTGAAGCAGATTTGGTATATACAAGTATTTTGCTTTGCTGCTAACACAGGGTAGCCAGCATCAGACATTTTCGTAAATATTGCACCAACAGATGCTTCAAACTACATACTTATATGTAAAGCATTTGCAATAAAGATAAGGAAACCATTTTTAAATTATACAAGTTTTGAAAATTTTTCAGATGGCAGCTTTAAACAACGTTTAACCGCTGAAACTTTCGTTGAAATCCTGCGATGAGAACGAAATTCAAAGGATAAGTTGATTTAGGTATGAGCTTGGTATGGTGAACTTATTGCTGTTTTGTCGGAAAAGTATTGCCAGCACTGAACATTTTCATCATCTATGTTATAATTGGGTTTTGTTGCTTTGGATAACGAATGGTTGATATGATACTACAAAAAAGTGTGTAATGTTTTTCCACATTTGTTTGTCACTCGAAGACAATTTCTTCGAAAATCAGATTTCTAGCGGTTCTGATGAGGCTAGACTTTTTTTGATTGCTTCAGCTTTTATCAATCAAGCAAGTCTTCACCTTCAACTTGCATCAGGAAAATATCTTCCCAAAAGAAAATCCTAAGAACACTTACACTTCCTTCACCATTCCAATCATTCCAAAATCCAGTCAATTACCAAGCCCATGAAATTCCTGAGTCATTTCGCACGTTTCCGACATACAACTCGAATACCGTAAAATAAGTAATTCCAACTCACATCCATACCGACCAACCAACACATGAAGCAGCTCAATCCGCAGTTGACCCATATGCAATTTCAGATTCATATGCATATTCATTAGACTTGCTTGCTTATAGTGGAGCTGAACGGCTCCAACTTTAGCTAAAGTTTTTCACATACTCATACATCAAACTTCAATAATCATTTCGGATACCGTTAAATAAAATCTAAAGTTATGCGTATTGCTGGCATGTGTTCGCCCAAACAACGAACGTTTGTGTCGTTACCGACATTTTATTAAACCAGATTAAGTTACCAGGAAAATATATATGAAAGTCGAAGCAGACCATCATTTCACCACTATAGTTCGAATTCTAATTAAAAGATACAACTTTTTCATCTCCGATTAGTTATTGTGTCGATATGAAGTGATGATGATTATGATGTCTTTGAAAAGTATCTATCGGATGCCGAAGAAAGAGCTCGATTAGTTTCAGCTCGGGTATCCAGTTTGATGAGTTGTTTTTCTTATGCTTATTTTGTTAATTTAACTAATCGATGGATAGACGAGCGATACTAGTTTATACGGTGTATAGTTTGCGGCTGGCTATGTAGTCAAGTTCGTGCAGTGCAACGACCCAACTGTCCCCATAACAACTTTAGTTCCAGAGATGTCTATTAGACCCGACGGTCATCGGAAAGGAGATAGTATGGAGATGGATCTACACGCTAATATGCTTAAGAAAGTGGTGTTTGGTTATGTTTTCCCGTTTATATATGCGTAGATAGGTATATGAGCTAGCTGTATTTTAGAGGAGTAAATCCGCATTAACGAAATAACTATCCATTCGAATTTACATAGTTTCTGTTCAAATAACTTGCACACGATTTGCTTTCAAAGTTAACTAAAACTATTTCAAATTACTTTTCAACTTAAGACTCGAGTATATTACAATAATCAACGGTTTCAAGTATTTTCGCTACGAATTCAAAACTAATTACGAATTGACTCTACGACGGTGTCATCGAAACTAAACTCTTTTACAATTCGACTTTACATTTGAGTTCAATTCTAATTCAAATCCGTGGCCAGCAGGAAATTGTTTAGACTACTAGGGGTCATCGCATTGGCTCGATATACCCAATGTCCCAAAGACCGGTTCGTCGACTCTTCATCAGCTGCTGCTTTGACCGACAGCGAGCAGGGCAGTGGAGCTACCGGAGCAACGTCAACCCGTGACGTTTTGACTGCTAATTGACGTTCAAAGTTTCAACTGTGTAGAACAGCTTCTTTTAATGTAATGTTGCAATAAAGTCTCCATTCTGTTCCTGTTTTTAGTGGACCTTAGATTCTCCTGAGCACTTTGCGTTCAAAGACGTCAACTGAATATTTAGAGTCGTTCGTTAGGGTCCATGATTTGCAAGACCACAGGTTTAATGAGTATTTACAAATCATTTTTAGTTTTTTAAGCTTATTTTTCCTAAGGACGATTCTGCACCTTAGAATGGAAAGTATTGAGGAATGGACTCTGTTGGCGGTTCGATCGCGTCCTTTGTGGCACCCATTTTTACCCAAGTGTGCTCCTAGATACACAAAACTATCTACATTTTCAACGTTGTAGTCTTTCAACGTCAAGTTTAACCAGATCAGGGATTCATTCCCCGTGTGAGTCATAAATTTGGATTTTGATTTGTTTCGATATTTTGTTTGCTTCGGACTCTAGGCTCAAAAATGGTTTTGTGGTATCTGCGGTTAATCGTGCCATAGTGTTACTACCGTCAACAGATGCTACCAGTTGTGTGGGTTGACACTAGCGTACCCTTAGTGTTATCTGATGTATTCCTGTTGAACTGTTTCAAAACAATATAGAAGAGCATCGTAGTAGTTTATTCCGTTGTTTTAAACCTGATTCCATTTTGAAGTGAAGTAAAGTAATCCCACGAAAACCCTCGTATGGGTTTAAGGGTTGAAGCTGGTAGAGAGCTTTATCACAAATCTACAATCAATGTGAATATGAGTGTGGAATGCTTAGTTCCACGACTCACTTTACCCTTCATTAATTCAGGTACCTATTCAGAGCTAGGTTAACTCAAATTTTGATGCGCGGACCCTCGTCCAAACCTAGATTCCAGCCAGGGACCCCACACAAAAAGGTTACTCAAGCTCATTCCTTCTCGAAACTGTCCGTCAAATCACCATCAACCTTGACCTGGAGCTCCATGTTCAGCATTGTGACCTAGACCACGGGGACTAGTTTTGTTGCGGCCAAAAGTCAATCATTATTTTGTACAGAGTATTGCTACCGTTGGTGTCGTATGCTTGCTTAAAGTCTACAAATAGTTGGAGTAAATCAATGATTTATTTATTTATGCCAGCAGTTTTTAAGTACCTTTTTTACTGAGAATCTTTTGTCAATTGTAGATCATCCGATTCGAAAGCAAACCTGCTACTCTCTGATATTACTTTCATAGTAGGGCTTTAGTTTACCTCTTAGCAATGTGTATATAATTGTCACATCTCTCACCCCTTTTTTTGTATGGTTCATATTATAGTACTCTTATGTCAATCATCTGGTAACTGCTCCTCTGCCCATAATTTGCATATCAACCGGTAGAGAAGATCATATCATTTTTTACCCTAGTGTAGATCGCCAAAAAAAATTTGCTTATGTGGATGAAGCCCACGCCCACGATGCTTGGACTGGGTTGAAGTGGTCACACCCACGATGCTTCAACCCAGTCGTGCTGACTCACATATCGGTAAACACGGGCTTCAGAAACTATTACAGCTCATGGGTCGGTAAGGCAACCTTCCTCCCGCTTTATACGTAGCACTTTCTCAACGTATGCTTTATTGCAGTATTGCATCCACGATCGTCTCAGGCGTTACCAGGCCGATCGTGGACTCAATGGTGCGCCTCCAACTCACGAAGCGGTTGCACATAAAGACTGTGTCATAGCATAAGAACTAATAAATAGCATGGAGAGAACGGTATTGTGCGATATTTGCCTGATGGAAGAGATTGGCAGAGATTGAAGAATTTACCATTAGCTGACACCTAAGAAGAACTAAAACCAAAATAAGTTCACTTCATCATAGGCAAAAGTGAGAAGAGCATACTCTCAAACGACAGGTGTGAGAATGTATATATCCGTTTTAGCTGATAGGTGAGAGTGTGTTGGCATGCGTATAATCTCATCAAGAAACAGTAAGCGCAGCGAACATTCGCTGGCAACAAACGAAATTCTCTGTAGTGGATTGCATAAAAGTGTCGGAGATATTCCTTTTACTCGCCAAATGGTATCGAAAGTAGTATTCCGCGTTAATTATCTTATTACTTATCATTTTTATACTCAGAATAGGTTTTCAGAAAATCAATTAAAAAATTAAAATAGTCTCTTTGGCAAAGCACATGTATATTGCCTTGTGGGAATTAGAAACATATTTGATCGTATACAAGGGGCGTGTCTTACCTTTGAGGGATACTTTCTGTCTTTTTTCAACTTGGTCTTGGATATTGCTATTTACTTGTCGCAATCAGTGGAGAAATATCGCAAATTGTATCGCAATTTACGTACTTTCTGAGCTATATATAGTGCTTAAGCTATGACTGAGCTGAACATCATCGAGCTCAGTCACATAGTACCGGCAGTACGGTGTGACCACTTTATCCATTCTGTTCAGGTATTTTCTGAAGTAACCGTGCCCTGTCAAGAATTGACAAAGGTAAAAATTTACCTCTATGTGGCTCTGGTTCATCAGAGCTCCAGTTCTGCCCAGCTTTGAGCGAAAGAGGTACCCTTCCTTGCGCTCTCGCGCTAGTAGCTCGATCGGGATTACTCCCGATACCACCATCACAGCCTCTTCTGAGACAGTGCGAACACTGGTAATGCGCTTCCGGAACTTCTCAGTTCGGAGCCCATCTCCCCAGAATTCGGCTCCATATAGCAAATGGAATCGGCCATACCCTAGTCTAAAATATATTAGTTCTTCGCACAGTAAAAAAATCCAAGGTCTACAAATTATTGGAATTTTTGCAGGGTCATAACAGAGGGTATCTTCATCATATCTTGAACGTACATGTGGCTTACTTTGGCATAATGGACATGTCTACCTCACACAGCTCAAATGACCATCTCAATCATTTTTCAGCAGAATGATCATACTGAATAACTGAACCCAAAGGGTCGCTGCTGGTCCAGTTTGCTCCAACTTAGTCAATTGAGTTTGCAATTTCCCTGTCACACTCACTAGATGTTCGTTTTGCTGTAGCTCACACAATGAAGCGGGATTCGTCCAACATGTTTTCTGAGTAGTTTTCAATAACTTTCCGTTCTTCTTGATTTACTCCAATATGTTCTAATATGATGTTTGCTAAAGCTCTGTGAATCAACAATAAGATTTTTCCTTGTAGCATTTTTTCGACGGATATAGGGGCGTAAATGGTACACATCAAGTCCTGAAGTCCACTTCCATTCATAAGATACCCAACACATCCAATGTAGGACATTCAAAGGTAGAAACCACCCAATCCGACTACACATTTAGACAGCAAGGAGTCAGGTTCAGCTGCTGATGGTCATCTATCACTATCGTGTGTTGTTTTTGTTATGGAAAGGCTTTCCATTCGGGAACACATTTAATGTAGAGCCCCTTTGCTGCCAACCATAGAGTATCGTGTGGAGCTAGTTGATCAGTTTTCTTGACTATGTCTGTCAGATCCTCCACAATCAGATTACCCAATCCATCTTGTGATTTTTGGTCAGTATTTTAAAGGAATCACTGCAAGCTCTTCTATTGTCTTAGCAGGTGGCACCTTGGTGAGCCTCGGTATAGGTTTTTCATGTTCCGGAATTCACACATTTGATGCCCACCCCCCTAGAATGAAATATGCTGAGAACTTCCAGTGTTCCGCTTTGTTAAACACAAATTGTTGAAAATAAGTATCAGTATCAGGCTGAATGTGATTAATTGCTGACGTTTTCAGCTGCTTTGCACTGTGATATGAAGCACTGAACCCAAAACTTTAGCAGGAATGACGCACTCCTCGACAGTTTTAGAAAAAAAGCTCGGGAACCATTGCGAATACAAGAAAAATATATTAAAATCTTTTTTGTTGCAAATTTAATAAGCTTCATTTATGTGTTAGTCAACTTGTACCTCTGACCAACGGTTCTCGAGATATTAGCGAAAAACCAAAAAAGTGCCCTGTTTTCACTAATTGCCGCTAGAGTTCACTTCGTATTCCTGAGAACTTTTGGTATATTCATCCCTAGGTACCTATGTATAAATCGATGTGCAAAAATTCAAAACTTTCGGATTTTCCCGGAAGTTAGGTCATTTTTTGAGTTTTTTTTACTGGACTATAGCATTGGGCCGGGATTAATCGTTGCATTTTGAATATATATTTTAAGTTTTTTTTGGTTTTTTTTTTATTTAATTTTCTTTATTCAACATGTGTTCTATTTTTCGTTTTCATTTCTACACTTTTTAATTTGATGAACTCAATAAAAAATATAGTGCCATATCAGAGCTTTCTCAAAATAAATAACTCTACTTATCATCTCAATCTGCACAAAAATTATCTTTCATTGTCTCTACACATGTACCGATTCTAAAAATTCGATTGAAACGCCCGAGGAAACTTGTTAAGTTTTGTAATTTATTAAGAACAAATAAATTGCCACAGGTGCTCTGGCCAGACCAACCGAAAGATACTTTTAGCTGGCTTTTTAGCATAGCTTACACGACATTGGCACGTTTATTTCATGCAGTTTATCTCATCACAACATCAGATTCACTCCCAACCCATAATTGGCTCAGAACACGTTATGTATTCGTTACAAGTACTTATCTACAAGACTATTTATAAGATTTAACCGAGACTCATATCGTGTGATGGATGCACTGCAATTTAATATGGTAACGATGACTTCCTCTTACATTTTCTAGAATTTTTTTCTGCTACTAGTATCTTACCTAGATTTTATCGTAGCGTTGTTGTATTTGATTAGATATCTGCGTGGGTAAATGTACTTTGGATTCATCTGTTTTGCGTCTTTCATGACACCTTAACCTTGGCTTTTGTTGCTGTTGTTGTTTTTGCGGTAGTTATGTCCGACTTGGCACACTGGCGTGCATGTCAAGTACCGTGAGTAAAACTATTACTTAGTTTAGTTCGAGTATCTGTATTTTTACACTTGGGTACTCCATTGTTAGTTTAGTAGCTTAATGATGTACAAAAACTGACTTACTACGCTATGTTGGTTTGTCTTTGACGGAAAAAATGATTCTATTATTGTCTAAATGATAGTTGTGGGAAAAATCACAATGTTCCAATTTTTTTGAGATGATTAAGAAGTTAGTCGTTAGGAGTGTAAAAAAATGTGAAATCTGGTTGTATATTACGTCGACACATGAATGGAATTTTTCGATAAATGTCGATTCATTTCGTCTAAGTTTTTTTTTTTAAAATATCCACAAAGAATGCCAGTAGATTTTGTTAAGTAATGATTTGTTAATCCTGTTTAGACAGAAATGTGTTACATTAACTTTCTTAAAAAAAAACCTTAACATCAAGCTAACCAAAGCGAAAAACAACAAAAAATCTAAGTATTAATATCTCATTGCATATACCGTTCCACTTGACAAGCCATGCGGTGCTTTCAAAAATAATTATTAAAAATTAAATTTTATAAAATTTTGTTTTTGCAAAATCAGCTTTCATAACAGTAAACTTAACAATAGATCAAATCTATGTGATAGTCTCAATGCCTTTTTTCATCTCATTTACTTACTTTCAACTATAAATAAATATCCATTTGTACAAAACTTTAATTGAAACAACATCTTCATTATCATGTACACTGCAGTCATCTTCTTCATGGCGCTTGGCGTAATGCCATGTTCTTGTGGCGGACGTTGATACACACATGCAATTTAAAATTACGAAAATAATTACATTCATAAATTCGATACATACGAGACTAATTAATTTACTTAAAATATTAGACTTACCGACACTTATTGCAATCGAAATGTGTAGAATTATCAGAGTGCGAAGAGATTTAATTCGTAACAGTGTAATTTGCAATTGAATGCATTAATATACGAGTATAAAGACATCTGGGAGAAAAAGTTGAGAGAGAAAGGAAATAATTAGTGACAATTGATGGAACTTACGTTATAAGTTGTTACAAACAGTTGATTTTTCCCGTAATTGTTTATTGTTGTTTTTCGATGGGGATTTAATTTTTAACGGAAGCTGTGTTGGAGTGCGAATGTTGTGATTGATGTTGTATGTGAAATTTCATACGCGGTTTTGCAATTTTCTGCAATAAATAAAGTAAAGCAATTCCACGACAACCCTCGTACGGGTCTAGGGGTTGAAGCTGGTAGAGAGCTTCGTTATAATTTATTTAATCATTGTGAATACGAGTGTGGAGTGATTAGTTCCACGACTCACTTTACCCCTGATTTCAATCAGGTACCTAATCAGAGCTAGGTGAACTCAAAGCTTGGTGCGCGGACCCTCGTCCGAACTTGGATTCGAACCAGGGACCCCACACGCAAGAAGCCAGTGCTCTACCCACTAGGCTACACAAGCAGTGCTCTACCCACTAGGCTACTCAAGCTTCTGCAATAAATAGAGGTGCAAAAATTTCGTGGTTAATTTTAAAAAAAAAAACGGAAAAAATATAAAGGAAAATGCATTTATGTTTCAATAACACACTAAAAATGAAAACATTCAATTCTAAAAAAAAAATTAATGTCGCTTTGATAACGACCAAAAACTAAAAACAGGTTCTCTACAAAATGAAACAAAAAAGAGTAAAAATGCAGTAAAAAAAAACATTAATCAATAATAATTTTTTTATTCAAGATATTCAAATTCTAAAAATAAAATTATTTTTCGAAATTTGTGTATAAATAAAATCGAACAATTTTGTTTTCTTTATTTTCAGCTGGTGAATTAACAAATGCTGTTCAAGATGCATTCGTTATTGCCGTTGAACAGCAGGCCCGAGAGCGTTTGCAAAGATTGTCAGCGCTCAAACGGGTCACACCGGTTGATATGTCACAGCTGTCAATAAAGGTAAGTCAGAAAGTAGAAGTAAATTTTTCATTATTTTTTAATTTATGACTATCATGATTGTTTTTATTTTAATTACAAGTTTTAATACTATTAATATTAAGATGGCTTGAATCTTCTCAGCATTAGTTTGAATTTTCCACTTCTGCAAATATTTCAAAAAAGTACTAATGCAGCTTTGCAGTTTTGAAGATATAGGTTCTGCTTGCTTTGAGGTATAGTATATTCATGTACCATCAGTAACGATCAGAAGGCTGTTAACAGTAGTGATGGGCGTTTCTGTTGTTTTCAAAAAACGAAAACGAACTGTTGTTTTTTCAAAAACAACTGTTTTTTAAAACTGTTTGAAAAAACAGTTTGAATTAACGAGAGAAACAAATTTTATGCTGTACGACAATTAGATTTGGGTCGTACTAGGATTTTCACATACTAGGTATAATTAGTACGAGTACGAAAAAATACCTGTTCCAAATACCTATTTGAAGTATGTACATGTATACATACAATGCATACAATTTGCAGTAATGTAATGATATGGACTAATATGCCCTCCTCCACCCTCCAAAAACAATGAAAGGTATCCCAAGCTAGAATGGTGATGGTGCAAGATTACCTTCAAAAGAATACCGAGTCATTAGTATGTGCAGCTTGTCCGTAACTTTCCAATGGTCGGTCATTTATTTGGCAAGTCTTTCTCCAATCTAGGAGCCATCTAAGAGAAAACAATCAAATTCAATCAATTTAATTTGATTTTCATTTTAATATATGCAAAAAACACCTTCTGTATTCGTTCAAATTAAAAAAGTAAAAAAATTACTAGGATAGGACCAACTAATCCTGTTGTCATCTATATGACTTTTCATCGAGCGATCTTTGATGCCAAACTTTTCCTGGCTAATCTAAAACAGTCGGATTTCCACTTCGCCTCACTGAAGCATGAAGTTTCAATTAAGAAATAAAAAAACATGTTTCATTTATTAAACATGCACCCACTAGGGGGCCAACCTCTTACGTAAGGCTGGGCATGAGTCCGGGGCACCTTACCTCCCATGGTCTCGTAAATTTTACAACCCCGGTAGGTATGGAGACACCCTCGTGTCGACCTGCAGTCAGGAGGAGGGCCTTAGCACACCCGGAGACGTCAATGGATGAACCAAAAAGGATCTCAACCTGTTCCTCCTGGGCACTTTTAGTGCTACTTTTAGTTTTTCCGACGGATTTCATTTTGCCGTATCTTCGAAACTAGGCCGCTTTTTCGCTGACTTGTATAGAAATTTCTCCCGAAACAACTGAGAAAGGTCCCCGAATTCATGCTAGATAAAAAAGTTTTTTTTTTAAAAAAAAGGACGTTTTTGCCCAATTTCCCCTATCAAAAATTTTTTGCCCTTAAAATATCACTAATATACTCCCCGACCACTTCCAATCATCGAAAGCGCGGTAAAGACAGTTTTTGCCAAACTATGGCCAAAAAACCCCTTACTCCCCTAAAAAACCGAAATTTTTATATCACAGTAATAGGTCTTGGCCCGTTATGTCCCAAACCACTCCAGCCCAAAATTGGCCGATTTTTTCCGATTTCAGCTCCTTTTGCCCTAAAAACTCTTTTAATATTTGAATAAAATACTTGCAAGTACGAAAATACTCGCAAGTACGAAAATACCGTTTTACGCAGCTAAATAGTTTTCCACTGCCAAACAGTTCGTTTTAACAAACGAAAAACGGTTCGTTTAAAAAAAAAACGAAAAACGATTCGTTTAAAAAAAAAACGAAAAACGATTCGTTTTTAAAAAACAGTTCGTTTTTAAAAAACGAAAAACGACTCGTTTTAAAAAAACAGTTCGTTTGAGAAAAACGAAAAACGATTCGTTTTAAAAAAGCAGTTCGTTTTAAAAAAACGGTCCGTTTGAGAAAAACGGAAAACGATTCGGTTGAGAAAAACAATTGGTTTTATAAAAACTATTCGTTTCAGAAAAGCTGTTGGTTTGAGAAGAATGGTCCGTTTTAGAAAAACGATTGGCTTTAGAAAAGCTATTCGTTGTAGAAATACGGTGCGTTTTAGAAATGTGGTTCGTTCTAGAAAAAGCATTTCGTTTTAGAAAAACTGTTTGTCGCTATTTGGAAAAACTGTTAGTTCTTTTTTTTGCAGCCAAACGTTTTTTTCAAACTGTTTGGCGTTTTTGAGCGCATCACTAGTTAACAGCAGCCTATAAAAAAAAAACAGGAGCAGTTAAGCAAAATTTTGGATATATTTATTTGTTATTTTTATGTATTCAAAGTCACATTAAATTAATAGGTAATTATGTTCCCGAAAATACACTCTTCAACCATTATACGCAGATTAGTAATTGCAAAGTCTATGTTGATTGAAGGAGCGCTTGCTAGATTTTAGACAAGCAAAACGATTAATCAATTCTTCAAAGTCTATCTCTTTAAGCACATCACAATCTGTGGATATCAGCAATGATCACAGCAATCTTTCTTGAAGCATTGAACTTCTTAATTAATTTTTTATTGTTTTCAATTTTTAGAAGTCCCTCACTGCAGTTAGTTACCATCATGCTTAAAAAGATTCTCAATGCAATTTCTACATTTGGAAACGTGTCTTCAATTTTGTCTTCTTTCAAAGGATGATATATTCCTGAAATATTATTAGTTTCTTCATTTTCACTAGTCTGAACACTTTTCAAGTATTCTGTTAAATGCAGACATTTCCTTTCTAACGCTTTCTCGCTATGATCGATTTTAGTGTTTTCCTTGTAACTTTTTCTCAACTCCTTGGGACTCAAAGTTTTCAAGCGAGATAAAAAACAGAGCCGCTGACTTATTTCCTTGTACGAATCCAATCGCTGTTTTATATGAACGCTCAGGGTATCAATTACGGGAATAAAAGTTTCTTCTTTGAATCTCTCTTTCCCATTTATTTGGACAGTTTGTGCAGAGCCATCATATAATGCCTGACGTGAGCTTCTACCTCTTATTCTTTGAGATAGGTCTTTGTAGTCACACTCCGGATTTTTCTATTTTGCGTACGATTCGAAGTCGCCAAATTTATCCCTGACGTTAATAAGTCAAGTGAAGTTAAAAACTTAGTTGCAACGTCCATTGTTATAGTTTTTTTCTGAAGACAAGTACTCGTATTTGATTTGTCTATTCTTTCTGTTGACGGCTGGAAGAAAAAGAACAAGGCGGGATTCTATCACACAAACTTTATTGTTACAAATTCAGTGGTTGACTAACTACTAAGTACATTTCAAATGAAAAATAATTCCGGCTATTCATACACATACATACATTGTATGTGAGACAATACAAAGTGTGCTGGTGTTTATTTGCGTTCCATTCGTACGTTGATTTTGACCATACCTAACACGCCTTCTTCAAATTCGACGTACGCTCACGCTCAGCAACTCATTCCCATACTGAACATATGTTTAAAATGCGCTGGCCCCGGTAATGCCTTTGTAAGAGCATCGGCAGGCATTTCATCTGTTGGTATGTGTACTAATTCGAGTTTCTTTTCACGAAGCGCTTGACGTACAAAATGATATCGCGTTGAAATGTGTTTTGTTCTGGAGTGATATACTGCGTTCTCAGCCAACGCTTTTGCTCCGCGATTATCAGTCCCGATCACTATATTTGACAGCTCAAGCAATTTCATGTCAAGCATTAAATTTCTTAAATACATTGCTTCTCTAGTTGCCTCCGACAATGCTATATACTCGGCTTCGGTCGACGAAATCGCAACAGTCCTTTGTTTACAAGATCGCCAGGTGATCGCCGCGCCGCTTAGTGTAAACAAGTACCCCGTATATGATATTCTGTCTTTTACATCTGCTGCGTGGTCTGCGTCAGAAAAACCAACAATTCCCAGGTTATTTTTCCTAAACACAAGTCCGTAATTTTGTGTTCCCCTCAGGTATCGTAACACACGCTTAGCAGCGGCCCAATGCTCTTCGCCGTATTTCTCATTAAATTGTGCCAATCTATTTACAGTGAACGCAATGTCGGGCCTCGTGGCGACGGCCAAGTACATCAGCGAACCGATTAACTGTCTATATGGTATTTGTTTTGATTTTACATTCTCTGGCGGTAATCCAATCGTCAGATTTGCTCTCGGCTCGCTTGGTGTATTCACAGGCTTTGCTTCGTTCATACCAAACTTTTTCAATATGTCTCTTACATATCGCGCTTGACTTAATTTTATTTCATCGGCCTTTTGGTTAATTTCAATACCAAGACAACAATTTGCAAGACCTAAGTCTTTGATATCGAAAGCTTCACTTAGTACCGTTCGAATTTCTTGCAATCTTTTCTCACTGTTTGACGCATATAAAATGTCTTCAACATATACAACTACAAACGTACATTCGCTCCCATCCGTATTGTAATACAAGCACGTATCATTTGCCGTCGATTTCAAGGTCAGGTTTCTAAGTACTGCATCCAATTTTTCGTTCCATTGTCGACCAGCTTGACGTAAACCGTACAACGCTTTGTTTAGTCGGCATACTTTTTCACCTTCTTGTAGTTCACTAATCATTTTACGAGCTTTCACACCAACATCACTTTTACCATCTTTTCGCACAATTTCACGTAGCGCTTCTTCGATGTATTCTGGTGTCTCCATAAATATTTCCTCGTTCAGCTCTCCGTTCAAGTACGCAGCAACTACATCTAGTTGAAACACTTGGAGATTTTCTCTCGCTGCCAGAGCCATCAATAGTCTCACTGAATCAAGGCGGGCTACAGGCGCGAACGTCTCAACAAAATCGATTCCTTCCGTTTGAGTGAATCCGCGTGCGACAACTCTTGCTTTTCTGCGCTCTAAGCTTCCATCTGGCTTCACCTTGTTTCGCAACACAATCCGACATGTAATGACCTTTCTATTCTTGGGTCGATTTACTAATGTCCATGTATCATGTTTTATGAGCGCTTTTATTTCTTCAGCTATAGCCCCTAACCACTCTTGAGCTTCGTGGCTATTCATTACGCTCTTCAACGATAGATCAACAAGGTTTGCCATCTCCATCACTTTAATTTAATCATCTGCGGCATATGTGAACACTTTGTCTTCAACCTCGAACTCGTTTTCATTTTCCGCGTCGTTATCTTCATCATCAGATTCTTCGCTGCGCGCTGTGAATTCGCTTGGTGCTGGTCTTAACGCATAGACTTTTCTCGGCCTTCCTCGGCTGCCTGAACGTACAATTTTCGGTCTGCCGACTCTTCGCTTTACAGTTGACCTACATGTCGGTCGTGCTGGCGAATCTATACACATTTTCGGCACTGACGGTCTGTCATTCATCACATTTTCGCTGGAAATGATTGGAATTTTAATCCTATTGACTTCGTCATCGTCGAAACTCTCTGATGGTTCATTGAAGTTCTTCTCGTTTTCAGTCATCTCTTCTGTCATTTCGGTCTCGACGAATCTCACGTCTCTTGTTATCACAACCTTTCTATCTTCAGGAACGTACACACGATACCCTTTAGTTTCGTCAGAGTATCCCACCAGGACGCCTTCTTTGGCTTTTGGCTCAAATTTTCCTCTACCAGGTTCCTTCTGTAAGACGTATGTTTTTGCTCCGTATGCTCTTAGATTGCTTAGGTCAGGTATACTTTTGAACCAATATTCAAATGGAGTGTGACCTTTCAAGCTTGCTGTTGGACATCTGTTTCTAAGATAATTTGATGCGGCAAGTGCCTCAGCCCAAAATGCACATTTCAGTCCGGTTTGCATTAGTAAACACCGCGCCATGTCAACGAGGGTTCTATTCATGCGCTCAGCAACACCGTTTTGCTGAGGTGTGTGTGGCACTGTCAATCGCCGCGAAATGCCGTTCTGCTTTAAAAATTTATCAAACTCACTGTTGCAATATTCGCGTTCATTGTCCGTCATCAGACATTTTATTCGTTTTCCAGTCTGATTTTCAACGCGCGCTTTGTATTCTTTAAATGCCTGCAACACATCACTTTTATTTCTGAGAAATATCACCTCACACCATCGACTGTGGTCATCTATAAATGTGACGAAATACTTTGAACGTTTAAACGACTCTGTTCTTGCAGGTCCCCATACATCGGAATGCACTATACTCAGCACCTCCGAACTTCTCTTGGATTGCTTTGGAAACGGTAAAGCGGTCAGTTTCCCACGCATACAAACGTCACACGGCTGTGTTAGTTTCTCATTCTCTATGATTATTCCTGTTGCTAAGCCGCACTTTGATAACTTCAGCACATCACGCACATTTAAATGACCAAGCCTTCGATGCCATACATCTACACTTGCGGCACTATAACTCACAAGATTTGCTTGTTCTACTTTTGCACACAAGAAATATAAGTCCCCTTCACGCTTAGCGACAAGTATTGTTTTTCTGTCCTTTTTGCGCACTGTGGCTCTGTCTTTCTCGAACAGAACACTGTATCCATGGTCTGTGATTTTTGCCACCGACAGTAGATTTGTGCGTAATTCTTTCGCTAGCAACACATTGTTAAGCTTTACAGACTCGCTTCGAGTTCCATCGGCTGTCACAATATTTGCCGTTCCCCGCGCGTTTACGTCAATTTTGGCGTTACTGGCTAGCAACAGCTTTTCCTTCCAAGCACTGGTACTTTCTTGAAGAATGTTTTCATCGTTACACATGTGCGATGTACAGCCACTATCTAAACACCAGCGTCTCACACGAGCGTTTTCTCTTGCACCGAACAACTGTTCACTTGCTGCACTTTGGAATGCTACTCCGACCACTTCGGCTTTTGACGATGATTCGCATTTTGCATTGTCTTGCTGACATTTTTCGGGACACTCAGCCGCTTTGTGACCAAACATGTGACACTTAAAACACTTGATTCGGGAGTTTTTACTTTCTCTCGCTCTCTTCTCTGGCGTTTGGCGGAAACTTGCGATCTTCCTACCACGTCGGCTATTTTGATGCGCCCCCCTTTCTTTTCGTATCCACATGGCTTCTGCCGCTTCGTCGTTCTGCTGTTGCTTCCTCGAATCGAATTCTTCTAGAACTTTCTGCCGAATAATTTCTGAACTCGGCACAGCATCTCGTGACTCCATTGAGCACTTCAGCACGTTAAAACTCGGTGGTAAACTATTTAGCAGCATATATGACAATAGCTCCGGGTTTATGGGAATATCCATCGACTCCAATTGCGCTGTGACGTCGAAAAACTCCATTAGCTGTGCTCTGAGATCATCGCCTTCGGCCATCTTGAACGTTGATATACGCTTCAGCAGGCTCGCTTTCTTCACTGGCCCCGTGGACGCAAATTCGGATTTTAATCTGCCCCACACCTGAGCTGCCGTAGTCAACCCCTTTACCAATCGCAATAAGCTCGGATCGATCGAGATGATCAAGTCAGCCTTTGCCTTGGCGTCTTCATCATCCCATTTTTCTTGCGCTATTTTCGACGCATCTTCTTCCGCTCCAGATTTTAGCACTGGTCTCAGTACCTTGCCGCACACATGCTTCCACGTACCATTTTTCACTGCCACTGCTTCCATTTGCACTGACCAGCTCTCGTAATTGTCTTTGTTGAGCGGTTTTATGTTAAACGTCGACGATGCCATCATGGAAAAACTCTTGGGCCTTTTTCACTATACACTTTTTCCACAATTTGGATTATTGCGTAATTTTCTCAGTGCGCATCTGGGCCCATAACCTGTTGACGGCTGGAAGAAAAAGAACAAGGCGGGATTCTATCACACAAACTTTATTGTTACAAATTCAGTGGTTGACTAACTACTAAGTACATTTCAAATGAAAAATAATTCCGGCTATTCATACACATACATACATTGTATGTGAGACAATACAAAGTGTGCTGGTGTTTATTTGCGTTCCATTCGTACGTTGATTTTGACCATACCTAACACTTTCCAATATGGTGCTCCGAATTTCTACCAGTAAAATAAATTGCAGGTTTCCGATTTTTTTGAAAAACTAAGAGCTTCGTACCTAGTTTCTTATTTTGCATCCTCCGCGATAGACGTCAAGGCTTCTATAATTTGTTTATGACCTTGATGTAAGCCGCTTACTGTTTTAAGAAAACTTTTAAGAAATTTATTTTTAACCTAAATATTCTGTCAATTATCAAACACAATTATCATCGATGGGGAGAATCCGAAAAAAAATTTTACAGTTTCTGAGCCATTTGAAAATAAACTTGTTGCCTCTCGTACACACCCAGTAGCATGAAGACCTTCCAAGGTAAAGTCATACCAATACTTAAACCAAATAAAAGTCCGGATTTTGCAGAAAATTATCGACCCATCAGTTTACTTAACGGATTATCGAAAATATTTGAAATAAATATCAATGGTTTGCTAAGTAAATTTACTGTAGATAATCAAATCATTCCCAATTTCCAATGTGGCTTTCGACCAGGGCATAGTACAGTTCACCAACTCAAAAGAATATTTACCGACGTTAAACGAGGCTTCGAAAGCAGGAACTCAACACGCGCAATATTTCTAGACATACAAAAAGCATTCGATACTGTCTGGCATGATGCTTTAATACATAAAATGCTTAAATTGAATTATCCAATTGAATTAATAAAAAATCATTGAAAACTTTCTAAGAAATAGAAAATTTTTTGTCACCATTAATTTTGAAACCTCATCTCAATATCCTTTACCAGCAGGAGTACCACAAGGATCAGTACTAAGTCCAACGCTGTATAATATTTACACTAGTGACGTTCCTGATATTCCAATGTGCAAGCTTGCATTATTTGCTGATGACACTGCCATATACGCATCGCACAGGGATCCTCGACTGATCATAAACTATCTGGAACAGGGGCTGAGCAAACTTGAAAAATATTACTCTTCTTGGAAAATCAAGATCAACATCAACAAAACTCAAGCTATATTTTTTACAAGACGTCGTTCAGCAAAATACTTACCTGACAGGCCTATACAACTACACGACAAATATATTGATTGGACTAACAACGTGAAGTATTTAGGCTTCATCTTAGACACAAAGCTTACCTTGAAAGCACATATAATAGATCGCCAAAACAAAAACTCAGCTTTGATTAGATCATTATATCCACTCATTAATCGCAAGCCATTACTAAACCTAGAAAACAAGCTACTACTATACAAAATGATTTTCCAGCCTATGCTGCTATACGCAGCTCCGATTTTAATAGTAGCGGCAAAAACTAATTTGCAAAAACTTCAAATCTCACAAAACAAAGTTCTAAAACTTTTGTTCAACTTCCCTCCTTGGCACTCTACCCGGCACTTACACTTGGTATCCAAGGTAGATTACATTTATGAAAAATGCATTAAGCAACTTCAAGTGTTTATTAATTCAAACTTCATGCTGGGATACCCCCTCATCAATACCTTGTATACGTAGATTATGTATATATCTTTAATATTATAAGTTAAGCAATCTAAGATCTATTTTAAGTTAGCTCATAAAGTCATCTTTGTTTTAAGTTTTATCTTAACCAGATCAATGAGGTTTTTTCCTTAATTTTTCCTCTGCATAGCGAATAACAGATAAACACATTAATAACATTTGTAAAGGAAATATTATAAGTTTGAGTTTTAAAGGTAATATTTAAGCCTGATCTCTCCAAAAAAAATATCATGTATCTCAGCTAAGTATAGAATCTATTGATAATGATAAATAAACTGAATTGAATTGAATTGAATTGAAGGCATGGAATTCACATTTCTACTTGATTTTCGCTTGCAGATCACCTTACTTTCCTGACATATAGAAGCATTACCGTAGTTTTGCCCTCTACAATCCTTGGTTTGTATGTCATGATTCTCTAAAAATTTCAGCATGGTTTCCGCTAAGTATTCTGATTTATGCTCTTTGATAGGTATAAATTCCAAAAACCTTTCAACAGTCTTTTACGTAACGAATTATAAAAAGTAACTGATCAGTATGAGACAGATTGGGCGTGCTGTCAGCGCTAGTCGAAAAATATTTAGCTAATTTAACTTCATTTATAATTTTTTTGCGACCTGATTTCCCATTACGTCAATAAACTCATAACAAACATTCGCTGATAAATAAGAAATGTGTCCCTTTTCAGGATTTCCAAATTTTTTTTAGATGATCTGCAAGAAATTCATTAATTTCACTTAATAACTCCACATATCCTATATAATTTCCTTTGTCGGAAGATCCAAGGATTTCATTGTCTCCTCGAAACGGAAGCCCTCTCAATGTCAAAAGTTTTACAACTATAACTACAAGTTATCCACTTCTTTTTGATATTAACATAGCAAGTATGTCTCTACTCTACCAATTGCATTCTTCGTGGCAGATGAGTCATCATAGATTGCTTATGTGCAGGGCTATTTTCATGATGTAAAACTATGTTATTGATGTGTTTCCGATCACTATATCCACCGGGAGAGCATAGGTTTATATCAGAAGGGTTAAATAAGCAGCAAAAAAACAAAATACAGATTTCTTCGAACGCGAATGCAGCAACTATTTTCTTTCAACACTTTCATTGTTCTTTGATTTAATAATGCTTTATTGAAATACCTTACTGATTTGCCATCCTCTTTGTCTGTATAGGCTTTGGACTTTCCGGTTTATATTGAAAATATATGGGCTTTTTATGAATCCAATTTTCACGGCTTTCTTCGGTGAAATTTTCGTTAAAATAATCGGCAGGGTCGTGTGAAATATTTTCTGGGTCGGATGACTACTGTTGTTCAATTAAAACAGATGTTGGTGAAAATATTCCATTATTTTCCGTAGGAACAGACGCCTTGTGTGCAATATGGTTTAATCTTTTTTATGAAGTGATAGGATTTAGCGAAGAACAAGTATAATGTGAGGTGGTTCCCTGGGCTGCGGCAATATTTTGTTGATATAATTCATTATTTGGCTCCTGGTGTAAAATTTGATGTTGATTTTGATAATTTATCAATTACTTCTTTCCAATGTACAGCTTTTTTTCCTTTTTTCTGCGCCATTTGGATAATCCTGAACAGAAATGTCGTCCCGGCAGTGCGTTTCAAATAGGAACAGCAGAAATTAAAATTCCCACCACACACATTGAAGGGGTACATAGAACGATTTGTTTATATTTATTCCTGTGATGTCCAAAATGTACATTCGTGTCAAAGCTGAGCAAAACTCCTCACAACAGCAACTGTTTTTACAATAATAACACATAAGATTGATAAGATACTCTTTAAAAGTGAGGTCATATATGTATAGATATATGAAAGCTTAAAAACCCATTTTACCTGTGGGTATAGGTTTCAGCATGTTACGCCCCTGGTTTATGAGACTACTATAAAAGCAGTTGCATAATTATTAAGTATAGTCTGGTAATTATAGTTTAATTTTCGCAAAATAAATATATTTATCGGTTTGTAATCTGGAAATAAGGGGCCCCATAGATCACGGCGCCCTGGGCACTTGCCCAGTGTGCCCATATGCAAAGATGGCCATGACTATACAATATTAGAGAGATTGGTGAAACTTGCCAGGCTCCAGTTTCTACTATCCGCATCTTGGAGAGGTGACTGTCACTTCAAACACAGAAATTTATTGCCTGGAGAAATGGCGCAACTAGTTGTTTGAATATTAGGGGAATTCGAAGTGTTTTGAAAATTAGTCTCGCATGACAGTCTTTGTCAAACGCCTTGGCCACATTGAACATAGCCAAGCCCAATGATTTTCTTTGATTGAACCCTGTGCCAATGTGCTGCACTACTGTGGGATGTAAAGATCTTTGCTTGGATTAGGCACAACTGTTATTATCCTTGTCTTTTAGATCTGAGGGAAACTATTCGTTCGAGAAATAATGTTATGTCCGTTAAGATCTCCAGTGAGTTCCTAGATAGATGTGTTATTCGTTCATTGCTAATCGAGTCAGATGCAGGTGCTTTCCCGTTACTTAGTTCTCTGAGTAGCTGTTTGATTTCTCCGAAATTAATCGGTCTAATTCCAGAATCTCTTGCCGACGCAAAGGCAAGCATTCGATGAAGGGACTCGGGAACTTATTCTTCGCTAACATCATCCACCGGCAGTGCTGTCGTTTTGTGTTTTCGGTGTGCAGTAAATGGAAATTTAAAATTGCAGTATAATGCTTGAAATTGCAGTAGACTGATTTTCCTGTATGCATTCACACTTATGTGTGTACTTACATATGCAAGAAATAAAACTATTCCCATTTACAAAAAAAGTATGTTCAGTAATTGCAGAAATTGCAGAAAAACTTAAATTTTTACAAAGCTACTCATGCATACATATATATTAAATTTGATACTATTGAATTCGAATTGGTTGTTTGGTGAAAAATATATACAAATATTCATTAACTTCAGTTATGTCAGATTAAAGATAGAAATGCAGTACATATTGCTGTGTACACACACTAAAATTCACAGTATTATTGAGGAAATTCTTGTGTATTGTGATTTAAATGGTAAGTGTATCAATAGTTTACAGGGAAAATACAGCTTTTTGATTCTATTCTAAGCTTGCAAACAATTTCCTTTCTCCGTTTTCATTAAATAAATTTGCGAAAAAATTCTTTCAACAGTTTACTACTATGTGGTAAGCTTAATAAGCTTGGCACCATTTTTTTTTTACTTTTGGAAGCATTGGCTCGTTGGAAACATTTTTCAACTTAAAAACTTTACACCAAAATTCTTCAATATCCTTTTCTGCCTCTATATTTAATTCAGAAAAATCCAAATTTATTAGCATCCTTCATTCGTTATCCAATTGTTTAATCCCACTGTAGTCTGTTATATTTGGGAAACGTATAATTATATCTGTCAACGAATATCCCAGCTTTTTGGGATCTATGATTGCTAAACTATTCAAAGTAATCTCATTAAGGTCAAATCTTTTGAAAATTTGTTTGGTCAGCTCTTGATAATAATTTAAGCAATTTATTTTTACAAGGATTTGATCTTCATCATCAATATCACTCATTAATATATGCGCGTATGCGCCTATATAAATGTCTTTCAATTCCATAATCTGCTCATCTTTCCAAGATGTGTTCAATAGCACTTCGTTTAAATATTCTCTACGTACGAAATTTTGCAGAATAGTTTTAAGTACATTTTTCTAGTAGGAACGATTAAATGAAATTTAGGAGTTTCCGACTGAAATTCAGCATTAATTTTGCTGGTTATATTTAAAATATAAGATAAAAATGTGTAATAAATTTTCTTCTTAACATTTAAATTTTGAGCTATTTGCACAGCTAGGTCTGAATTACTATAAAATTTTTTTTACTTGTTATATATTGATGTAAAAGCTCCCACTGCTTAATAATTCGATTAACTACTTGTTCCAATGCAAGCCACCGAGTAAACGATGCTTTCAAAATCTTGTGTACCTTAACATTGAAGTATTCCTGCAGCTGCTGAAAATCGCTGGTTCGTTTTGGGCTATGCGAAATTAAAACTAATCGTTTCTTGCCAGATTTTCTATATTTGACGGCAGTTTTTTTGCAGCTGCTGACAAACACAAATGAAGAGAATGGCAAGTACATCCTATAGTGTATATGTTTGGCAATATATCCTTAAACATTCGTTTGATACCACATTTTTCACCCATCATCATTGCTGCATTGTCATATCCATTGTCATATCCAATAATATTTTCAATTCGAATTGAATATTGGGCCAAAAATGAAATGACGGAATCGAAAATTGATTTCGCAACATATTCTCACAAAGCTATTAGTGCTAAAAATCTATCTTTAGCTTTTCCTTAACCAAAATCAAAATATCGACATGTTAACGCCAAACTTTTGATTCCTCCTATATCTGTCGATTCATCCATTAATAAGGAGAATTTTTGATTTTTTTAAGTTTCTGCAACGCAATTCACACTTTCAGGTAACATTGCATCTTTAATAGTTTGGACTGATTTCGTTTTCCCTAATTTGATTTGTTAAGCTATTTCAGAATCTATAGCTACTGATTTTATTAAATCGATTCACACTGGAATTAAAGCAAATGGCAGATTGTTTGAGATCACACACATAATAATTCTGAGCTCTGCCATTTTAAACAAATTTAATGTTTTCGTAGCTTCCACGTTACTTTTCATGTCTAGCAATTTCGGCTGACTCTTTGAACTTTTGACATTTTTTCGGTGTTATCCGCTTTGACCGTGCCTTCGCAAAGTGACAAGTTGCCATTTTTCTCACTCATCCATTCAAATTTATCTTTCCAAATACTTCTATATTACTGTTCGTATTTCGGTTTTTTTTTCGCAGTCTGAGCTTCATCACTACTAGGACACATGAATTTTTAATTTTTTTACAATAATTGCATATACCTCATATCGTCATTTAAATTTATCGTGAATCTATCATCAGTACAGACTGAAAATTTCTCGTCCTATATTTATTGACTTACTTGTCTATTTTGCTTTTTATCACCAATTTGACCAAAACAACGCTTCCTCACTAATAACCACCAGATTGCAAAAATAGCTGTCATATGACTGTATTAAGAAAAGCGCATTCTACTGCTTCGCACGTTACTTTACAGTTTCATGCAGCGTGCAGCGAAGACTAGGCAGATGTAGATTTGCTCGTTATATTAAATGTGCAGCGAATCTGATAAAATGCAGTAGATGCAGTGTTGCAATAGATTCTATCAAATTGCAGCAGAAATACTGCAATTCCAGTAAAACGATAGCACTGTCCACCGGAGACCGGTTTTCCTGAAATTGCAGTTCCAGTTTCGTGCTAAAGACCTCCGCTTTGCACTATTAAATTTGAGCCCATGAGGTTCATATATGAGGGTACAGCAAACATACACAGTATATTCGACAACTATGTTGCAGAAATTACATCTAATTGATCCAATGAAATAATGTAAGCACTATGTGTCGAACACATTTTAAATAGTGCCATTCGCATTTCAACAAAATAAATTACTCCGCGTTGCCAGACTTTACAAAAGCAATGCATTATTGCGTTTATTCCTATTTAATTACGCAAAATGGTTTTTATAAAAACTTTTCTTTTGTAAATTCTTTGATTTGAAGGATGACATTAGAATACAAATTCTTTTCATTCATGGACAAGAATGTTTGCGGATCATGATGAATATTGAATTCACGATCTCGTTGAAGTGTTCTCAGTGAAATTTTCCTCACATATCATAGAACTAGATTTTGTAAAAAGTCTGAGGAAGCAAACTCACCTCATCTCATTTGATTAAATTGGCCGATTGATAACTGCTTGACCAACTCGTATTTATGTACCTACCTGAAGATACCACTCAGCTTGGTTGTACGGATAAGTAAAAAGACGCTGGAGAGCAAGGGACTCATAGTTCGAGTCTATGCCGATGATATTACGATCATAGTTTCTTGGATAGGTTCCCTGATACCCTTGGCCAGTTCATCGAGTATTCTCTGGGGCCGATTCTCAAAAAGTGAGCTTCCAGTATCATATCCACACTGAAAAAACACATGGCGCCAGACGCCATAATTTATAGACTTCTGGCGCCATGTACATAGTCGATTTAGGGATTGTGATAAAATATAGCGCCACACGCCATAATACATGGCGAAAAGTACATAGGCCTACACGCCATGTACTATAGTCTTCCACGCCATGTACTATAGTCCTCCACGCCATGTACATGGCGTGACGAACTATATTACATGGCGTGGAGGACTATAGTGCATGGCGTGGAGAGCTATAACACATGGCGTGGATGACTATACTGTATGGCGTGGAGGACTATACTGTATGGCGTGGAGGACTATACTGTATGGCGTGGAGGACTATACTGTATGGCGTGGAGGACTATACTGTATGGCGTGGAGGACTATACTGTATGGCGTGGAGGACTATACTGTATGGCGTGGAGGACTATACTGTATGGCGTGGAGGACTATACTGCATGGCGTGGAGGACTATACTGTATGGCGTGGAGGACTATACTGTATGGCGTGGAGGACTATACTGTATGGCGTGGAGGACTATACTGTATGGCGTGGAGGACTATACTGTATGGCGTGGAGGACTATACTGTATGGCGTGGAGGACTATACTGTATGGCGTGGAGGACTATACTGCATGGCGTGGAGGACTATACTGTATATGGCGTGGAGGACTATACTGTATGGCGTGGAGGACTATACTGTATGGCGTGGAGGACTATACTGTATGGCGTGGAGGACTATACTGTATGGCGTGGAGGACTATAGTACATGGTGTGGAGAACTATAGTACATGGCGTGGAGAACTATAGTACATGGCGTGGAAAACTATAGTACATGGCGTGGAGAACTATAGTACATGGCGTGGAGGACTATAGTACATTGAAGAAGCAAATCAGTCAAAACAGTGCTACTTACCATAAATGAGCACACGGAGAAGTCACTTGCCTGCAACAAACAGACGCTGGCTGCTCAGAGTACTATGTACATGGCGTATGGGACCATAAATAATGCGCTATGTTACATGGCTCTGGGCGCTATGTGGATTTTTTTCAGTGCAGGTCGAGTCTTCTGCATAGGCGTGCCGTGGCCTAAAATCTGGCAGGGGCCAGGGACCAGGGTCCGAAAGGTTCAAAACATGCGATGATTTTGTCTTCCGTAAGGTACACATACTGTTCATACAACTTATATAATTTACAAATACATTATATGTTTGTTAATTTATTCTTTGTTATTTGCTAATGCATAGTGCAATATCAAATAAACTTCGTGTATGTGAATACATATGAGCTACTACCACATGCATATAATGTGAATGGTAAGTATGAACTACACATGAATCATCTATGACCACTAAAAAAGAACACTTGTATGAATTATACGGGAATAGAATGGAAATAATTAGAAACATAAGACCATTTTTCGTTTAGAAGCTAAATATATTTCAAATTATACTTGAAGAAGAGAATAGCTGAGTTTCAAAATACCTTTGAAAAAATTGGAATATATTAAGCTTAGAAGGAAGAAATTGATCTCTTGCTTCAAATTTTTGTTACCTAGAAAACCTAGAAAAAGCAAAAATAGTTTGCCAAGATGAAGAGTGCTGTAACTTACTCTTTTCGAGCCATTTGGTTTGCAGGGATATCTTTGTAGCCCTAACTGCGTGTCCGAAGCTAGATGAAACAGCGACACCTTTGAAACTAGTGCTTTTTGCTGTTTTTCGTTTTCGTGATCCTTTGGGAAATGTGAGATCCAGACAGTGCTTCTCCGCGAATGATTTAATTTTTTCTCAAACTATGTACAAGTTTTCTCGCTCACTTAGCAGTGTTTTAACTGTTCCATTCACAAGATCTATCGCATCCCTATGAGTTGCATTTTTAGCTTGGAACTATGTGCTTAGCACGTTCGTTATATAAAGAACATAGTAAAAGATAAAAAGATTTGCTACAAACTTAAGATTACAGACCGAATCCAATGAATAAACTGAGTTGTTGTATTTTTCCTCACTCATTTTTTTCTCTGAAGCCTCTTTCATAGTCCCATAGCTATAGATCACATATTTGCAATTGTGAAATCTCATTGACTAACGAGTCGAATTTAAACTTCTCATTCCACGCCTTGTATTAAGACCAACTGTCTCTTCAAACAGCTTCAACAATTCGTGTTGTGATGGCTTCGAAAAGTGTAGGTAAAGGGATTCGATGGCGAACGATTTCAGCAATTATTTTTATTGATTCATTTTGCGTTTTGCCACTACAGTAGTTCGCAACCTTGTTTTTAAAATTATTTTCCAAAATTGAATCATGCTTCGCGAATAATGTAATGTTCCAAAAAAAAATCACTGGAAGTACGTTCATCATGTCCTCTGAAAGCACGTCTTTGATGACTGAGACACGTCGTAAGGTCGATGCCTTTTCTAAATAATTTCGGTTCTGTTCAAGCACCATATCACTTACTGGCTTCCAAGCACTATTAGAGTTTTATTATTGTATAGTTTTTATTATTGTATGCAATATGTCCTTGAACACATTATGCATGAGTTTTACTATCCGGATAATTTATCCGAATCGCGAAGTTTGATCGAGCTGAAATTTTGGTGTATATATTTTTGGCGACAGTGGAAATTCTATGGAAAATTTCGCATTGTGATAACTTCACATTGAGTCATCAGATCATCACGAAATTTACAGGACTCATCAATGGACATAAAAAATAAGTTTCTGTCGTTTTTAAATAATGTCTGGGCACCCTTGTAACTACCATAAGTGCGTAAATACAAATCTTTCACACCATTGACTCGCTAGTATTTTTTTCGACTTTTAGTATAAAATACAAATGATTGATGAATTTGATACTATATTTATACAGTCAAATCTAAACCTGTAAAATTCCCAATCGAACAAAAATCGCACCGAATTATTTTTATTTTTAGCACCTGGAACTTGCGTTTACGGTATCTCGCGACCGGATAAAATTCATAGGCTATACTGGCCTTGAGTATATACAGGTCTGACAAAAGTTTAATGAATATGATAATAACCATGTGGCAGTTGTGTCACTATGAAAAAACGCTCGGTGAAATTGAAGTGCTAGGCCTTTTAACTTCCGATGCAGTTATCAAATTATGATGAAATTCACACTCATTTAACGTGAGTGTAAACCAAGTAGTTCATAGATAGCTTAAAAGTGGTAGGGATGCCATTTTTATTCTCCAAATTTTATTTTATTTTATTTATTTATTTGCCAAGCAAGGCATCAAAAAACAACATACACTATGCAATTAAGACAGAAACATAATATTACTTATGACAATAAAACATTAAATCTTAAAATTACAGTATAATGAAAACATTTAACTTATATTTTCTTCAGGCAATTAAGGAATGGTAATAGCTGGACTATGATGTTAATAAAGCCTTTGTCAAGTTATTTTTGAAGGTATATTTGGAAATAACTGGAGAGTAGTGCTGGCTTATACTGTTAAATGCTCGACAACATCTACTACTGGGTTCATTATACCCGTAGCCTGTGGGGTGCTGATATTCCCTCAGAAGACGTGTATGCCTAGTGCGCCTAGCTTGGTTGTTAATTGTAAATTTGTTCGATAGGGCTCCTATCTTTACCGTCCCATTAATGATATCAAAGGTAAGGCAAGTGCTAACTACCAATCTTCTTGAGGCTAGAGT
This sequence comes from Nemotelus nigrinus, assembly GCA_947369275.1. Lineage (NCBI taxonomy): Eukaryota > Metazoa > Arthropoda > Insecta > Diptera > Stratiomyidae > Nemotelus > Nemotelus nigrinus. The sequence continues at coordinate 144,844,538 of OX376373.1, forward strand.
CATTAGATTTAAAAGTTTAAGTCTGTGCTCATAAGAGGGGATATTATGAAAATCTAGTGGATTGTAGACGTCCCTCAATGCAAAGAGTGAAAATTGTTTCTGCACCGCTTCTAGTCTTTCACAGTGAGTAACAAAATTTGGGCTCCAAATTATGCAAGCGTATTCAAGTAAAGGCCGCACCAGTGATGTAAATAGAGTTTTGGTGGCCCGAAGGTTCTTGAATTCTTTAGCACGCCTCTTAATAAACCCTAGCTGCTTGTTAGCTCTGGATAAGACTACATCATATTGCCGGTTGAAACGCATGTTTTTTTCCAAAATTACTCCGAGGTCTGTGACATAATCAACAATTTTAAGCTCATTGTTGTTAAGGTAGTAAGAGTTAGCTATAACAATATTCTTTCGGGAGAAATTTATCAAGTGGTACTTACCAACGTTGAGATTAAGTTTATTCAGATTACACCACTGCTCAAGGGAATCAAGCTTTGACTGGACAAAAGAAACGTCAGAGGGGGTCTTGATAGTGTGATACATTTTCAAGTCATCAGCATAGAAGAAATGGGGAATATCAGATAAAATCCGAGATAAATCGGAGATAAATATATTAAAGAGCAGGGGGCCCAAATGACTGCCTTGTGGGACTCCAGAATGCACAGAAATTGTTTTGGACAGTGCCCCTTGAAATTTAACCATCTATCGCGAATATAGGATATGAGCCATTTGAGAAGGGAGCCAGATATGCCAATATTTCTTAACTTATGTGACAGAATCTGATGGTCGACCCTGTCAAAGGTCTTACTAAAATCAGTTTAGATCGCATCAACTTGGTTTCCTTTTTCCATTTCACAGAGAACGTCTGATACTAGGATCATGAGATTGGTGGTGGTTGACCTTCCTTTGCGAAACCCATGCTGTTGTTCGTTAAGAAGAGGGTCTATGATAGGTGTTAGTGTATCACAAACCAGCTTCTCGAAGAGTTTGGGGATCACAGAGAGAATAGCGATGCCTCGATAGTTATCAACTGATCGTTTGTCACCGCTTTTGAAAATAGGCGTAAGATAAGAAGACTTCCAGGAGGATGGAAAGATGCCTAATGACAGTGACTTGTTGAAAATTATGAATAAAGGAGTAATTAGCTGGTTGATGCACTGGACTACAAAATAAGGCAGGATTTGATCGGGACCAGGACCTTTGTTGATGTTTAGCTCGTTGATTGCATTGGCGATTGCTTCTCTAGTTAAAACGATTCTGTTGATGAGAGACGTTGGCTCAGTTGAAGCAGAGGAATGACTTCGAAAATTGTATTCTACGTTAATTACCTTATTGCCTACCATTTTAATAATCAGACTATGTTTGGTGAAAACCATAATTGCATAAAACGCCAGTTTATAAAAGTGTTTTCGTCTAAATACCTGTACATTGCCAAGTAGGAATGAACAGATAATCTTAATAAAAAAGGATGACTGGCGAGGCGCTTTTCGTCTTTTTCTTAACGCATAACTTGTCAAAATTAAATATTGCCGTCCATTTCTCGAGATAAGCTCCATAACATCGTAATTAATACCGCAAATAGCACAGTCGATATGTTATAAGTAGTGTGTGTGCTTTGGTATAGGCTTACACTACTGCACTACACAACTCTTGCTGTAAACACAAAAACCTAAGAGGCGAAAACTTAAGTGTCTGTTGTTGGAAATATTTATTTTTCTGCGAGGGGCCAACCTAGTGTCTGGGGAGGAGGGGGGGGGGCGCCCCCCCCCCCCCCCTGGCCACCCCTACGGCGCACCTATGGTCTTCTGCCCAGTCTTATTTTCACATAAGATCTTCCTAAATCTGGCGGATTCTGTTCTCTCTTCGCCATGTATTTTTTTTTACTAATCTGCTAAGTTGACTAAAAAACAGCCTTATTTTACTGTCCAGAGAAACAAGACGAAGTTAAAACTCAAAGTTTTGATCTAAAAGAAGGGAATTAAAATAAGAGTTATTTGTAAATGTTTATATCTTCAGTTGACTTAAACCACTAAGCTACCGTAATTCATGAAGTTGAACCGAATTTATCTCAAAAATGACTGTTTATACCTGAAGACTAATTTTTTATCTTCAGTAATTGCAAAGCGAATAGATACAATATGTACTTCTACTTCCAATAAGTCATTCGAATCACGTTATACTTTACACACCAAGAATTTATTTGCTTCGATCTCTCCTAACGGAAATGCACCGGCAACAAAAATCGCTACAACAAATCTTCGAATCTCTCCACATCCATCGAAAATGCATTATTACGTGTATGCCCATGCATTTCAATTGACTCATGCATGTCTGACAAACTGTAGAAAAAAAACCTTTACTTAATAGTCAGCGTTCAGCGCGTTGAGACTTTTAGTTTTTATTCCAAATTAAATTTTATTTTTTTCAATGCGCAACACGATCAGCACATGCACACTATCGTCTACACATCCACACAACTTTGAATCAAACAAAAGATTAACTGAGAAGAATTCAAATTCAAATGCAGCGATTTCGCACCTAATTTACTATTCAATATGAAATTCAAAAAAATCGAAACCGAAAAGGAAAATGAAAAACGAACCCAATGACCTATCCTACATGGCAGCCAAGTATCATCGTTTGCAGCAACTAATAGTGCGGTGCGCATTTAACACCCCCACAGCTTAAGCGCATCAGCCCAGGGCATACTATTATGTTTTGTTTGACAAACTAATTTGAAAATCTTGGCAAGTAGCAGATATATGTACGTGTACGGCTTATTAAACGATTCAAAATGAATTTAATTAACTATTTAGTGTATTCGTGTGTGCAGTGCATACACATATGTGTACAAAATAATGTATCTCAAAATGTGCGGGATTTGAAATGCTAACGTAGAATGTTGCTGAAATTGCTGAATGGTTGATATGTATTTATATTTTTCCTATCTTTTTTTTTATCTTGCGGCAATTCTTTCAGTTTCTTTTGAATAGCTCAACACGAACACTGTGTTGGTTGTCAATGTTTGAAGTCTGAATATGGTTTGAAAGTAATTTTTAGCACGCAACATATGTCAATTTTCAATGCTTTTGGCATTAAATTGACAGTTGATTTAGGTGGCATTACGCAGTATCAGCAAAAAAAAAAATTTACAGTTTATCTGAACGTTAGAAATCTTTAAGAGTTTTTAAGGAAAATGGTGACAAATTTTTTTCATTCTTCGATGGAGAAATGATATAGTTGGGAAGAATGTATTTAAATGGTATGCATATATTTATTAATAGGCGTGTTTTTTGCTCTTCCTATCCATTACAGAGCAATCCTATTCAGAACAGACGCATTGGAAACAACAACAATTCCTGTTCCAATGAATTCACATAGTATTGTTCTGTTATGGATATTGGGAGCAAAAAAACACGCCTAATATTAACAGAGTTGAATTAGTTACGATTGAATTAGTTTTAAGTCACCTTACTTGACTTTTCAGTATTTGAATCAAATTTTGAAAGATTTAAAAAAAACTGGTCTCTGGAAAAAATAGGAATCACTAGCTTCATTAGCAAAAACATTCCTTACCTTCTCATCTCAGTCCGTTAGTTTCATCCCAAATCGGATTGCCCATGATGACTGTAGCAATTTATTCATTCTAAGTATTATACACTCATAACTCAACTCAAGAGCATCCAATGAATAACTTAAATTAGAAAAAACTTAAATTGAAAAATAAATATTTTTGACTTTTATACAAGCTTATTCAGATTGTTACACAATCTTCCTATTTAGCCCGTCTCAACAGACGGTGTAAAATAGGGTGAAAAACATCCTGGTTTGTGCCAGGGGACTGTGTTACTGCCACTTCAAAGCACTTGATCGTATAGCCGTATAAATGCGCTAGCTTTTGGCAATAAATAGCATGATTCCCTTACAATCCGAAAATCTTCAGAGAAAGCCCCGGAGGTGAACGAATGCCCTCCTGCCACTGGGACAAGGATCTCACTTTTCGACAAAAATGTTTACCGAATTCTAGCTTCAATTAGTTTTGAATTATGTGAAATAGTACTAAATTGGAAGAATAATCAAGGATCATCATTATTATAACTACAGTGATGTGCTGAAGAGTATTGAAAAATTAACACATGACTAAATCGACATCATTGAAAAAAAGCTAAATGATTAAGTTAAAAAAATTACGGAAAAGAAAATTAAAGACTAATAGTCCCTTCCATTACACTTTTTTTCGTTAATTGATTCAATCCAACGAATATCCTTTCGGTAATTTACCATCGGGTTTGACTTATTTCTTTAAAAAAAAAACAAACAAAATTGCGTCTTAAAGACGAAATACTTATGGAAAAAACAAATTGCGACTTAACAACGCGTTAATACGACGCGCAGATACGACGCGATGATTCACGTATGGCCAATTCCAGAGAAAGCCCGTCCTTCGGAGAAAAACAAATTACTTTGCAGCTCTCCAGCTTCAACCTCCTACCACAAGAGACAATACGAGAATGCCTTCCATTACACACTTCATTATGTACATATAATCATAAGCAAATATCATAGAAACAGAAAGTTCGTTACAATAAAGAGAATTTTTTTTTCTTATTTTGCAATTTATTTAAATAGGAAAACTTGCGCTTTGTGTGGAACTACTATGTATATTCAGCATATGTATATTTTGATAAGTCTTTAATCATATATTCATCCCATACATTCTTCTGGTTAACTAAATGAACTCAAAAATGGATATCATCGTTAAACGTTTACGAATTGATTTTTTCCCAATAGCGATGTTTCTATGTATATCTGCGTTAGAAAAAGGGAAAAATGTATGACATTCAGTGCTGCCAGATAGGCGCCGCGGCTTACCCCCAGACAATTCCTATTTATCCCTGAAAATACCCTAAGTAGCCATAGTGACGTCATTTCCGGGAAATTTTTCGGGATTCTCAAAAACCAGGTTATTTAAATATAAATGTTTATATGTGTAAAACTTTCGTCACATGAAGCAAACTTTTCTAAGGTGAGGTGAAACTTTCCTTCACTCATCCTAATCTTTTAGGACAAATTTTTTCCTGGGTGCGTTAAGTTTTCACTTAGAAAAAATTAGTCCCGAAAGGTTTATTGTCGACAGAGTCGCAAGAGACAGTTAGACAGCACCATGGGCAGATTTCATCGGTTGATCAATTAATAAGCGAGCTCGGAGAAACGAATGACTTATTCCGATATTTTTGGATATCCCCGTGTTAAATGCAATACGCATCAAACAATGATAGATCGAGAGCGGTTAAATGACCGCATCATGGAGTTGACGACAGCGTATTGCAAATAGTACCTACGAAAAAGTGAATCGGACACTCAGCTGAACAGATAGAGATATAGGGTACAGCAATCGCGGCCTCTGTCGTCAATCGGTAAGGTAGAAATATCAATTTTGAAACAGCATCACCAATATCCGCTTATTGGTATGATTGAAGGTTGCTATTTCATATTTTCTTATATCAGAAAAAGGTGGACATGACGTATTTCGAAATTAATATTTATAGAAACGTCCGTTCCGGAAAAATGCATTATCAAATTTTAGAATACCTTAAACAAAACCCTGAATATTTTTTCCCCCTGTTTGTCCCCTGAAGTCTTTAAAATATCCCTAAATCTAGGGTTAAAATCCCTAATATGGCAGCACTGATGACATTTTAAAGTGGAATTATACGGTCCAAAACTTATAAAATTTGGATCAAACAGTCGCAGTCAGTGCTGCCATATATTTTTTTGGAATAAAATTATAATGCTAAAAAATGCTTTCTTATTTAATTGAAATAAACATGGTTCAATATCTTGGAACTGTGTTGGTTTGGAGCTAGTGAATAACTCACTCTTACTTCATTCCTGTCAGTGAGCGGTCTTGCGCTCAGCTTCCTTTCATAGCCTCAATAAGTGCATTTTTGTGCGTTCAGTTATTGTTTAAATATTTGCGAGACTCCTCAAGTGTGGATACTTCTCGTGTCGTCTGCTCGGAAATTTCAGGATATTCATGGTACTGTTATCGTGTTGGTCTATTTTGCCAAAAAGTTTAATGCCACGTTTCCAATGCTGGCTTGGAGTGAAATGTGTTTGCGTACACTTTTGCTCTCATGCACTTTCACATATCTTCCTCTCTCTCTAATCAATCTCTAAAATCTGTGGTTGAACTCTAGAGTGGGACCTATTTCAACTACAGCGTGAAGCTTTTCGGACATTTTCGAATTTTTAAATTCACTACTTTTCAATAGAAGGCGTTGCTGAAAGCTCTGTTTAAAATGAAGTGTAAAGTGTTGTTTTCCGCGTTAAAAAATAGATAATGTCATAGAAAATACAGTTGGATGAATGATTTGTGCATTGAAATCAATAAAGAAACAAATTCATAACCCATCTGTGATAAAAATAGTTATTGAAAATTAAATTCAAATATGTGTTACGACAGATGTCGTTGTACCTTCGAAATTCAAATTCGAATGATTTCATGTGTTCAAAGTTGTGAGGTTGGAGTAGGCATAGCCGGAAAATGGACAAACCAAAGGCGTATGCGATTTCGATTTGCCTTTTTTCTCCTGGGGGTCAAGAATAAAATGCCTCATCAAAATTTCGAGTGAAATATTGTAATTATTACGTTTTATTAACGTTACCATAGTTTTTGATATTTAAAGGTGAAGCAATATAGTCCTTGATAAAGACAATGATGCTGCTGAAAATTAAATTCACGGAATAAATGAGAATAGTTTGCCTTTATAAAGCACAATCAATAACACATCGATTGAAAAAAATTGTTATACATGATTATCCCATATTAGAATTTTGTATTACTTTTATATATCATAAAAGTTCATACCATAAACATATATTATTACGTGCCTTTCGAAGAAAATCAAATCTATCTGCTACAGACCTACTAAACGCTCAGCATCAATGATAATTTGAAAATCTGCTAAAGTATTCCTTGCAAACTACAGCACATTGCACATACCTAAATGGTAAATGATTCGGCCTTTCTTGATCGAATTGTAATAAAGTCGTTGGCCATGGTGTCATGTGCATTCCAGCCAAGTAATCTGAGCATGGTTTAATTTTTTTTCATCCAAAGTAATTCGCATCATTTAAGCGCCATTGTCAGCTAAATGTTGGATTCAAAGTGACGTAGTGTGCTTTTTGCTCACCAAAAATACTGGAAATTAGTAAATGGCCAAGAGTAATTTTCCATGACATTAATACGCTCAGCTCAGTTACCTCCATCTGCACATTCAACTCCAAACGTACTTTTACCTTCACCCAAACCTGTCCCAAAATCATTGCTTCGAATTAATAAAGAATGGCAGCACCGATTACTGTCGACTCATTTTATTCCTACAGAAATTCCTGATACAAAATCTCGCAGGATAAGTTCAGTCGATATCGAACGATCAACAAGTAAAGAAATCTAAAAAGGGTAACTTTAGTTCATGATAGCTAATGCGTACGCAGATACATTACACTTCAAGCCAGCATTGGAAACACGGCCTAGTTCTAAAAGTGAATTTATCGTTTTTAAACTCTAAGCGAACATTCAAATTATTAATTTACATAACATCTAAATTTATTATTTACATAACATATGTATTAAAAATTATTATAGATGTTATACAAATTACTAGGTAATTTCGATTTAATCGTTTGTTTTCAAGTAATCTAGAAAAAAATCCGATTATATTAGTTTTTCATAAAATGCCCCCAAACTAGCAATGAGTGCTACAGCTTTGAGTTTTCAAAGCACAAAATGTCATCACAATTTTCGAATTTCGAAAATCTATCATTGGGAACAGGCCAGCTCTACTCTGAGATTCGGCGAAAGCTCACTCCATCATTGGAAACGCCGCCTAAGGGCTTTGTCTCGTAAGTACAGTTCGATTGTCTCTATTCGTAGGTCCTTATGTATGTCTTTATTTCTAACATACCATGGTATCCTGAAAATTCGCCGCAATGCGATGTTTTGACATGTCTGAAGTTTACGTTGAGTGGTTTTTGTGGTTTGTGCAAACGCTAGGCTCCCATATAAAAAAGTCGGTCTAATTATTTGTTTGTATAAAAGTTTTCTGTTTTTGATGTGTAGTCTTTTGGTTTTTATAAGTGGGAGCAGAGATTGGAGGAGGTTGTTGCACGGTTTTCTTTTGTTTTGTATATGTTCCGTCCAGGTTAACTTGTCGTCGAATGTTAGTCCTAGGTATTTTGCCCTCCGTTGCCATTGTATCTGTTGATCGTCCACGAACAGTTTGTGTGGTGTCTGTCGCCTTTTCCTCGTGATGAAAATCGCCTGGGTTTTGTCCGAGTTGATTTTGATTTTCCACTTTTGGAAATATTCCATTAGCGTGTTTATGGAGGACTGCAGAGTTGAAGTAATGGCTTCTGTTAGCCTGGAAGTGTGAAAGATGCACGTATCATCGGGGAAGAGTAATATTTTTGCTACGGGCAGTTTGGGGATATCTGCTGTGTATAGATTGTACAAAAGTGGTGATAGCGGGGAGCCTTGTGGTACTCCAGCTGCAATTATACGTTCTGTTGAGCGAAGACCCTCGATTCTCACTCTGAATGTCCTGTCCTTAAGGAATGATCCAAGGATCTTTATGAGTGGGAGAGGTATTTTGAATTCATGCATTTTAAAAATTAGTCCTGCATGCCAGACTTTGTCGAAGGCTTTTGCTATATCGAACGTAACCAGTCCAGTTGACTTTGTTTGGTTGAGTCCTGTTCGGATATGTTGCACTACTCTTGCTAACTGGAGTTCCGTGGAGTGTTGTGGCCTTAAACTGAACTGCTCTTCTGGGATAATGTTGTTCTCATAGACTTTTTCGCTTAGGCGAGAAAGGAGAACTCGTTCAGCCAATTTAGCTAGAGATGTTAGGAGGCTTATGGGTCTCCAATTTTGGGGAAATGTTAGGTCTTTACCTGGTTTTGGCAAAACTATGATGATGGCTGATTTCCACGCCTTTGGGTATCTCTAAAGATGGAGCATCCCGTTGATTATGTCCGTTAGTGTCTGTAATGTGTTGTCTGGTAGAAATTTGAGGCAAAGGTTGTTGATATTGTCTATTGCTGGTGATTTTCGACGGTTCAGTCCCTTCATCAAGCTCTTCACCTCGTCCAAAGTAGTTAGTTTCAGTCGTTCTACCTCCCTTGGTTCGGAATTTAAAAGGTTTGAGGCGATTATGCTAATGGGTTCTTCATTGTCTATGTCATCTAGAGAAGAGCAGTTTTCTTCAAATTGCAGTTCTAATGAGTCCGCAAACGCGTTGACTTTTTCTAGCGTGTCGTATTTTATGCCTTGTGTGCTGTGTATTGGTGGCATGATTGGTTTGTTTTTAGTTCGGAAATATTTGGACAGTCGCCAGAGCATGTCACCCCCAGGTTCGATATTTTGCAGCAGACTCTCCCACTGCTCATTCTGGTGTCGAGTTATCTGATCACGAATCGCGTTGGTAAGCCGATTTGCTTCCCGTTTTATTCTAGGGTCACCTGTGCCTCTAGCTCTTCTCCGGAGTTGATTCCTCCTCCGTATAAGCAATTCAATTGAGTTTGGGAGTTCGTAAGGACTTTGTTTTTCCTTTCCCGGAATTGTGATCGTATTGTCCTCTTTTGCCTGCTTTATTGAGTTGGTGAGGAAATCAATTGATTCCTCTAGTTCACTGACCGTTTCAGGTGCTTCTGGGCTAATAATTTCAGTCAGTGCGACTCGGAAAGCTTGCCAGTTTGTAATTTTCCTCTCTTTTACTGGAACGTTCATATAGATGTCCTCTATATGAAAAAGGACCGACTTGTGATCAGATGACAGCTCGTCGAGGACGTTGATGTGTACATGTTGTTCTAACGTTCGTGACACCCCTATATCTAGGGCGTAGCTGTTTATAGGGCCAAAGTGCGTTGGCTCATTAGGGATGTGCAGGCTTGCTGGTTTGACTGTGATGAACTTATCTAGCTCGATCCCCGCTTTGTTGCTTCTCACAGCTCCCCAATGACGGTGGTAGGCATTTATGTCTCCTGCAAGGAAGATTGTGCCTTCGTGATCGAAGAGTGCACGTAGGTTTTCGATAAACTCCTGAGACCTAGGAGGGCGGTACGCCGAAATCAGTGTGAACTCCAGAAAACTTGTTTGAACCTTGATGGCAGTGGTGGTGACCTCAGTGACCTCTGAGGGTGGGGGTAGGTATAGAGTTATGGTTAATGTTTCTTCTTACGAGGATTGCAGTGCCTCCTCCCCTACCAGTCATTCTATCATTCCTGTGAAGTTCGTGATGTAGTTCGGGATCCGGAGGTGGTCACCGGGTTTGAGGAACGTTTCCTGTATGAGCATGATGTCAACTTTTAAATCAATCAAAAGTTGCATCAGCTCTCCCTTTTTGAGCATTAAGGAATTTGCATTCCACGTAAGAATCGAAGCTTGGTTAGTGTGGTTCATTTTTTCATGCTTGGAGTGGTTGGCAGGTAAAGTTTGGGTAGCGAACATGCCTTGGACCATCCTCGCCATCATGTCTTTCATCATTTTGTGAAGTTGTTCTTGCATGATGGCGAAGAACTGGCCCATATGTTCAGGACTGGTGAGGATGGGATTGTTTATTTTGTTAGTATTTGTAGAAGGTTGTGATACGGGATTGGAGGCATGGATGGCAGAGCTTTTGTAGCCAATTGGGCTCTCACTCACTACTTGCGCAAACGATCTTCTGAAGTTCTTCGGATTCTGTGGACAGCCCCCATAGCTCGCAGGGTGCTCGCCTCCGCAGTTTGCGCACTAAGGCTCTTCTTCACTCGACTTTTTGCAGTTTGAGAAATAGTGGAGTCCGTCGCATTTAACGCAGCGGGCCTGGGCGTGGCAGTTGTTAGCAGCATGTCCAAATTGCTGGCAATTATGACACTGTGCTTGGCCATTTCGTGGGTTTTGTGATTCTACTTTCCACCTTAGGCGACATATTGCTTGGACGGAGGGTAGTCCAGGTCTTTAGGTTCATCAGTTTGCGTCTCCGGGTCTACTTGTTCTGTCTTGTTTTCGTTTGTTTCGGTCATTGATTCGTTTTCTGACATGTCCACGTCCTCAAGGCTGCTGTCACTGTTTGTAGTTTTGTCATCTGTGTCACTGGATGAGGAGTTAGTTGTCGTTTGAGGTGTTTTGACTCTTTTTCTTTTGCTGGGTATCGTTGTTTTCTTCGTCCTGTTTTCTTTTTCAGTCAGTTTTTTTAGTAGCTCGTCATTTCGTTTCAATAGTTCACGGTTGCATCGTCTTTGCTCAGCTAGCTCGTTTTGAGTGTCTTTTACTTGTTCCACTATTTAATTCAGCTTCTCAATGGTTTTTTCTTGACACTCTTTGTTTTCTCGAAAAAGGTCCAGTTGTTGGGTCAAAGAAGCAATCAGTTTGTCTTTGTTGGTGTCCGTCATTGTCGCAGTTGTTATGTGTCAAATCTCCCGCCCTGCGTTGGCAGAGATGACACTATTCGTATTTACTTAAAAAGTCTCGCACGGGTTTTTGATAATTTGATGTAAAATTAATGCACTTTTGTTTATTAATTTTAATGTAACTTATTGAGACTTATGAAACTAGGCCGATTACAATTCCACTCACCCGGAATGTTGCTCTTGTTCTCCAGTTTTGCTCTCCAAGCGAATGCCAATCGAAGGAGCTGTCACTCGCTGTCGTTCTTGATGCTTGGAAATATTTCTTTCTGTGACGACTTTATTCGGTTAATCCACTTTAATCCAGTCACACCAACAACCTACTTAGAAGTTTCATTTCAATCCGTTCCCAGCCAAGTCAGTCCAAGTCGGTTCTGGTAATATATGCGGCTTATTTCCCGTGTTCATCCCTTCGCATTGGTTGCGAGAGTGCTATTGGCTGTTGTCATCGCGTTACCAGATGTGATGTTGTTGGCTGCGGTGTTGCCGAGTGCGGTGTTTTGAATTGCGATACCACCACAAACTCTTGTTCCAGCGCCATCGCCCATCTGACTCAAAAATTAACAATTACAAAAACATTAAAACAGAAACATTCAAAATCAACAATAAAATCTAACCAAAAATTTTCTAGCAGTCTGTCTAAAAATTTTTGTTGCAATCATTTAAAACCCCAATCCCACGTCATTAGTCCGGATACAAAAAAAAATTATTCCAAATCACACATAATTAAACAAATCGACCATCAAATTGTTTGTCTGCTCTCAACGGCCATTAGCGTAAGACTAATAAGCAAAAAAATCACCCAACTAAAATCTTATTACACTATTCCACGTCCGATTCTTTTTCTAACCCAAGAACATACTAATCATAGTCTACCTATTTGTGTTCGCAAATATTTTTGTGAAACATCTAAAAATAATCACGAAAAAACATAACCCAATCACTCTAATTTCCTTCAAAAAAAAAAAAAAAATCAATTCCTCACTTATTATTTTCGGCTGGCAATTGCAAAATTTTTTAATATATCGCCCACAGTTCCATTGAACCTTGGCCCATACTTTCTATACAACGGTTTATTTTTTGTCATTCAGGACAAATATCTATCTGCTGATGATATGCAAATAGCCACCGAGCGGGTTCACCGAATTTATAGGTACACATCTATTATTATTTTCGGTCCAATCTAAAGATAGAGTAATTCAGTCAGATTGTGTGATGAAAAGACAGTAAAGCTCAGTAAAAGTTCAATTATTCAAAGAAGATGAACTGACGTTCACTCTGTGACGCCGGTTTGGGACTGTGTATGTTATTACAGCCCGCTTTACTGGGTTACAAAATGTGAAATTTAGTAGAAAAAATTATATTGTAATTTAGAGAACATGCTAGAAAAGTTTGTGTGAAATTTGCAACAGCAAAACGTCCAGAAAACAACAGAATCTCCCGGCAGAGTTTGCAATAGATGTAATAATGATTGTTCTTGTAGTGAAGGAGAAGAAAAAATTATTAAATTTTTTTTTGGACATGATAGCATGACATGGAAATCGAAGTAAGCAAACTGTAGAGCATAGAGGAATGGGCAAGAGATGATTTGGTGATTGTGCCTAGACTGCACAGTGTTTGTTGTAATGGAAAGTGCAAAATTTGATCGTTTTTTTTTCTTTCGTGTGGACAACGAGCTTGGCAGTCTTGGACTTGAATTCGATACATGAAGAGAATGAGTAAACCTGAGTTACTTTCGCTTTATTTGTAATGGAAATTTCGCTTTTTTGTGGATGTTTGCAGGCACTTTTGTATGTACCTACATGGTTAGTGTGGATGAACTTGGCAAACGCACGTTTTTCTAAATACATGTTTGACATGGTAGTTATTTGTTTTAGGGAAATTAAATATTTTTGTTTTTTGAAATGCTGTTAGATGATGGGTCGAAGGTATGAGGGTAGGGTGAGCAGTAGAAAATTTCACTGCAGATGTGTATTTTTCAAGCGAAAGTGTCGTGCTGGAAGAGGCTTTTGAGACTTGCCATGAAATTGTTAGAATGATATTTCTCAGATGAAATTCCACTCGCATCAGTCGAAAAGCATGCATTTTGGCCACATAAGTATGGTTTTCTAATACGAAATTCGATTGAGCACAGACCCCGACGCTGTATCGATCTACAAATTTGGTACCTTTTGGTCCAAGCACGACTAAGCCACTCGCCTACAAAAACTTAAGACAGCTAACACGCACAATCATGTTGAGAAAGCATGCTCCAAATTGCCTATCAAAGTAAACCAAATGGCATTCTACGTAAATAAAGTTCCTCACAATGCTGATGATGGATGGCTGGGAAGACTTCTTGAAGCTGATTTCTGCATCACCGATTACAATTTCGAACAGCTACCCCAGCGGAAATGTAGATCACCTAAGCGGTACGAGGTTTTTATACCAAATACAGGGTGCGTCACCAAAATCCGGACAGTTTTCGAATTGAATTTTCCGCTACATTGTGTTTGTGCCAGAGTACAAGTAGTAAGCCGACATAAGTAAAAAGTGTTTACCTCAAAATTGCCAGTCTGTCAAAAATGAGTCAGGAGTATAACCGAAGAGCCGCGATAATCGAAAGTCTTCGCGCTGGGCGGTCAGCACGGGAGATTATTCAATTTTTCCGATATCCGAAATCAACTGTATATGAGGTTGTTATTAAGTACAAAGCTCAAAAACAGTTAAGTGAAGGCTCAAGTACACCGGCAAGAAAGCAGCACTCAAAAGAACACACCGTAAGAACCCCTGAAGTCACCAAAAGGACTGAAGAGCTGATTCTGGAAGACCCGGGGCTATCGTTACGAAAACTGGCGTCTATTGTGAATGTGAGCGAGCCTACCATGCGGAGAATCGTTGAGGAGGACCTTCGATACGGACTATTACGTATAGAATGTGATTGAAAGGGCTACCAACAAGTCTCGACATCCAAATTTGACATCATTAATGACCGCCATTGAGGCAGCGTTTGCCAATATTGACAGAGGGCGTGCGAGCGCTTCAGACCGCAAATGGAGGCCGTGATTGAAGCTGATGGGGGCTATATTGAATAATTACAATGTCAATAGGTACACAAAATGCCATGTAAGACGTTTTTGTACTTAAACTTCATTTTTCAATAAATAGCACTATTTGAAGGATGTTCATTGATTTGTCCGGATTTTAATGACCCACCCTGTAAATATGCCTGACTCTTTATTGATCTCAATGGAAAAAGCGGCAGGTTCGACTGGAAAGGAATCACGTTCAGCCCTTGGAAGAAAATCAGCAACAAAATTAGCAGTAAGCCAAAAAAGAATATTGTGAAGAAAAAATGTATATATTCAAATATATATCCAAATCCTGCGATATTCCTTTCAACCACAAACCTTACTTTCTATCTACTCCTAAAACTCCTTTTCTCAAAGATACTGACCCTCTGCCTCCTACAACTTTACGTGACCACCTCTTTAGCGGCCCGTCCAATGTTACTTCTAACCGTACCAAAATGCTGAAATCGCCTGATTCTAGTATTTCCTTTTCTTCTTCTCTAAAAGCTCGTAACAGCGCGGCCAATATATGCCCATGGAGAAACCATAACAAAGGGACTGCAAATGTTGCATCCACTGCGGCAACGGGAACTTCAATATCGAATAATAACTTGACGACGTCTGCATCTCCTCAAAGACCAGACCGCTCTGTTAGGAATTTTTCCTAACAAAACACACACAAACCTCAAAGTGCTTTACCATAATTGTGGTGGTATGAGAGGTAAACTATCTAAACTTTTTCTTGACGCCAAACCATGCCATTTTAATTTATTTGCCTTCACGGAAACTTGGCTTAATGATTCTGATACAAACGAAGAAATTCTTGACAGTAGCTGGACCATTTACAGAGATGATCGCGACTACTGCCTACAGGCCAAACGCGAGGATGTGGTGTCTTAATTGCTGTGAGCAACAAATTTCCAAGCAAACGCATCGATACCACACCAAACGTAATGTTCCAGCACTTAATTGTTCAAATCTCTTTGAATAATACATCGATTTACATTGGTGTAGTTTATATTCCACCCAGATCCGACGAATCGGTATACGACCATTTATGCGAATCTGTATCTTCCTTCGTATCATCCCTAAACGAAAAGGACAAAGTTATATTCCTAAGAGATTTTAATCGCCCCAATCTATATTTCATTCCCGATGAAAATGACACTTACTTGCTACCTGTAAACCTTTTAGATCGCAACGACTTTAACCTTATGAGTACCTTCTATGGCAATGATTTGCAGCAAGTTTGTCCGGTTCCCAACCAAAACGGTAATTGGTTAGATCTTGTGTTCACTAACACTTATGACGAAGTAGTGGTAAGTCCAACTAATGACATAGAACATCTTTTTTGTAATAGTTCGCACCATACAGCACTCTCAGTTGAACTTACCACTCCTGATTCTACTTACTTAAGAACGTACAATAATTCAATTGTATATGACTTTCGTAATGCTAATTATGAAAGCATTCACCATTTTTTTGACTCTATAGATTGGACGAATATTCTTTCAACGTTAGACCTTCAGGAAGCCATTTCTACTTTTTACAACAAAATATTTGACGCCGTTGAGAGATATGTACCAAAGATAAAGAAAAAGAATAAACTCTCTGAGCCATGGCTTGATAGGGACCTTATAGTAGGGGAGCCCGGGATGCTAAATTTGCAGTTACTAAAGCGTCATGGGGACCTATTGGATTGTGAAGATTAGGTTCTAAAATGAAAAAAAGTTTATGTCAAGTTTTCCATTTTAGTGGGGGGGAGAGCGTGTAAAAATTTTCAAAAACGTAAAAAAAAACAGTCACATGGAAATACTCGAGCGCGTCAGACATTCATAGTGTATACGCGCTATGTCTTTCTGATAACCGATAGATATTAATCTGACGATTAACTAGAGGGGGGTGGCCGTAAAAAGGGGTAAAAAATAAAAATAAAAAAAAGTTATTCGAGCGTGTCAGATATTCAGAGGGAATGTTAAGTGAACCCAAAAAATTGTCCTATTTAAATGACTGACGATTTGGACGTGACCGAAAGTCATGACTGATTTTTTAAAATGTAAAAAAATAATGTGACCATGAAATACTCGAGCGCGTCAGATTTTTATATAGAGGGTTCAACTTGATGTCTTAGGTGTCCTAAATGATAATCTGACAATTATATGGAGGGATATTGTTAATCTGACAATTTAAAAACAAAATTTTTTTTCGTTTCTTCTTTTTATTGCTGGATGAAATAAAAACAATATGTACATATATATATATATATATATATATATATATATATATATATATATATATATATATATATATATATATATATATATCTAGGAAATTCAATCATTTATTGATATGAAAGTAGAAAAAAATATATATATAAAACAAGTATTTTAATCTTCATCCTCACTGGATTCGTCTTCGAGTTTGTTTCCAATTGTTCAACTTCCTCGTCATATGAAACTTATTGCATTAAATTGACTTAATTATTTTAAAACACAACAAACAAACCAAAGCGTCGTACATCAACAAAAACTAACAAGTCATTGTGATCGGCTAAGATGTCATCATGGCAGCAGACGGTAGTGTGAGGACAGTGCGAGGATTGAGAGATAGAGAAAGAGTGAGAAGGAAGATTGGCGCGGAGTGGGGAATACACAGTTCTCAGCATATATATGCTTCATCATTTATTGATGGTTTTAGCTACATCGCCTCATGAAAACCGTCAGATTATATGTTTTTCGTAATCCTGATAGGATTTCCTTCAAAATAAAAAAAAATCCAATCGCGCTCGAGTTTTTCGAGGTGAGGTTTTTTTTTTACAACTTTGTGACTTGCCCATTTCCTTATGTCACGCTCAAATTATCAGATTATTGAAATATACTCTTTTCTGGATGTACTTAACTTACCTTATTTTAATCTGACGCGCTCGAGTTTTTCTGAGGATCAATTTTTTTTTACTAATCTGACGGGGTGCCCTCAACACACCCCACTATATTAAGGGTTCATATATGGTAGGGTACATTACAGGGGTGCAAGGCTTCTCCCCATATGATTTTCTGACGCGCTCGAGTAACGCGCGAAATCCCCGCTTGGGCTCCCCTACTATTAGGCATTTACGGAATCGTAGAAACAAACTTTATAAGCGGATTAAAAACAATATTGACGTTAGTTCGGCTATTCAGGAAGAATATAATGAAATTGCTAAGCAGTTTTTAACAAAGTCCCACAAGGCTTATGACAACTATATTAAGACTACCGGCGAAAATATAATCCGCGACCCGAAAATTTTTTATGATTTTGTAAATGTGAAGCGAAAAACTACTGGTTATCTATCGTCGATGTTCTTTAATGATATCATTTCTTCCTTTCCTAATGAGATTTGTGATTTATTTGCAGATAGTTTTCAGATTGTTTTTTATGCATCATACCCACCAAACTCACACATTTCTTACTCTCATTTCGCACCAACAGTTTTGGTCAGCCACTTAGAAATTTCACGTGATGAAATACATAAAGCTATTTCGGAACTCGACTGCAACAAAGGCCCTGGACCCGATCTAATTCCTCCAACTTTCTTGCGAAAGTGTGTATAGCAGCTTGTAACTCCCTTGCATATTTTTTTCAACAGATCACTTTCGTATGGAGTTTTTCCATCCTGTTGGAAACTTTTGTATGTCACACCCATCTTCAAAAATGGTGATAGACGCTGTATCGAAAATTATAGGGGCATTGCCATCTTATCTTCGATTCCGAAACTTTTTGAAAAGATGGTCTACGATAAACTTTCTCCACTTGTTGACTCCCGAGCTAACTAACTAACGAGCAGCAACATGGTTTTAGAAAAGGTTGCTCAACTACCACGAATTTGACAGTCCTAATCTCAGACGTTCTGTGTAAAATGGAGAAAGGATACCAAATTGACGCAGTCTATACAGACTTCAGTAAAGCTTTTGACAGAGTTGACCACCCTATCTTAATTTCAAAGCTTTTGAAATTCGGACTTGCCGGATCTTTGCATAGCTGGCTGACTTCTTACCTTCGCAATCGAACGCAATTGGTAAAATTTCAAGGAGTTTTATCGAAAAATATATCTGTTGCCTCTGGTATACCACAAGGTAGCCATCTTGGCCCACTTCTTTTTAATATATTTATTTCTGACCTATCTGACATCTTAGCAAATATACCTCATCTACTTTATGCCAACGATCTCAAAGTGTATCACATCCTTAAATCTAAATCCGATGCACTCTTTCTCCAATCTAAACTTAATTCACTTAATCATTGGTGCAATGAAAATAAGCCCTCTCTCAACATTGCTAAGTGCTAGGTTATTAGTTTTTCGCGAAAATGCACGGTCTCACATAACACATACTTCCTTGGCCATAATTTGTTAGCTCGAGTTGATAACGTTGTCGACCTTGGTGTTCTCTTGGATGAGAAACTCCGCTTCACCCTGCACTATGATAAAATACTTTTCTGTGCAAACAAACAACTTGGGTTCATCAAAAGACGTTCCAAGGAATTTCGTAACCTGTGGGTCACAAGATTCTTATACATCTCACTTTTACGCCCCATTCTCGAATATGCCTCTATCTGCTGGAATCCGGCTTTTGAAACCCACAGTAACAGACTCGAGTCCATACAAAAACAGTTCTTACTTTTCGCATTGAGAGAACTATACAATCCTTACGATTTTAATACCCTTCCTCCTTATGAGTTTCGACTGGGTCATCTAAACTTATTGACACTTGCATCCAGAAGAAAGATGATTTCGGCCTGCTTCACATTCGATGTCATTAGAGGCGTTCTCAAAGTTGAATTCCTGAATAGTAAAATGGTATTAAACAGCCCTGTAAGGAACACCAGGTCCTCTCGTTTACTTAAAGAATATCCACATTCCACTACTTACGCAGCTAATGAGCCGGTAAATAGATGCTGCAGAATATTTAACAGTATAAGTTTTCGGTATTTCCCAACGATCTCCAAATTCTCCTTCAAATCCTACCTTTTCCAAGCCATCCATAACCCCTTATCTTAAGCTATGTGCCAATGTTTTATTTTATTTGTTATTTATCAATTGTTTTTGATTTATTTGTTAATTATTTAATTTATTTAATTTTTCGTTTACACATATTTATTTCAAATATTTACTTGTATTGTTTATACCTTGTTTGGTTAATAAATAAAATAAAATAATGAAGATAAAAATTTTCGAAAAAGTAGATGAGCTGTGTCTCTATGATCTTAGTAGATGAGCTGTGTCTCTATGCACTCCCACCCATTCCACTGATATGAACCTTTGCTTAAGCATGTTGCTTGTATAGCTGCTGCTGGTAGGATGGACGTTGATTGCGTGGAAACTTTTTCTAATGGCGGTTGTTTAAATAATTATTGAAGGCTCTCTCAATGTCCAAAATGGGTCCGAAAGCATACTCTTTGTAGTGCAATCATCGTCGCAGCACAACAACTCCTCTCGGATCTTGGCTTTTGTAATGGGATGTCTTTTAACTTCAAGAACTTCCCTACGGACAGCCGTCTCCAGAAATTTTATTTTCGTGTACGTGTTTTGAACTCTCGATAGGGTTTGATATCCAAGTCTCTCTCCATCGTGGAGATCTAAAGTTCTTTCGAATACTTTGAGGAGGAAAGAAGTCAGGTTAATTGGCCAGTAACCATTTGGATACGCATGCTTACATTTACCTGCTTGAAGGGATCGATGTTCCAGACTAGTTTCTGTCTGATCACAACTTGGCCTATTTTTTGTGCATCATGGAGGCTTGACATCTGTCCACCACTTGGTGCAGTCGTTCAAACAGTTCGGAAAGTGAGTATCTACGAGGACCTTCAACATTTCCGAGTTGTTGTTTGCCCATTTCCCACCTGGCTTGCACATTAAGCTAGGTGTGACAGAATGGTGGTAACATCAGGTGGTGTTGCCGTTTATGTCACCGAACGCGATGAGGTGAATAGTTCCAATATAATCAGCCTGAACTCAGCCGACGCTATACAGGTAAAGATTACTATTTGCTCCGAGCCCAGCCTAGAGCGTCGGGTATCCATAACTATTCTTGCCATGTATTAGGCGGTACGCGATTCTTATATCGGAGTTTCTTCGCAAACTCAATTGGTCCCTCCAATTGATAGCTGATAAAAACGTAATATTCGTGGGCGACATCAATCTATGCTTGTTAAAAGAATGTTCGACTTTAGACGAGTACCAAGCAGTTATGTCCAGCTTTGGTTTTCAGCAGTTGATAAATTCTCCAACTCGAAATAACAGCTGTCTAGACCATATTTATTTCCGCTCTAGAGATAATCTACATATCCCATCCAGTAAAGTTGTATCTTCAGGTAGAAGCGACCACGATGTTATTGTCTGTAAATTACCTCCTAATCTAAACAAAAGCAAAGCTATCTACCAGCATATTAAAAGCATCACAAAAATTGATTAATCGCTATTAAAAGTATGCCTGAACAATGTAGAATGGTCACTTATATATAATGAATCAGACGTATCAGTGTCCTTTAATCATCTAATTAATGAACTGCATTTGTGTATTAATCAAGCTACAGTCTCACGGAAATATTGTATTCAGCATAACATTTTAAAACCATGGATGACGCTTGAATTGTGCAAGCGTCAATCATTTAGGAACCTGTTATATAAAAAATGTAAACTTAGAAAAAATGATAAGGAATTGCATCGATTTTACGATTCTTATGCTGGAAAACTGAAGCAGGATATGCTGGAGCATAAAGTTAACTACTAACATAGTTTATTTGAAAAAAGAGCAGTAGAGGATTTGTGCAGTTTTTGAGTGTGTATTCTACCACTACTTACTTTTCCCACTTAAAACTAATACACCCTAAGTAATAATATAATCTAAGTTTATTTTAATTTCGGTGACTTCATCGAAAGTTACTGCGGTAGAAAGGTGTTTGGGGTTGCCATCCGAAAGATGTCTAGAGCTTAGAAAATTCAAACAATGTTTACTTATTTTCATTGCAAATGTTTGCGATGAAAATACTTGATGCAAGCATTTATTGGAACGAAAATAACAAAACAGCCTAGTGCTAGCAGCCCTTAACTAGCACCGAAGCCAAAATCATGTCACATCGGCCTTACGTTGAAGTCAACCTGCTCTGCGAATTTCGTATTGATCCGATGACTGCATTGGAAGTTATTGGGATGCAAAGAAATTTAGGGTTACAATTCGCAAAAGTTTTCATATTTTCTAGATTTTAATATTTGGTATTTATTTTCACTATAACATCACTACGATTTGAAAATTCTATGCTAAAAACGCTTACTAAAGCTATGCCACAAAAATACAAAAACAACCATAGCTGGCAACCCTGTCATTGTGTTGAACTCAAATTTCTATTGAACATTGCCAACAATAAGTTTAATTTGCCATTTGAATTTCGTTATGATTCAACTACTGAGCTAGAAGCTATAGGGCAAAGAGCTTTATTTTCCTCAGGAATTTTCAAAATTTAAGACATTAAAATTACCATAGCTGGCAGTTCCAATCGAATTTTTCAACCAACTTTCTACCAAACGTGGTCTAAAATAAGGTTCACCTACTGTGTAAATTTGGTTAAAATCGAATGAGTGAATCAGAATTTATAGGGCCAAAAGCAGTTATTTTTCTTAGTGATTTTTCAAGGTGGCACCACTAGCACAAAATTGCCCGCATTCCAAAATCGCTTCTATCAGACCTGGTCTTACTTAAGGCCAATAAATTCGGTAAATTTCAATTAATTCTGATAATCGGATCGTGAGTTTCCGTGACCAGAAGCTTTTGATGTTAAAAATATAGGTAAAGTTGGAAAGGGTTACCAGGCGTGCCCGTTGTGAAATTTCAAATTTTTTAATTTGGTTATCGACACAAAACATAAGATTTGTTTATGAGTGGCTTTTTTTTTTGCAAAAAGCGACAGTTTTTCAGGAGATTCGATGATTTAAAGGTTTTCACTTTCAACACCTGCCCTAGCTACAGGGTTGCCAACATGCGCATTAAAAGCTACACGAATTTAAAACTAAATATCACCAATATGTTCTGAAAGTTTCATAATAATTTGATAGCTCTATCAAAAGTTGTCGTAATTTAAAAATGTTCAAATTTTGTAGTTCAAAATGTAGGCACCTAGCCTACACATGGGGTTAAAAAATTCCAAAACATTATCCGATTCACATGTAAAACACGTTCAAAATTTATTTTGTTAACGTAGTTTTTACAAAAATTATATGTGGATGGAAAAATAGGTATATTAAAAATACCACTAAAATGGCCACCGGCGCCAAAGAGTTAAAAATAATTGACATATAGTGAGACGTGGACCTATTCTGCATATACATCAATGTATCCTGAAAGCTTCAGCTGAATCGGATGGCGCGTTCCCGAGAAAAAGTCACTGAATTTTTTTGATGATGTATATATATATATATATATATATATATATATATATATATATATATATATATATATATATATATATATATATATATATATATATGTATATATATATATATATATGTATATATATATATATATATATATATATATATATATATATATATATATATATATATATATATATATATATATGTATATATATATATACATATATATATATATTTATATATATATATATATATATATATATATATATATATATATATATATATATATATATATATATATATATATATATATTTATGTGGAAATATGAATTTTTGCCCAAATCGATTTTAAAAATAATAAAAAAAATATTCCATGAATTTATTGAAAGTATAAGGATTAATCGAGAAAAAAATTAAAATGTTATATGATGCCATCTTTCAAACTGAACAGAATATTTATAATTTCTCCCGAAATTCCTAACTACTAAAAGCATCTAAATTTCAATGATTCGAAATTTCTTCGAGCCATTAACTGATGAACTTTTCACGGAATATTAAATCATGCTTTCCATTGTAAAGGTCATTCTTGAAATGTCAAATTAAAACAATTTCACGCGAATTGTTTGTTGACATAAGGTACAAAAATACTTGAAAAATTTACCGTTACCATGCCCTTAGCTGATAGGATGTGCTTTGCAGTTAAAAGTCATGAACTACTCACTTGATCGGATAAGAAAATTGTCGAGAAAATTGTTAGGAATTGAAAATATAGCAAAATGTTTAAATGTCAGAAATTTGTGAATATTCTTCGGTTGAAATTTTGAAAATGTAGAAATCTAGTTGCTAGTATGATAATTTTGGATAGGTAGGGTAAAGATGCGATTAATTTTTTAATAAATCGACTTTGAAATTACATTTAGAATCTTAATTTTTAAATGTTAATGCAAGGTCGATTTTTTTATTTTGTTTTAAATTAGCATTTCAAATAAAATTTATAAATCCAAGTAATTTTTGATCTGGAATACTTTTTGCTCTTACGAAAATTTCGAGTATAAACATGCAAAAATTTAAGAAATATTTTATGATTAAGCATATTTTGGTTGTGATAAAGACAGTATCGCTACCCCATAAGATAGTGTCGCTACCCCATAAACTATAAACTGATAATATTTGCAAACAAATACACTCTTCAACATACAGATACATTTCAAAATTACATACCTATACTAGATAAATTTCGTGACACAAATTCGAAAGTTTGAATGATTTCGATAATAAGCACTCTAAAAATGCATTTGACTGAAAAACGAAAATCAAAAGTTTTAATTTACCTGTATCTACAATCATTGACAAATCTATTCAATACCTGAAAAACGTGTATTCACTCATCAAATTCAACTACCTGCAATTGAACTTCTCTCCGCTCAAGCCGACAAAGCTTGATTTTCATGCGAATCACATAAAACTTAAGCTGAACTAGCATTTCGAATTTCAATTGGACCAACTTTCGATTTCCAGCTGCCACTACTAAGCCTATTCTCAGTGCCATATTGTGTTTTTTTTTCTCTCAATAATTAAACGTCCGACTTTTGAGTGTGTGTACATTTCAATCTCTGTATAGAGAGTACTAAGATAATCGGAGAGGCTTTAAGCGACTATCTTACCGCCTTCAATCGACTTTCTCGGTAAATGGACAGGAACAACAGAAAAAAAACAATATTGCGTCTTCAAATCATAGATACAACACAACGTAATAGCTACATCGATAAATTATTACACAGGCAGAATTGTAAGCGTTTGATGTAATCATATGTAAGTAGTGGAACAATCAATCAAATTTTCTGAGTGTATAAATCATAAATCCAAAGATATATAGTGTAGGATTAGAGATTTTTTTTGCGCTGCCTGAACGAGTAGGATGAAAAAAAAAATGAAGTGAGGTGTTTAGTTGGATTTCGAAGAGGTTCAGATGGAGAAGGAGGGCTGACTGTTAGATGCGTGTCTAGATCATTGAAATCACGGGTAAAAAAGCAGAAATAATAGGAAACGAAAAAAATTATGTTAGAATTGATAGTGATTGGGTGATTTTTTTCGATTAATTTTGATGTTTTTTTTTGATTGAGCACAAGGAAGAAAAAATGATAAATATTAATGGATTTTTGAGCTCATAAGGCTCGGAATGAGCTTCTATGTTAAGTATTAATGGGAGATATGTAGTCATAAATGCCTACAGTAATAGTTTTGGTAGCATGATTTCGAAAACATCACCACTCGTTATCATCATGCATATGAATTGTTCAGTCTAGTCCCTAAAATTGCTGCTGAAAATTTGATAAAATCATTTGTTCCTCCAATAATTAAATTAGTTACAGTTTAAAAACATTAAGACTATTGATTGAAAATATTAAAATTGATATGTAGTTTTCGCGAAACGTATGTAATTTTCGATAATAAGAGCAGTTTATGGAAAAATAGTGAACTTTTTGAAAGCGCCCAATGTGGGTAATTTAATATGGCTTTATTGGGTTTTGGTCAAAAAGTCCGTACAATGGGCAGTAAATAATAATTTATTTTTTTACTGCCTACATCAGCAGATTAAAATTCAACTAAGGTTAAAAATAATTCAAAATTCACAAAATATTGAAGATACAAGAAAAAATAGGATATATAAATTAACAAAATAAATAAAATTTATTATAATTAACTAAAAAAGAAATTAATAACGAAAAATGAAATTAATAATTTTGAAATCAGTTCATAATTCATGTTGAATGATAAGGCACTTGCTTTTAAAAAGTTTTGAAAAAATGCAGCCGATGACGAAGAGGACCAATATTTAAACTATTGTGTTGGCCTGAAAAGTGTAAAAGAGCTAACAGAAATAAGTAAACGTTCGCTCAAACAGTATGTTGAAAGTCAAGGAAGCTCTACTTATGCGTCCTGAGTCACGTAAAAAGAAACAAGTACTGGGCATAGTAAAAATAGAATGACATATTTTAAAAAGGAGAGATTCGTCAAGAAAATTTCTTTTTGACACGAGAAAGGGGATTTCCACGAGGCAAGAAAATCCCACAAGTCGACTCGAGAAAAGGGATTTCCACTATACTCACAAAAGAGAATTCTCAACTTGAATAATAACGGGCGAATACATCTACGTTCAAAGGAACAACAAAATTGAAGAACACTACAACGCAGATGCACAGGCAAACACATGCAAAAATGGCTACAAAAGATTTGGGCACCTTAAGAATGAAATCGTATAATCGAGAGACCAAGGATGGAAAAAGCTAAACATTTTTCATTTGCTTCAAAATTTCTTAAAATCGTCCTGACTACTTTGATACATATATTGTAGGATGGAAAATTTCAAAAGTCATAAAAAATGCTTAATAACTTTATAAAATAACTTTTGACTCAAAGAGCCAAGATACTCAAGCAAATGGACTCAACAGGGAAAATTCAATAAAGGTAGATTTGCGGCTCTAAACTATTCCACTTCGTTTTACTCATCATAGTAAAGCGCTTCCTATTTTCTTTTAGCCAAGATGGTACTTTCACGAACATATCTTTTTGGCATAACCTTCCAGTCCGGAATCTGCCTTCATGATCCTGAACTTATCCATTTTTTCCATGTTCAGAAAGATGCATTGGCATTCTGAGTTTTACAATGAAAACATTTGGCGAGTAATGCTGGCCAGGGCTAATCTTGGAAGATAGACGGTTTCTCCTCCATTATCTGAGTTGGTATATGAAATTATTTGGTGTGATCATAGTCCTTGAGATTTTTCACATGTTGGCAGCATTCAACATATAAACCATGCCTGATGTAGTTATCTTTAGATGATAAATGATGAAATTATGGCCAGATGGCTTTCCTCATCGCCTCAACGCTGTAGGTATTATTGCGAATTGCGTTCCCGTAATAATTTTGTACTTATTTATGGCCGTAGATAAAAATTCATATTATTTTACTTTATTGACACCATCTCATTCAGTTTTATTTCAAACAAACCTGACAAGCAATTTTCGTCACCTAGAATTTTTCCATTACCAGGCATCAAACCCTTGAGATTCGTTTTGAATTTACGGAATATTGCGCTCATTCTCTTTTCAACATGACCTCTGCTCTATAATTAGCTCCCTTTTACGGTAAAGCTGTGGGACCTACTATAAGTAATAGCATGCCTCTAAGGCACTCTGTAAATTTAACGAGCTTTTTCTTCGATCTCTCGAAAATCTCTTATGGTCCCTCAATCTCCATTTCTCCGCTAATTGCTGCAGTCAAAAGTAATTTAGTATTGGTAATTCAAATGAAACAGGCTCAACATTTGCCAATACAGTTGGCAATATAGTTATCGAGATGCTCATTTATTAGCTTTTCAGGACACCAGAAGCATTTTAAAATAAGGTAGTGGCTAAGTGGCAAAACGAAGCTAGTCAAAGAACCATTCAGACATGTGTTTTCTCTCTTTTGCCAAGAGTTATTGGAACCCACTATCATATCAGTGTACCGTCCACATATCATGATCGACTTTTTTCATAAATCTAAAAAGCCAAAAGTTGATGTGTAATAACAAAAAACCAAACCTATATGGATCTTAAATAATTATGAATATCCTTCAATCACAGTTCGATTGTATGCTTTAACAAATGTTCATAAGATGGAAAAAGTTAGGCCATTTTTGAGAATAATGTACCAAAACTTGATAAAATGTTGACCTGGGCTTATGACGGTCATTTTGTTTTTGGGAAAATGTTTAGTAATATGAGACAACCTGGAAACTACAAAACTCTCTCTAAAAAAAAACAAACACAAAATCGACTACTATATCAAACTATTGTACCAATGCCATTCAAGAGTTACGAGCTGTTAAAAATGACAAGTCGGAAAACACGAAAAATCGAGTGAGACCCCTTTCCAAATGCATTCCAGAAAAGATACAGAGAGACTTTGTAAGTAAAAAGACATGAGACCAGAGAGGCTTTTTGAAACAGTATTAGATAGAGGTACATTTTGGCCAACTTTCTGGCAGAAGTCCGTAGATTTTAAAGCATAATTAGATCAGCCCTTAAGCCAAGTCTTCTAAATCTTCGACGCTTTGCATATTTAGTTTTAAAAGCACAAATAGCATCAAATGTCGGCCAAAGAGCGTCATTACTTCTTTTATCTTAATAAGTAGGAGTGTGAGAGGAAGCAAGATCAGACAAAAAGCATAGAATTTGAATATATGTTGAATCCTCTGAAAAAGGTGTACCAAATTCTGGCATCGACTTCATTAGTTATGCAAATGTAGTCGACTTAAGAACGAGTAAAGTGCGGCGTGGATGCGTTTTTGTTCTGGAGTAAGCACTAATGGAAATATTAATCAAAAACAACGTATTAGTACATAGACAAATAGACAACTAAAGAAGGCTAGTAAGAACGAGATCAAGAATTATTTTAATTGTAAACATTAGGAAAACAATCAAACTGTGCAAGTGAATCTTTTGGGCCTCAGAGTACCTTCAAAGTTTGTACCACTAGGTTAGTCAGTGGCGTGGCGTGACAATTCACCGAAGGGAAGCAATTGGTTGATGTCCATGGTTGACGTCCATGGTTGATTACGCTCTCCGCAAATTCGTTACGTGTAATGGAACCCCTGTATAAAAGTATCCAGGAATTACTGACGGGGACGTGAGAGTAGACATTATGTATTCTTATGTAAAAAAAAGTTCACAGTCTTTCACACAATAAGAAACCATATCAATATTTATCAGTAAAATAATAGCATTCCTAGAACTAGATATAATATTTTTGAAAGAGGCCAAACTTCAAAGAATTGAAAAGATTTAAAAGTCTGAAACTTTTTAAGGATGAAAACCTTGACCTTATTTTAACGATTATGCTAGCAACTATTTCGACATAAGCACTTGTAAAGAATAGTACAACATTATCATTGTTTTCAATTATGCACCTTGCTGTTTAACGACGTTGTGGTGTTTCACAAATCAACCATAAATCGTTCCTAATTCCCGTGATACTATTTCTTGAAGATTCTATTTGATCTTCAAATTTTGCCATTTTGTGAATATGATACAGTATATTACATTGTTAGGACTGAAATATATCGATTAGTATGTTTTTTTTTACATTAAACATTCAACAGAAAAATAAACTAAGAATCTTTAAGTAAAATAAAAAGCCCACTCTCACCACTAACGATCTCTCCGCCTCTATTAGCACTACCATTTTCAGTTATATATTCCACGAGTTATTTTAATTGCTCTTTATTATAGAAAAATTGTTAAAAATAACCAACCATTAAAAGTCCAACGTTTCGGAGCTAATTTCGGAAGCATTTTTTGAGGAATAAATACAAAGCAAATAAACTTATTGTCATTGTTGAAAAACTAGTAATAGATTTGGAAAATTCTGCATTCGCGTATACTATTGCACGATTTAGATAAAATCAAATTTAGTCGATGTTCGAAGAAATGAATATATATTGCGTGTTTATACATTGTATTTTATACATGTTTGCAATCCAGTTGTTTTAGCAGATATTACAGAGGCTCCTCAACATGCAAAACAAAGTTAAATGAACGGGACGCATTTAACTTTGATTTATGAAAGTATCTTTAACTGCACCGAAACAAATAATGTAACCGAAGGTCGCTGAAAGTTGTGATCGATATGATATATCGGTTGTTTTATCTAATATTATTGCTATGAATTTGCTTTTCTGAATTTCATTACAATGATATCGTTTTGAAACTAATGAGATCTTTTTGAATATAATTTGATGTTCCGGAAAAAACATTTGCTTGGTCCAAGTGAGTGAAAAATTATCATTTATGTGCTGTCAAAAGATTTATTGTCTTTAGGTGATTTACCCCTATTGTAAGAATACACATTTTCATTATGACTATGTAATTCTTCTTCTTGACATCCTAAATGACACACAATGTTTATTAGAATCTTCATTGTTTCTCAATTTCTCCTAACTGTGAGCAATATCACTGAATATTTATATTGACTACTCAGCAATTCTTCAAATCACCGGAATCAAACTTGAAAAGTAAAAGGACTATTTGTACCAAGCCTGTTCACAGCTTTAACATTATTTAAATAACAAAATCCGATGTTTCGTCAAATGTCCGAAACGCTCGAAAATAGTAGACATGACCAGCAAAATTATTTTTGTTTAATATTACAACCGATAATCCATTCCGAGATTTTCATTTAGTAATTTTCCGATCAAACTACCAAGTAAGTACATCTCTTTGTTATAGAGACAATTTACGAATTCGGTTTCGATCGATCCTGGTTGATGACGTTTTTTTTCAGCAAATTACCGAGATCCAATTATATAAAAATTAGATAAGTTGACGAATTCTAAAATTTTGACCCACTGAACAAGCGAAAACATTCACCTATTTCAACCTTTCTCTATTTCAAATATCAATCAAAAGTATCATGCAATTTCACACAGTAATTTTACACATTTAATTCGACACAGTTCTAGTCTACAGCTTTACCTATTTGTTCACAGAAATGAACATGCAGCAAAGAACGAAGTAGGTGATGGAAAAAATCGTGTGACAGGAAGAAAATAAAAAACAAATGAGTCAGGGAGAAAAAGTAGTCGCATTGAAAAAGACAGAATAAAAACAGAATTTTTGTAGTATCTGTAATTGTCTTAAATTATCTTCAAACATCTTAAATCATCTAAAATAATCATTAATTATCTTGAGTTATCTTGATAAAGAAATAAAGGTTACTACAAAATTGACCAAAGTCTTTAAGTTGTGTTAAGCACAACACTATTACTACATTGAAATATTATTACCAGATCCTATAGGCTATATATGATTAAAAACCACATACCACATATAGTTGCACAAGGACACATAAAACCACATATCCTGAAACCACAATAGTTGCAACTCGTGGAAAACACCTTCATTTAAGATTCTCTACAAAATATAACACACAAAAAATAATGTCATAATATAAATCATAAATAAAACACATAAAATAACGACTTATCGAATCCACAACATCTGGCAATGCTTGCCACATCTCGTAATTCAAATTCACTCACAGCAAGCATTTTTCATTCACAAAAAAATCTGTACAAAATGATAACAATAACAATTTACCCTGCTACTAGTGAGGGGAACGCAGGAATAAGTTCCACAGTAATCATGCGTTCGCAGCTCCGCTCTGAGTGTCTCTCTTGATAAGATAATTTCCCCTTGGAAGCAACATCTTCATTGCTTCCAAACACACCGTATAGACACATTTTTTTTAATGACGTCACAGTCTAGTCTATATGGGGTCAAACAAACGGTCGTAGATGCAATTTTTACATTGCTTCCAAGTCGTGGTTGTTCGTTCATTATTTTCATTCTGTGGTGTTACCACATCAACTGTGTGAGATGTTCACAATTTGATTTGAGAATTTTTTTTTATAAATGTTTATACGCGATTATTTTACGATTTCGAAATAAAAACTATTCATTTAAAATTCATGTCAGCCAAATGTAAGGGAAGCAATGCTTCCCTTGCTTCCATGAACGCCACGCCACTGAGGTTAGTGATGGAGACTTGGTTGAAAATGTTCCCAAATAGCACTGATCTGACTCTGAGCACCACACCCCATGAAGGCTGGTGCCAATTCTCACATAACCTCCCTGCTTGGCATGGAAAACCATGAAATAGATCAGATGTATACACACACATGAACGAAAAAAGTGGCTCTGAGGTTATTACAAATTACTTTGCATTGCTATTGATGGAAAAACCGACAGACGGATAAATTGACAGAGAAATTGACAGAGAAATGAGGACGGAAGAAATAAAATGGGGAAGTGTCTTCACCAAGAAATTTGCCTTTTTGAAGAAATTAAGGTCTTCGAAACCCCTCCTTAAACGGTAAACGCTCTCGGGCAATTCGATAAAACAATAATTTCTGCACATGTAATCATTACGCGTGACTGCACGGGTAAAGTGGTTAAAAGCTGTCCCAAGCAGTCTTTTGGGACGCCGAAAGATCAGTTGTATGAAGATTTGCAGAGAATTTTGGCAGAACTCGCAACCCTTTATCTGAGCCCGTCTACGCGAAACACCCCTAAAACGGGTTATATTAGGAGCGAATAGACCACCATACAGGAAATGCTTGCCAAATGCTAACAGATCCTATGTGAAGTGCTGCAGACCACCTCATTATACAAATCCGTCGAACGAATTGACAAAAGACGGAGAATGAATTCCAACAAACGCACACGGTACTCCACTCGACCAAAGTGATTAGACCCGAAGCTGTTCTGAGTAGCACTGAACTCCAGAAAAATTCAGGAGGTCAGAGTTAGAAAAGAAGCTTTAGCTCCTGCACTTGAGAAAAAGAATAGGAAGAACTCTTCTAAAAAGACTTTTAAGTACCAACAGAACCGAAAAAGGTCCAGGGGACATGTATACCAACCAAGAAGAATCAGAAAAAGCGCAGGAAAAATAAATGGAAGTAGCGGGAAAAAAGTGGGGAGCTGTGATTTTTAAACCAGCACCGGGGAAAATGTTCACTGAGATCCTAAGTGCGATTCGTAAAGCAGTTCAGCTGAATGAAAACGGAACGCAAGTCCGTCAAATATGGAAGACGCTAGAAGGTGGTCTTACTAGAAATCACGCGGTATTATGTTCACTTGAGAATCCGAGACTCGATTGAAACAGCTGTGGAAGTCTAAGGGGCCGTGAAACTAATGTAAAAATCGAGACTATACGATGAGGAGGTGACAGCAGCTATAAAACGTGGCATGGGCGAGAAAGAAAATGGTGAAGTGAAGACCACTTTGTTCCCTCCAAACACAAAAGAGTAAAGAAAGGGTGTTGGTAGAGCTGAGCGGGCCACCAGTCCTGAAAATTCTTACAGTCGATAGAGTCAGGGTAGGTATGATCAGTGTTGCTAGATCTAGGTTTGAAAAAAAACCACACATAAGGCTCCAAAATCCCCAAAATGGTATCATTTCAATTGAAAAAACCCCAAGATGTGTACAAGAATAACAAAACAAATCAATTAGCCACTTATTGAAAATAAAATTTACAACACTGAGAAAACACATGGCGCCAGACGCCATAATTTATAGACTTCTGGCGCCATTTACATAGTCGATTTAGGGATTGTGATAAAATAAAGCGCCACACGCCATAACACATGGCGAAAAGTACATAGGCTTACACGCCATGTACATGGCGTGGCGGACTATATTACATGGCGTGGAGGACTAAAGTACATGGCGTGGAGGACTATACTGCATGGCGTGGAGGACTATACTGTATGGTGTGGAGGACTATACTGTATGGCGTGGAGGACTATACTGTATGGCGTGGAGGACTATAGTACATGGCGTGGAGGGCTATAAGCATAGCGTCTGCTCCTATGTACTATGGCGTGTGGCGCTATATTTTATCACAAATCGACCATGTACATGGCGCCAAAAGTCTATAAATTATGGCGTCTGGCGCTATGTGTTTTTTCAGTGCATCTGATGTGGAAAATACATATTTGTCGAGCCCAGGCGAAAGCTGGCGAGCCCGATTGTGGGGACGGTCCAGACAAGCGACTTTAACAGGTCGTGCAACTTCCGATCGGAGTGGGTTTTGAGCACGAGTCAACGCGATTTCGTGACGAGCTGTCAAATGCCGTCCACATGTTGACGGTCTCGTCTGACTTCGGCTCGCTGGGCCTCGGCTAATATGTATTTTCTACACGAAGATGATCCAGCCAACAAAAAGGCCTCGAGCCTTCTACCTTCTGAGCATCTGAAGGTAGAGTAGTTGATGATAGATGATGGAATTCACCTATCATCAACTGCATCAAAGACCTCAAGAAGCTTGCTGATATTTATACATCTCCTCACACAGCATGGCTGCGAGTTATAATTGTAGTGCCATGAGCCATATTACATGGCTCATGGCACTATGTAATATGGCGTGTGGGGCCATAATTTTTGCGCCATGTAATTATGGCGCTGGGAGCTATACTGCATGGCTCAGGGCACTATGTGCATAGCGTGTGGCACCATAAATGCTGCGCCATGTAACATGGGACCACGCGCTATGTAGATTCTGAGATTATGGCGCTGGGAGCCATATTGCATGGCTCAGAGTACTATGTACATGGCGTATGGCGCCATAAATAATGCGCTATGTTACATGGCTCTGGGCGCTATGTGGATTTTTTTCAGTGAAGATTGATTGACTTTTAGCTATTGTCAATTACGGAAGTTTCCCCACTAGATTGATTGTCATATACAGTTTCCGAGGAATATATGACTCACATTATGATTATGGCCCATATTAAGTACAACTTTTGTGCAGGAAATTTTTTTTCCGAGATTATAGAAAACCTAAAATTTCAAAACAATATCAAAAATATTTCAAGAGTCAAAAACAAAAGACAAAGGAAGAACACACTACGTTATGTCCAACAGTTGCTGCAGTGCTGGCGGCTTAAGCTCGTGCCACACTTAGCACCTAGCCGAAGGAAAAGCTAAAGTTGAAATTGTATTGTTCTATCTACACGTTTGTAGGGCTGTGTACAGTTCATAGTAATAGACAATAGAGCCGCGTTATACTCCTGTCAGAAATGTTTGATATATATTGTGTTAAAACTTCGACCCAAAATCCATAAACTATAAGCTATTAAGTGTCATCCAACTTAAAAAAAAAACTAGACTTGATGCAACATTTGGTGCTGCATATTATCTATTCTTAAATTCACATCTCATCTCCGAGTGTGGTAATACATTTTTTTGGGTGTTTTCCCCCTAAGAAAATATTCTCGATATTCTCCCTGTTTTTGAGGTCCGGATATCTTTTGAAGATATTTTTTTGGCTATCTATAAACCAACAGAAAAAAAGTTAGTGGGCGAGTGAGCAAAAAGATAGAAAAACAAACAAACAGTAGAAATATTACTCTTTGACATTACTGAAAAGAGCAAAAGCAAAAAAATGAATACACTTCCGCAAAAAAACACTCATGAACCACACAAGGACTATTACAAGGCGTATAGATAGAAGATACAAGCGGCGTAAAAATATTAGCATTTGAGATATAAGAGCAAAGATTCATTGAAAAGGCAATAAGAACTAGGAATGATTGTGCGAGGCCCAATTGACAGTGATAGAAGATATGCAAGTTATTAAAAATGGCCTTAAGGCTATAAAAAACTAACATAAAACTCTCAAATAAAGCAAAGCAGCTTACCTTTAATTTTTTAGGGTCTTTTAAATGTTTAAAATGCGTAAAACATTTCTTTTATCAATATCATATCTTCATCCCTTTGTTGGTAATATTACTGACAATATAGTTTACTGTGATTATGAATCAGTTTCCACACAAACAAAACAGCGAGACTGATTTTCTTTACCTCCATTAATTCCAATGCTCCATCAAAAATACATCCTCTTAGCTCTCAACTCTGTCTAGACACCTCTGCAACAAAAACCTCAATACCTGCAATTAAGGCAATCATACCATTACCTACCTACATACATCGCACCATAATAATTCTTATGCAAATGCTTAAGCAGAAATCCATCTGAATATGAATCTTTCAAGTTGACATCGATTCTGATCTTAAATTGAATGCAATCTTCATTATCATAAATCCATAGTAAGCTTGAACAGGTAACAGACACGATTATTCAATTCGACTAAGCTCAGTTGAATTTGCCGTTGCTACATCGACAAAAAGTGATTATGATTTTCCATTTATCATGCAACAGAAATTTCGATTGAGATCAGGGTGTGGTTTTGTGAATTAAATAAGATTGATGGAAATTCATGAAAATTTTGAAAAAAAAAATATTTAAGATATAAATGTTTATATTTTGTTTGGAATTATTGTACTTAATTTGATCAAACTGACCCTTTTCTATTTACTTTCAGCTCAATCAACAATTGCAAGCCAAGGGTGGTCCAACAACAACACACGACTTAAGCTTCTTGAAAGAAGCTTCACCAATCTATGTCACCTCACTGTCGAGTAATCAAACCGGTGCACCAACATTAACAGCCGGATCAGCAGGCACGGCCGGAACAACGCTGTCAGCTTCAGCCTCTGCATCAGCAACAATCGCTGCTAGTATTTTATCAACTGGACCCACAACAACTGCAGCATCATCTTCCACAACCAACACATCGAACGTATCTCTTACGTCGGCCAGTAATACTGCAAGTAATGCAACTAGTATTGCCAGTGTTCACCAAGCTGGCTTAAATGCTAGTATATCATCTTTACCGACGACAACATCCTCAGCACCAGGAAGTTCAGTAAAACCTATCCTTACTGGGACTTCATCGGCACCGTCCTATTACCTCAATAGTAAATCACAAACAAACCAACATCACACAGCAACTGCGGTTGTCTCGAGCTCATCTCTGTCGTCGGCAGTTTCGCTGTCAAAAAATAGTAGCCTAGAAGGCAGCAAGTCTACGTTAAATATCGATGAAGCGAACTTCAATCAACAACAGTTTGGTAACAACATCATCCACCAACAGCCTCAGCGCATTGGCAATACAATTTTGCCGAATATTTTAGCAGCTACTGGACAAACTCACCATCTGACAAGCACCATAACTGGTCTACCATCGGTTGCAGCACAGAATCTTCACATTGGTGACTACAACCAGCTACACCAACAATATCAACAACAGCAACATCCAACATTCATTGCATCTTCAAGTGGTGTTCCGAATTACGTGGGCACTAGTGTGAATTTAGCAAGTGGCGGTCATATTTGTGCGAATCATATAAATTATAAACCGCTTCATCAACAATTTCAACAACACCATCAAGCGCAGCAACCGATTCCGGGCGGAAGTAATAGTAGTGGCCTGCAAACGCAAGTGTGTAGTAATTGTAATAACAGTACATTTATCGTTCCTGCGACAACGGTTAGTGTTGCGGTTCAAGTTGCCGGTGTTGGTGTAACATCACCACAGCCTCAGGCTCAAACCATCACATCGAGTGCAATATCAGGAGGATCAGGAGCAACCTTACCGGCATCTTCGGCTACAACAAGTTCGTTTGGCACTACTACTCCAGGAAATTTAAGTGTGAATAATAATGTGAATAGTTTAAATTTAAATACGATATCGAATGCGTCATCGTCGTCGTTGTTGTTGTCGTCGAATAATAATCTGGTGAATTTGAATAATAATGCTATTGGTGCAACAGTTGCCGCGAATAATAGTTTATTAATAAATAATAATTTATGTAATAACAATAATAGCAATAATATTAGTAATTGTGGTGCTGGTAACACTTTAAATAAATTTAGTACGTATGGTAGTAGTAGTAGTGGTAGTGCTAGTAGTGTTGTTGGCAGTCATTTAACAACGCCATCGTCTATTACTACAAAAACAACTAATTGTGATTTACTATTAGCTAATGGTCATCTGCCGATACGTGAGGTAAGTTTATATTTAATAAGAAATTAATATTTTTAAGCATTTGTTAGTTTTGATTCTGTTTTGTGTTTGTACTACATTTATTAAATTTTATAATTAAGTGCAATTTAAAAATAGAGGGTACTTTCCTGTTTGAATTTTGAGCTCGTCCTTGAATGAACAACATATTACGAGATCTCATAACCAAAAAGACATGAAACGCAGACATTTTTGAGAAAATTTTAAATCGTACTATATAGAATAAAGTCTCGTTTCAATAAAATAGAGTCCTCTTTTAATAAACTCAAATCCCCTTTTAAAGTTCATTGAAATAATATAAAAAAAGGATTTTCCAAATAATCGATAAATAGGCAAAGTTTGGAAAATTTAGAGGCAAAATTTGGAAATCTGACATCATAATTTAAAAAACTACTATAATAATTTTTTTCAATAAATTAAAATTATTTCTCAACTGGTCGAGATATCTTCGGATGGATCTGAAAAAAAAAAACAAACCATAGAAAAGCTGTAAAAGCAGATTCAAAACCTCATTGAAGAATTTATACAGTCGAATCGTTGGGGTTTTAAAAGGGTTTGGTTGAAAAATATTTTTGAATAATATGTGTTTTCTTTACCTCGTCCATGAGACGGAATTTCAGAGAGGGTTTTCTCATTAAAATTATAATTTCGAAAATATGCTGTAGCAACTGTTTATTTTTGTTTTAGTTAGTTATATTTGTATCTTAAAGAGCATTGTATTCCTATTGTTATCACGCAAAATCACTAAAAACAAACAATCAAATATTTTAAAGAAAAAATATGAAATTTATTACATATTCTAAAACTCTTTAAAATATTCAAAAACACAAAAAACAAAAACATAAAAAGTAAAGATTCACAGAACTGTCCAGGTAATTCAATAATTTTGAAATTGGCGAAAAATCCACAATCGATTTCGAGAACTTGCTCTAAAAGTAAAAAAAAAACGTTTTTTAACAAAATTTTGAAGGTTGCAATGCAGTGGCCAAAGAATTCCAGGAAAAGTCTCATGAAGCATATGACAGATTCATCAAAACTACCGGCGGGAATTTAACTCACAACCCCAGAAAGTTTTTTGACTTGGTGAATATGAAGCGGAAAACAACCGGTTATCCCTCTTCTATGTGCAATAGAACCTCAATGTCACCTTCTCTTCAAGAAATTTGTAGTTTCTTCGCAGATAACTTTCAAGAGGTATTTAGCCCTGCCAGTACTCCATCACCTTGCTACCTTCCTAAAGTATCTAGAACAATTTTTGCTGAGGTTATAACCATTTACAGAGATGATATCTTTAAAGCTATCTTAGAGCTTGATAGTAACAAAGGCCCTGGACCCGATCTTCTTCCTCCGACTTTTGTTATTAAAAGTGTCGCACAGTTAATCTCTCCTCTTCACATCATATTCAATACATCTCTTTCTCCTGAGCACTTTCCATCGTTTACGTTATACCAAATCATTTATGTTATACCAATATTCAAAAATGGTGATAGAAGATCAATTCAAAATTATAGAGGTGTCGCCATTTTATCAACTATTCCTAAACTGTTTGAAAAAATCATATGTGATAAGCTATCCTCTCTGGTCGATGCTCGACTTAACGAACAGCAGCATGGTTTTAGGAAAGGTTGTTCTACCACTACCAATGTAATTGTGCTGGTTTCCCATGTTCTTTGCGAAATGGAGAAAGGTGGTCAAAATGACGCAGTCTACACTGACTTCAGCAAAGCGTTTGATCGTTTTAGCCACTCCATTTTGATTTCCAAGCTGCAGAAGTTCGGGATTGCAGGGTTTTTATTAAGATGGCTTAGCCCTTACCTCCAGGATCGCTCGCAATATGTGAAGTTCCAAGGGCTTATCTCTAAAAAAAATCATGTCAACTCCGGAGTACCTCAAGGTAGCCATCTTGGGCCTTTGCTATTTAACATTTTATATCAGACCTGTCGGAGGTTTTATCTGATGTACTTCATCTACTCTATGCGGACGATCTGGAAATTTTTCATACCATAAAGTCGCTATCAGATGCCAACTTTTTTCAACTAAAACTAAATTCCCTGGATCATTGGTGCTGCATGAACAACCTACCTCTCAATATCGCAAAACGTCAAGTGATTAGCTTCTCTCGAAAAAGTACGCTCGTACATCATACTTATCTTTTAAGCAATACGACACTTAGTAGGGTTAACAATATATTAGACCTCGGTGTGGTGCTGGAGGAAAAGCTCCGCTTTAATTTTCATTACGACAAAATTATCTCTCAAGCAAGTAAACGACTAGGCTTCATTAAGCGGCGAGCCAGTGCCTAAAAAGAGAACGGGAAAACTTGAAAATTTTTAAATTGCGATAACTTTTGACAGAGCTATTCAATCATTACGAAATTTTCAGGACATATTGGTATTATTTAGTTGTAAATTTGTGTAACTTTTAATGAGCGTGATGACAACTCTGTAGCTAGGGCAGGCACTGAAAGTGAAAACCTCCAAATCATCGTTTCTCTTGAAAAAATGCCGCTTCTTCAAAAAGAAGCCACTCATATGTAAATCTTGTGCTCTGTTTACATAGACAAAAAAAAATTTGATATGGTATAACGGGCACGTCTGGTAGCCCTTGCCCAATTTACCTATATTTTTAGCACCAAAAATTTCTGTTCACGGAAACTCACGATCCGAAAAGCAGAATTAATTGAAATTCGCAGAATGTATTGGTCTTAAAGAGGACCAGGTCTGATAGAAGTAATTTTGAAATGCGGGTGATTCTGTGCCAGTGGTGCCATCTTGAAAAATCACTAAAAAAGATAACTGCTTTTAGCCCTATAAATTCTGATTGAATCGTTCGATTTTGACGAAATTCATACAGTAGCTGGACCTTACTTCAAACCACGTTTGATAGAAATTTGATTGAAAAATTCAGTTGGAGCTGCCAGCTATGATAATTTTGGTGTATTAAATTTGAAATAATAAAAATTTGGAAGTGAAAACATTCAAACCATCGAATATCCTAAAAAATGTCCGTTTCTTACAAGAAAACCAATCTGTATACAAATCTTATGCTTTATCTACACGTTCAAAGTAAAACTTTGGAAATTTCATGTCGGACAAGAACGGTAACCCTTTCTCAGTTAACCTATATTTTTAGCATCAAAAACTTATGTTCACGGGAACTCACGAACCAATAACCAGATGCAGTTGAATTTTATAGGATACGTTGGACTTAAATAGGACCAGGTCTGATAGAAGCGATTTTGAATTGTGGGTAGTTCTGTGCCAGTGGTGCCATCTTGAAAAATTACAAAGAAAAAAAACTGTATTTTGCCGTATGAAATGTGAATAAGTAACCAGATTCTCATGAAATTGACACAGTAGCTGAACCTTACTCTAAACTTTGTTTGATAGAAATTTGGTTGAAAAATTCGATTGGTGTGCCAGCTATGGTAATTTTTGTGTCTTTGGTTTTGAAAATTCGCTCAGGAAAATAAAACTTTTTGCCCTATAACTTCCAGTGCAGTCATGACTTCCTATAACTTCCAGTTCATACAATTAAAGGAACCTATTATAGGCATTATTCAGGCCAAATTTGGTTCAAAAGCCACGATAGGGTTGCCAGCTTTTGTTGGTTTTGTGTTTGTTTGCAATATCTTTATTAAGCGGTTTTATCGCAGAATTTTCAATTCGTAATGATATTGTAGTGACAATAAACAGCAAATATTAAGCTTTCGATTATTTGAAAAAACTCGCTGCAGGTAACTCTAAATTTCTCTATACTCCTATAACTTCGAATGTAATATAACAACGTGAAGCAGATGTGATATATTCTTGGCTTTGATACTGGCGAAAGGTTGCCAGCACGAGTCGGTTGTGCTACTTTTGTATCAATAAATGCTTACAGTTAGTATTCATACCGGAAACATTTACAATGAAAATAAATAACCAATGTTTCAATTCCCAAAGTTCTGCAAATTTTTCGGATCGCAGCCCCAAACACCAACTTCAGTTACATTTTCATTTTCTTCATTGATGTTATATGAGATGCTACTTTCAAAATTTTGTGAAATAAGTAACTGATAACGAATATAATTAACCCGTGTTTTGCTCTCATAAACGTTGAAATTTATGCCAGTGGTAATATCTGAAACCTTCCACCATGTGAGTTATAATGCATTCTTGAGACCAAAGTAAAACGTGGCATTTGAAACAGTTTGGCCGTAATAAGCAGCTCATGTGGTGGAATATGCACTCAAAACCTGCACGATTCTTCTACTGGTCTTCGAACATTAGTGTTTCTAGCGGTTCAGGTGCGCTTGAGTTTTTTTTTGCTATTCATTTGTTTGGTTTTGTTATTTTAAATTTTAATTTCAATTTATATTTTTATTTTTATCTTATTTATAAGTAATTGTATACCTTGTTTGGTGAAATAAATAAATAAATAAATAAATAAATATTCCAAAATATTAAAAAAAATCGACCATTGCAAATAAAAACCAAGCTTCAAAAAATATTTCACAGAAATTCGTAAACAAATGCACACAACACACAAATTTCTAAACAAATAAAAAAAGATTTTTGAAAAATATTAGACATAAATCATACATTATTTCCGAAAAAAATCCCTGGAAACCCATAAATCTTAAAACCAACAATGATATAATACGACAAAAATAAAACAAAATATAATAGGAATAATTTCTAAATTCTTCGTTTATGTAAATAATCAATGAATCGACCAAGGCTTTCACAGATTAATGAATTCAATTAATGCAAAAATATTATAATGATCTTCAAAAATCGCAACCTGTAAAACAATCTATCAGTAAATGCATCAAAAACTGTGAAAAATCCCAAAAACTATTAGATACTACTGATAAAAAAACCTATTTTCCAGAAATCTTAAGGTTTAAAAAAATTCAAGAAATCTAAATAAATGAAATCAAAATGAATTTGTTTTTCAATAGATCAAAAAATAAGTAACTGGCATAAAAGATTCTTCAGAAATATTCAAACAATGAATTTAAATCACATTTTAAAGATAACCGAATAAAACAAGAAACCAAAATCATTCATATCAGATGAATCAATCGGCTAGTTTTCCCAAAGTTTGAAAATTATTTTAAAACTGTCCCGGAACATTTATTAAATATAAAAAAAACTGACTTCAAAACCATAAACGATATCAAGATGTCGAATTTGATATTTTTGAGTTCAATTTTTGGAAGCCTTTAATGATAGCTTTCAAAAATACCCTGTGAAATTTTACTTAAACTTCTGGATTTTTTTTTCGAATTTTCATCGTATTGGTAAAAAAAAAAACTTTCAACATAAAAATAGAGTTTTTGGAAAAAACTATAGTTTTAGCAGCATGTGTTGAATTTTTCAAATTTTATGAGTTTTATCATGAAATTTGAAAAATTCAACATATACTGCTAAAACTATGGTATTTTTTTCTAAAACTTTATTTGTATACAAAAGAATGATTAAAATGTTCCACTATCATAAAAAATTCAAAAAACAATTAGTAAAAATTATAAATTTTGTGGTGTTTCCAGCAAGTCTTTCATAAACTATAAAACCTGAAAACGGAAAGTTCGCAAAATTGTCAAGTTTATTTTGAATTTTAAAGTTTAAGTGCTAAAACATATTAAAAATTCTTTTGAATTTCATCATAAACTTAATCAAACTAATTTGTTTGAAAAATATTAAAGAGTATTTCAGGATAACTATGGAAAACTTTCAAATAACAACCATATATTTGGAAAAATCTGATCGTTATGAAAAATAATTGAAGAGATGTAAAAATAAACAAATGATAGGTGTATGCAAAAGTTTATGAAATGAATCCCTAACATGTTTTTCATGTGGATATGATATCATTTTTGAAATTGTTAACCCTATGCGTGCGCTAGGCGCCTAAAATGAGATTCAGAAAATTTGGAAATTTTTGAATTGCGATAAGTTTTGGCCAGATTATCAGATCATTATGAAACTTAAAGAGCATTTTTATTTCATTTCATTTCATTTCATTTTATTAAATTCGTCTAATGCAGACTATACACATACAATAAAAATTAATTATTCTTATATAGAATTCGTTTAAGTGATGCTGTAGATAAATGAAAATCAAACTTATAATAAGCTTCGTTGAAGCATCTACTTATTGCAGTGACTGGTTCATTGCAACCATAATTGGTCCGATGTTGAGGGATCGACAAAAAGTTAACACGCCTGACACGTTTGTTATTAGTGTTAAAATTAAGTTGGCTTAATAAGTAGTTTGAGTCAACGGTGCCATCCAAAATTTTCGCGGCAAATAAGATTTTGGAATTTTGACGTCGAGAGTCCAAGGTATCCATTCGTAAAAGATTTAAGCGGTCTTGATAAGGAGGTAGATGTAAAGGGTCATACCACGGAAGACCGCGGAGGCAGAAACGTAAGAACCTCTTTTGAATTGACTCAATTTGGTCTATGTAGACTTTTTGATATGGTGCCCATACAATACTTGCATATTCGACAATAGGTCTTACTAAGCTGCAAAAGAGGGTCTTAGTTAGAAAAATGTCGTTGAATTCCTTGGAACGTCTTCTGACAAAA
The DNA here is from genome assembly GCA_947369275.1 of Nemotelus nigrinus. Taxonomy (NCBI): domain Eukaryota; kingdom Metazoa; phylum Arthropoda; class Insecta; order Diptera; family Stratiomyidae; genus Nemotelus; species Nemotelus nigrinus. Next base: position 144,888,480 of record OX376373.1, read on the forward strand.
CCTAAGGCATTGCTAGCTTTCACAACGATTGAATCGATGTGATCGTCAAATGTGAAGGATTGATTCAGCAATACTCCTAAATCGAGTACTTTCGCTGATCTATTTAAAGATGTACTCAAAAGTGAGTATTCATAGATTACAGGATTATTTTTGCGTGCGTAAGATATAATCGTACACTTGTCAGGATTAATTAGGAGATTGTTATCGGAACACCAGTTGGCTAATCTGTTTAGATCCTGCTGCAAATCATTGCAATCGTTAAGGTTTCTCACAACTTTGAAAATTTTAGCGTCATCGGCATAAAGAAGAACAGAAGATGACTGTAGAATGGAACCTACGTCATTAATAAATAAGGCGAACAGTAAAAGGCCTAGATGACTACCTTGTGGAACACAAGACGTGGTTCTAATTTCAGATGACAAGGCACCGCGAAAGGATACACGTTGGGTTCGATTCGTCAAGTAAGAGTCAACCCAATTTAAAAACAAGTAAGGGAATTGAAAGGAATGAAGCTTAGCTAAAAGTATAGAGTGATCAAGCTTATCAAAGGCTTTCGTCAAGTCTGTGTAGGCGCAGTCAGTTTGGAGCCCAGCTTCAATTGAGTTGGTTATTTGGTGAGAAAATTCAAGCAGGTTGGTTGTGGTTGAACGACCTTTCATGAAACCATGCTGATACGGAGCCATAATTGATTTGCAATGAAAGGCTACAACATTCGTGACTATGGCTTCAAAAAGTTTTGCGACACAGGGAAGTTTTGCAATAGGTCTATAGTTGCAAGCGTCATTACGACTCCCTTTCTTGAATATAGGAGTGACGGTGGAGTATTTCCACAAATGAGGAAAGATGCCTGTTTTTAAGGATGTATTGAAAATATAAGACAGCACAGGTAGTAGTGACGATACACAATATTTCAAGACCAAATTAGGTATGCCATCTGGGCTAGGTGTTATATTATTGTCAAGTTTATTAACAAATGTGATAATAGTGTCCTCGTCAATTTTTAAATCCTTCATCTCTAAAGAAGAAACTGTTGAGTTCGTCAAGTAGGGTGAAAAGTGTCTGGAGTTTGGAAAGTCCGTACGATAAGCTTTACGGAAAACGGAAGCAAATAAATTACTAATATCAAAGGGATCATCAAAATAAGAGTCGTCAGATTTAAATGTGAGTGGATACCCATCGTTATAAGTCTTAGAATTAACAAAATTCCAAAATCTCTTAGGTTGAGCTTGAAAATTAAATTTTAGCTGTTGCGTATGTCTATGATATGCAAATGCAACTTCTTTATGATGCAGATCTCGTAATGTGGAAAAACGTTGATAGTCAGGTTCTGAGCGAGTCAGGCGAAACTTTTTCCAGGCTTTGTTTTTGGAATTTTTCAAATGGCAAAGAAAGCTGTGGAGACATCCAAGGAAAACGAACCTTGCTTTTAGTGAAGGTAGTTGGCACGCACCGTAAAAAACAGCTAAACAACCGAATGTGGAAATAGAACGTAGCTTTATCAGGATTAGGTTCCTGCAACACGGAGGACCAATCATAGTTAGCAAGCAAGTCACGTATTTGATCGACATTAGCTCGTCTAAAATTAAATTTAAGTTCAGATGTGCTCGATGATAAGTAATTGCTAGACTTTGGCTCGAAAATAATGTTGAGTGCACAATGATGCGCGGTTTCGTCGATGAGAGATGATGTGAGGGGTTTCACCACAGTAGAAGAGGCATCAGTCGAAAAAATCAGGTTCAGCATTTTTCCATTTGCGTTCCGGATGCAATTGGCTTGAAACAAACCAAGTGATATAAATTCGTTTGCAATGTTGATGTCGTGTTGTCCGCCAATAGAAGTAGAGCTCGGAACTTCGAAAGTGCCGTCCGCTGAAGGGCACCAGTTTATTCTAGGTAGGTTGAAATCACCCATTAAGACGACGTCGTCGTTATTGTCCGCAAGATCGCATATAAGCTGCATAATATGTATAAGCGAAGCATAAACATCATACGAAGAATTTGGTGGCGTGTAGTTGACACCAAAAAATATTTTCTTTGACGTCAGTTCGACTTGGGCACAAATAAATTCATTATTTGTATGTGGTATTTCGATTAGAGATACTTTGAATTTTTTGTGAAACGCCAGAAGAACACCACCTCCGACAGGAGCGTCAGTAAGATCTCCATGTCTATCCCGGCGGAAAATAGTATACTCCGAATTAAAAATTTCAGCATTGTGAATATTTGCACAAAGCCACGTTTCGGTGATCACAATGACATCAAAAGCTTCAGAGTTCGACAGCTCATAGAACTTATTAAGTTTAGATCGCATTCCACTTACGTTGGTGTAAAGTGCTGAGATGAGTTCGTCCCGTTTTTTGTTGCAGCACTTGATTTACTTATTCGTTTGTTGATGAATTCATGCACAACAGAGTTTGGCGGCCAGAAAAGGCTATTTGCAATGGAATCAAAGCAACAATCTGGTGCTATAATTTTAAATGATGATACACGATGCCGATTCCCTATCTTAATAATTGATACACAGTCCTTAGGGATGAAGGATTTTGTATGTTCAAGGATTCCCTCAACATTTTTCTTTACGTCATCTGCGGTGGTATCAAGAGCAAGCCTAGATACAAATATAGCTCTGGGTTGTGTGCTACGTGTAGTTTTCTATGAATGTGCTGGCAACTCTGTAGTTACGGCAGACATTAAAAGTGAAAACTTTCAAACCATGGATTCTAATGAAAATTTTTCGTCTTTTACAATGAAAACCAACTTAAATGAAAACATTATGCTGTATCTACACAACCAAAGCAAAACTTTTGAAATTTCACATCGGACAAGAACGGTAACCCTTTCCCAGTTAACCTATATTTTTAGCATCAAAAACTTCTGTTCACGTGAACTCACGACCCAATTATCAGATATAGTTGAAATTCTCAGAATATATTGGTACTAAGTAGGACCAGGAGGTCTGATAGAAGCGATTTGGCAATGCGGGCAAATCTGTGCCAGTGGTGCCATCTTGAAAAATTAAAAAGAAAAAAAAACTGCGTTTTGCCTTATGAATTCTGATTTAGTATTCAAAATTGCATGAAATTGACACAGTAGCCGAATCTTATTCTGTGTTTGGTAGAAATTTGGTTGAAAAATTCGGTTGGTGCTGCCAGCTATGATAATTTTGGTGACTTGGGCTTTGAAAAAAGGTGTTTGCTGTATAGCTTCCAGTGCAGTCACGAAATCAAAAGAATCTGGTTAAAAAACCATGATAGGGTTGCCAGCTATTGTAGGTTTTGTATCTAATCGCAATATCTTTACGAAGCGATTTTATCGTAAAATTTTTAAACGGTGATGATCCTGTAGTGACAATAAACAACAAATATTAAGTTTTCGAAAATTTGAAAACTTTTGCGACTGGTAACCCTATATTTCTTTGTACCCCTATAACTTGCAATGTAGTCATCGGATCAAAGCGAAATTTGCAGGGTAGGTTGATTTAAATATGAGGCAGATGTGATAGGTTTTGAGCTTTGATGCTAGCAAAGGGTTGTCAGTGCTAGGTGTTTTTTGCTATTTTCGTATCAATAAATGCTTACATTAAGTATTCATATCGCGAACATTTACCATGAAAATAAGTTACCAATGCTTAAATTTTCTAAAGTCTAGAAATTTTTCGGTCCCAAACATCTTTCGTTTTTTGATCCCAAACATCTTTTTATCCCTGTAACTTTCGACGAAATCATCGGATAAAATCGAGATCGATAGAGTTATTTGATTTTGACGTGAGGCAATAATGGGAGACTTTAAGCTGCATTGCTGGTAAAGTGTTGCAAGCCCCGAGCATTTTCTTTGTTGATGTTATGTTATGCTGCTTTCAAAATTTTGCGGTGTTTGGTTTTCCTAAATCTTGAAATTTATGAGGGTAGTAGTTTTGAAATCCTTTCCACCTTAGAGTTTAAATACATTGTTAAGATCAAAGTGGTTTTGCACTTGAAACAGGTTGGAGCACGTGTGGTAGAATATGCACTCAAAATCGACGTTTCTATAATAGTTAGCATAATATAAAAACCATGTAAAAATAAATATAAAAATATGTAAAAATAAACTTTACCATTTTTAAGCATCCAAAATTTAAGCAAGTAAGTAAAAATATATTTTATTATTATAATTATTTTTGTTAATACAAGTTCAAATTCAAGTGATACAGACTAGTGTCTTTACAAACTACATTTATCAAAATCTAGCTCATGCTGTATTTAATTTTTAACAATTTGTAGAGTAATTTCACAAAGAAAACATTCAAAGAATACAAAAACTTTGTATATGAAAAAACTTAAATCTACTACTTAAATCTACTTAATACTATTGTTCCTAGAGCCTAAATTTGCATTAAGCAGGAGTGTTTGCAAATGCAAGGAGAGGGTTGTTTATGCATAAAATTTTTCTGTGGAAAGTAATGGATTTTCTTTTAATGAATTCAACTATTGTAATCACGTTGGCGATACGATGAAGTGAGTATGTTGAAAAGTGCCAGGACTTATTAAGTATGATTTTCAGGCATTTGTTCTGCATTATCTGAAGCTTCTTAATATGGGACGCGGCGCAACAGCTCCAGACAGGAGACCCATATGAAATAATTGGTTGAATCCCAGCTCTATAAATGAGGAACTTATTACTCTTTGAGAGAAAAGAATTTCTATTTATTAGTGGTATGGACATAGAAATTTTGATGGACATAGAAATTTTGTTGCAGATTTCATCAACATGATTTTTAAATGATAGCTTCCTATCAAGGATCACACCGAGATACTTGATATCTTGGTTCCAGGGAATATCTTGCCCCAAGAAGTTGAGCGGGCTGCTGGGGAGATTACAGTTCTTTCTTTTTCTAGTGAAGAAGATGGCTTTCGTCTACGCAGAGTTTAATTTAATCTTCCACCTAAAGCAGTACTGATAAAGTTTCTCAAGTCTATTTTCTAGAATACTCTTAATTTTTTCAGTGTGATAGTCACTAGTAAATAAACAAGTATCATCTGCAAAAGTTGCTATTTCGCACATAGAATCTATTGGAATGTCAATAGTGTATATATTGAAAAGCGTGGGACTTAGACCTGCTCCTTGTGGAACACCCGCGGGGATGGAAAAATTAGTACCGCTAAACAATAGTGAAAAAGAGTATCCCCTAAACCTATTATTTTGCATAAAAACATTCATTTATCATTCATCTATCTTACTGCTCGAAAACTAATTAAACTAAAAACTTAATTAGTAGTATCTAATAAAAATTATTAATAAGCTAATGCATAAAATGAAAAAAATGAAGAAATCAAAAAAATATTAATTCCTTGCAATTTTTCAGCTATCTACTCTCTCGGAAGGTGATAGTGAACCGATCGAGGATAACGCTCCTTCATTGCTTGGTCATCACCTACAACAGCAGCAACAACAACAATTGAACAGTAGCAGTAATAGCATATCAAAAGGTCGAACCGAATTACTATTAGGTGATCAGTCATTGCGACAAGACTCAAGGTAAGTGTTTGAAATTTTTAAACAATCTTTGATAATTTTGATTTCTGTAGTATACTCGTAGTAAGTATGATTTGATAAACCAAATGAATTTATAGATTTCGATAGTGATTTGGATTGCATAATCATAACTAAAACGTAATAATACGTCATTATCTGACATGAAGAAATATAATCGAAGCCATTCAACTGTGACCGTTAAGTGCTTGTTTTTTGCATCGAATTGAGTATGTGACATCTAATTTGTATTAGTTTGAGCAGACATGGAATATGTTGATGTACCTACTGCTATTTATCTCTTCCCCCAATTTGTGGAATTACGTCAGTTTCGTGATAACAATAAATTTTTCTGACCCCAAGTATGAAAACGCATACACCTTGAAAGATTCATTTTTAAAGTGGATTGGTAGCTGTAGCTATCTAAAAATTCAAATATCGTCCCTTCTGCTCATGAATATAGCTTTGGTCTGAAAAATAAAAAAAAATGTAACTGGTCCCCCTTACAGGTGCAAAAGAACGTGCAATGCCCATAACGCTCATCGTTTCAGTGATGAGTTACATCTATTTACCGACATTTTGGTTATCTTTATTTCAAATGTATGTACCTGACAAGTATCTATAGAATACTGCTGTAGTGATTGACAACAGACGTAGTAATTGTTCAACAGGAAAATACATACTTTCGAAAAATATACAACGTCCGGAACAATTGTTGTTTAATGATGTTTCCGGTTTGGTTTTTGACGTTTGTATTTGTATCGAGAGTGAGTGAGTGATTCGTGTTCTGGTCAGAACTTTATCAAGACGCAAACTGAACGTATTCGAATGGAAATAATATCTATTGTTTGACAAATGTGCTTCATTTTTTATGGCGAAGCATTGTTGTCAGTCGTAGTGGCTACTCATTATAGAAGTGATGAATGACAACATAGAAAAAAAAATAGCAGAAGTAGTGTTTGTTGATTATTGAGGTCAAATGATGGCGCCTCAATTTGTGGTGTAATTTATGTTAAAGCTCATCCGGATAGCTGTAATTGATTTGATAAAATTGTAAAAATTATATTTAATTCAAAAAACCATATTCAGAATTACTCTTGATATGTAATTACTGGAAAAAGCTAAGCGCCCAGTGTGGGCTCTTGGGCACAGTGTTTTGTAAAAAGTTTCACGTTTGGAATATTTTGGAAAATATAGAGTAAGCAAAAGCACTGGTTCAAAAACAACAAAAACAATAGTCTTTGTGTAGAGTGGGACTGTATTTGGGGCAATAATGGCTGAATAATATATGAAATTCGAAGCAGGCAACCGTTCGAAACTATGAATCTATTATTGTAGGTATGAAATAGTTTATCATTCAATTTGAATTTATCAGAAGTAAAATTATAAAATAAAGTAAATTTATCAGAACTACATCTATATTAAAAAAGAAGACATATTATTCTTAGAATATCAATAGGCGCGTTTTTTTGCTCCCTCTATCCATAACAGAGCAATGCTAAGCAGTGCAGACGCATTTGAAACAACAACAACTCCTGTTATGGAAAGGGGGAGTTGTTGTTCCCAATGCGTCAGCATTGTTCTGTTATAGATAGGGGGAGCAAAAAAAAACGCCTAATATCTCTCAAAAAAATTGAGAAAAATCCTCTGTGATTAAAAATTTCTAGTTAAGAATCCTAGAAAAATCAAATTAGATGGACTTAACTTTTCGGAAGGTCATGAAATTTTTGCTTTTTTCGAAGATTGTTCGTTACAAAATGACTAAATTACTTATTTGATGTTCTTGAAAACATAATGTAAGGTTCTTCCAACTGGACATGTGGTAAGTTTCTTATTGATGTGACCCATTACTTTTACTCTAAACTTTTGACAGAATTTTAACCGATCACATTTTTTGACATTTCTTAGACATTTGCCCCAACTTATTTTATTTGAAATATTTTATAAAACTAATTTTTTGAGAACACAATTCGCTTGGATTTAAGAGGTTGTGTTGCTTTTTTCATCCAATCCGTTGAATTTACGATTTTACTTTTGCTGTATGTTCTCTGCAGACATAACTTCTTCAAACCCAAAGACCCAAAGACTTTGGCCTGAATTTGATTTCAGCAGATTTGCTGATACCTCCATCGGTATCTTTGATTTCAATCGGAATCCTTCACTCTTCAACTTTCACACAAACAAGAAGTGTTCAAATAAAGACCAAAGCAGTGATCAAGGAAGAATGGGAGAATGGACCACCCTTAATATAGGTATAGGAATGGTTCAAAGATGGATTGTGGAGTAGGAGCAGAGATCGTAGAAACCAATTTCAAAATATATTTCACTCTCCTAAAAGAGGTCACCACCTATCAAGCAAAAGTATCTGAATAGAACTTAAGAGAATAGAATTGAGAAATTAAAACCTTACCCGATAGCCAAGCGGTTTACTAGACTATGAATCGGTATCACATAGATTCAGCTGTACCCTTAAAGGTGAGGGGGACGCTAAATGAAATTGGAGCACAGAACAGCCTCGACTTGATATGGATCCTGGGTCAAGAAGGGCACCAACGAAAAAAAAGAAACGGATGCCAAAATGAAAGAAGGAGCGAGTGTCCTTCTCAAGTCCTGCTCCGTACTAAAGCTTTACAATGACAAACACGAGCAAAGATATCAAAACATGGAGGAAGAAAAGCTACTGACGTAGTCTTGAGGGCTTGAAACACTTAAAAAACCTTAGCTTCGATAACAAAGGAGCAAAGGAAGTTGCGGGTCTCTGCAAAAGTGATATAAGAGCCCTATGTGCAATATTTATAGGTCGTCTTCCTTGCAAAAAGTACCTCCACAGAATAGGTAGGGAGTGGAATGAACGCTACAGATACTGTGGAGAAACAGCAGATTGTGTAGAACATCTTTTTCGCACACTGTCCAGCACTAGCGAGACGAAGTTAAGAGCTTTTTGGTTTTGTTCTTTCCTCCACCAAGGATATAACAAACGACTCGTCAAGGAATATACCAAGGCTCATAAGAAGACTGGATATATTGGACATAAGTGGAGGAGGCACAATAGACCCAGAAGGTTGCAATGCTATGGGCCTTTTGTACCTATTTCATGCAATCAACCAATGAATCGAAAACTTTTCAATAGCTTTTCTAGATGCAAATTAAGCATATAACAAAGTTCGCCACTAAAAAATAGCTCCCAAAATCAAGTCTATGAATTTATTCAAAATACTTGAAAGGAATTTTTCATTCTGCTTAGCAAACTTCCAGATGAAACATAAAAGCTTTACGACTGCTAAGCATCAAGTCTAAGCTGGAGTACCACCAGGCAGCATTTTGGGCCCATTGCTTTGTATCATATTCACAGCTAACCATCCTGTTAGGCACCAAATAACCATAGAAGCCTTTTCAAATAACATCGTTATCACATGCGTCAAACATGTAGCCTTCTGACATGCAATTCTTCCAGTACTACATACTACCGTTTCTCATCTTCACTTCAGCACACTACCTTCAACCAGCAGAGAATTTCATTGGGCCCAATAGACTACGCTATACTCCGATTTATCCTTCCAGTGAAGGTGCTCCGTAGACTCCTTTTATACAAACAGGGTTCAAATGTTACCATTAGCTAGCTTTTTGCGGCAGTTTTGAGTTGTGAGTAGATCAAAAGTTGATATCTTTTACATTTTGCGACTGTCGGACTGTCGGTACTGAGACTAGTTAGCTGGCTACTTGAACGTTTCAGGATCCTGTCCTTCAGATATCAGCGCGTCAGTTCAGTGGCTAATAATTTTTGCTTTACCACCTTTACTAGAAGCTTTTCTGTTTTCTAACTTCTCCTTTAATTCATTCAAACGTAGTTCATTAATTTTACGCGGCATTTGTGACACAAAAATCGAGTTCAATTACAGTTTGGTGTAATAATTCATTAGAAACAATGTGTACAGTTAACTTTTTTTTCTAATTCCAGAAACATTCACATCAATTGCCTTTTACTTTACTGTTATTTAATGTTATTGAACTGTTTTTCACGTTTATCTTCATCATCGTCGCACAACAGCCCGACGTCGGGCCTTGGCCGCCTGGATCGTATTCCTCCAATTGTCTTGGTCACGTGACCGCGTCCTCCAGTCTTGGAGCCCCAATAATTGCTCGGCGTCCGCATACACTGAGCTCTCCCAACGAGCTCTTGGTCTTCCTCTTGGCCTCGCTCCGTCGACTCGTCTCGCGTTCATGACACGTTTTGGCATGCGATTGTCATTCATGCGTTGCACGTGCCCAGCCCACTGTAAACGTTGTAATTTGACGATCTTGGAGACTTCCAGCTCATCATAAAGTTCGTACAACTCATTGTTGTACCGGATGCGCCATCCATCTCGGTCGCGAACAGCCCCGAAAATCCGCCGTAGAACTTTCCGTTCGAAGGTGTCGATCCTATTTTCGGAGGCTTGGGTCAAGGTCCATGTTTCGCAACCATAGCACAGCACAGGTCGTATGATAGTCTTATAAACGCGGAGCTTAGTTTTTCTGTGCACATATTTCGATTTCATTATGGGGAGGACCGAGAAGAATGTCTTATTTGCTAGTTGTATCCGTCGCTTGATTTCGTCAGTTTCGTTGGCGTCACTCGATAGATTGCTACCCAGGTAAACGAAGTTGTCCACGAATTTGATGCAAAGGTCCCCTACGTTGATGATCGTGTGCGCTGGCGTCCTTGTCCTAGATTGCATCATAACTTTCGTTTTGTCCTCGTTAATTCGTAGTCCAACTTCCTTTGCTGCGGTGTCAAGTCTAAGCAGAAGTTCTTCTGCATCGGTAAGTTTTCGAGCCATGATGTTAATGTCATCCGCGTACGCTGCCAATTGTGTCGACTTAAAAAGTAGCGTGCCGCTGGTGTTCAGGTTCATTGCCCGAATAGCGAACTCAAGTGCCAGGTTGAAGAGCGTGGGCGCTATTCCATCGCCCTGCTTCAGGCCACCCAGAGTTTCAAAAGGATCTGTCAATCTGTTCTGGATCCGGACTTGCGAGACGGAGTTGGTCATCGTCATCTTTACAAGTCTCACTTATTTGGCCGGTATACCAAATTGCAGCATGATGCTATATAGAGCTCCTCGATTGATGCTGTCATATGCTTGTTTAAAGTCGACAAAGATTTGGTATACGTCGACGTCGTATTCCCAGCACTTTTGCAAAATTATCTTGACCGTGAAGAGCTAGTCGATTGTGGAGCGACCAGATCTGAAACCGCCTTGATACTCGCCAATGATTTCTTCCGCGAACGGTTTAATCCTATACTCCAGGATTTTTGACAGGATTTTGTAGGCCGTACAGACTAAGGAGATGCCTCTGTAATTCTCACACCGCAGTTTATCTCCCTTTTTATGTATGGGACAGATGATGCTTCTGCGCCAATCGTCTGGGATCACCTCAGTATCCCATATTCGCAGCAGTAGTTGATGTAGCGCACTTAATAGACCCGCTCCACCAGACTTGAGTAGCTCAGCTGGTATCTCGTCAGCGCCCGGCGCTTTGTTGCTTTTCAGTGAACGCAAGGCGAGATCAACTTCTTCTACTGTAGGGGATTGTGTGGATGTCGGTTGACCAACGGTATCACCATGGAGCTCAGCTTCTGCTGCCAGGATGTTTGATGGCGGATTCAGAAGCTCTTCGAAGTAGGACGCCCATCGTTTGCTAATATTTTCGGTGTCGCTGATATTTCCATCTTTGTCCTTACAGAGGCTAGTCCTGGGTTGGTAGCCGTTTTTGATAAAATTTACTAATCTGTACGCTTGTCTGGTGTTCTTACTAACTAGGTTTACATTAATGTTCAGCAACTGCTCGTCTGTTTATCTTACTGTTTTTCCATTAATATCCCACACTGCTTTCACTTTTATTTCACTGTTTTGCCGCAAACACTATTGATTAAAGTCATTCGTGAAAGTCCCACTTCTGACACCAATGTTGTGCATATCAGGCTCACGCCTTCTAATTTAATTTTGAAATGTTTGTTCAGAGTTAGCACAGAACTAACCAGAAATGCTAAAATGGGGTTTAACCATAAAACCAGTCGTCAGTTTTACTATATTTCGAACAAAATGGGCATAATTATATTATGATTCTTAAAGCCTTTTCTAAATCTTGGATCCTTATTTTACGAAACGAAAGAAAATTAGCAGAAATTTCAAAATAAAATCCGGTGTTCCATAATGAATACCATACTTAGAGTTGGTGTCTGCAAACGTATTTTGGCGTTTTCTATCGACGGACGACGTCAACTATTTCTATCATCAATGTTTTTATTGAATTATAGACGACTCTATCATAGTGAAAAATTTGTTTAGTTTTGTTTTAGTTTCACTAGAAAAAATTGCTCGAATTTAGATTTTTATTGCACTAAATAAATCAATTAGTTTAATAGAAATTTTTGAATATGATTTGCGTTTCATTTAATATTTTTTTGTTACTTTTGGTGATACAAACGTCAATGCAATGCATATATTTACAAATTTTTTCGGCTTGTTTTCCTTAGCTACAAATATTACGCAACTTGTTCTTCGATAAAAAGCCATTATCAAGTCCTTATACAAAATATTACCGCCACAACATGTTAACAAATCAACTTATTATCACACATCATCGCGCACTTCTCATCCCAGCTAATCCCTATGCGTGACCACAAGATTCCTTCATGCGAATCAGACAATTTCTAACATTTCTACCGATTCCATAAAATAAAAAAGATACTATAGATACTCGAATCGGACATATGTTCCACCTGAGCCCAGTCATCATTTTAACTTATCTGTTATTTTTGCCCGATATCATCAATTCCGTTTCTCTACGCACGTTCTATGCAATCTAATACTTTTCGAAGTCATCATCATCTGACCATCCGTACAACATATAAATATCTATTCGACTCATATAAGATGATGTTTTCTTGAAATTTGAAAACAGTACTTGTTCGACGATTCATTCACCTGTGGCCCTGTGGTGGTTTCGATTTGCGGGAACTTTCGCGGCGTATAGAATGTCCATTACTACGGTCGTGACCATCACCTCTATCCAACCATCCAAGTTCGTTCCCGTTCTTCGTCTTCGACTTGACGCCATCCTCATCCATGGTTTCGATTTGCCTGAATGCTGCCGGTCGCCTAGAATGCAACCGTGTTATTACATACGAGTATATCTCCCATGTGTTTCAGACGTATGTATATCCATGTATATCCATGTGTAGATATATGACCTAAGATCGAATGTATGGTGAGATAGTCATGATTATGGTGGTACGGAAGAAAATTTTCCAATTCTGGATTTCTTTGATGGCTTCCTGGTTCGAACCGCGATGAAACGCGCTCTTAATCTTCAGGTAAACAACACTTTCTAGTTTGGTCGGACTAGAGAGATGATCGCTGCATCTCAACTCGACTCGACCCCAATGTAATCACTGATCCAATTAAGGTAGATTGTTTTTGGTCTAAATTTCGAGAATACAATTGCAACCTAGCTCAAAGGTCACGTCGAAGATCTTAGTTGTTCAATGTTATTCTTATTATTATTATGGTATAAGAATTTCTATGTTTTTGGCTTTTTTTCTCATCCTAATTGCCCAAGAATGTTTAGCCGAAAACTGGCGATTTAACACCACACTTCGTTCTTTTGTGCCATGTACATCAACATCTCTACGTTGACCACAAAAAACAAATCGTAGCCCAACATAAAAACCATAATTTGATCTTGTGTTGTATTGTAGAAGATTTTTGAAGGCCGCCGGCTGGCCATCTCCATCACCGTCAGCAGCTTCATGATTTCGTGAGCTCCACGAAATTTTTCGATTTAAATGGACCAGTTTTTTCCATTCTTCTTGGCTGCATCGTCGTATTACAGGCGATTGTTTTTGTTCGCCAAGTAATATGTTTCTCGAGCGTTGGGCGACCGGCCGGTTGATGCTTTAGGTTGCTTCCGTTGATGGTGCTAAGTTCCATAGTCTGTTTTTGTTTTGCCGGATTTGATTGTTTCAGGTCTGCTCAGTGATTTTAGACACGGTCGGTCGGTCGGTCGTCTCATGCCACGCTGGGCGCTGATCAGAAATTGATTTCTGATCTAGAGAAAATTGAATGACATGCTTTATAAGTGAATGCTGTGCAGCTTGGAACAGAACTGCTGTTGTTCGTGGCTGAAATTACTTTTGGGCTTGGCTAGTAATTGTTTACTTCTTATGTTCAGAGTACGTACAATATGAGAGAATTTGAGTTGAGATGAGTCATGGTGACGGGGGGTCAAGTACTGATTTAGGCTGCACAGTAACTAAAGATGTTTCGATTGGGTGAATGCAATAGATGCGAACGTGTGAAACCATCACATTGCTTTGAAGTGGGTGAACGTGACTAAAAGTACATAACTGGTGGGCAAAACAAAGTAAAAAGTGCCCCTTTATGTAAGCTTCGGAGATTTCAGCTGGTGCATACTACCATTCGTGATAAGTTTTTTGCGTTAGTTGAAAGAAAATGTTCAAGAAATGGTAGGGGGTTGTTGGACGAATAAACCTTTTTACTATTTTTTTTATATTTTTTTTATAAGCCCTAGAATTTATGATTGCTGCTGCGAAATGGAACTATTTAAAGTGCAATATGTGCATAATTACTTCCGTCAAACAGGGGACTACTCTAGCGCGTTTGAGAGACGCTACTTTAGCGCGTTTGAGAGACGCTACTTTAGCGCGTTTAGATGATCCAACAGTATTTTGGCTTATTCTTGAGATATTCAAAGTTTTTAGCTGGAATTTCGGATATTTTGCCAATATAATTATAGCATTCGGAATGAACGAGTATGTCACAAAGTCAAATGAGTTTTTTTTCCAATACGTTATAATATGCTTATAGTATCATAAGCAAAACAGACGGTACTAGCTACCTCTTGAAAGTGATAAGAACCAAAAATCTTGAGGCATTTTTTATTTCGGATCGGAAAATCGCAGAGAATGTGCTCGATGGTGTCCTGTTCCATTTCGCACCTCTTGCATAAATTTCCCGATGTCTGTGCCCTCTGAGCAAACCGACCGTCGCTCTTAAGCAATTTCTGCTGAGTTTGAGAAGTTTCCTGCTTTTGCTTGGATCAGGTGATGGCCATAATGCCCTCGCTACTCTACATTCCAACCTGTTTTCCCATTCGGACTTTAGTTCGGCCCATATGGCAGCATATAGTTTGCTTACGGTGTCAGCGATTGACCGTAGTACAATGATACAGGGGCTATTATTTGCTCCTGAACCTGTCCTCGCCAATTCATCAGATTTTTTGTTGTCTTTGGCCCCACTATGCCCTGGCACCCACATAATCTGTATATGAATATGCCTTGCCTTTTCATTGAGAGCCACTCTGCAAGCTTTTACAGTTTTTGAAGAACATCTGTAAGATGCAAGAGCGAGAATGGATGCCCTGCTGTCGAAGCAAATCGTCGTTGGTTTGGTTGGTATTCCGCTTATGGGCTCAACTGCCATGCGTATAGCATAAACTTCAGACTGAAAGACAGTAGCATTGTCTCTCAGTCTGCACCAGAGGTAAGGGCTATAATCGGCGAAAAAACACGCCCCAACCAAGTTGTGTGTCTCCCTCTGATCCATCTATGTTAATACAGACCTCACCATCGGCGGTAGCTCCCTTTTTCTTCCACTCTGTTCTTGTGGGTACCTTGACCTGGAAGTTCGTGTCAAGATATATTATTTCACTCAAGTATTCCGTGTCTGCAGTAATGAAATCAAATCTTCTGCGGCATTTTGTAGAAAAACCGCGGTGGCCTTACTGGTTTGAATCGTATTGCTACGTAGCTTGCGCACTTAAAGATGTTTCGACCCAGAGGAATAACTCCCAGAACAATTTCTAAACCAGCCGTTGGGGTGGTTTTTAAAGCACCCATTTATATGCAAACTAATTTTTGCAGTTTTGTTAGCTCCTTGAGGTTGGTTTTACTCTCTGCTGCCTTCCACCAGACGATCCACCAAAACCGGTCTGAATACACATGTGAATAGGTAGTATGCCGCTGTAGGTCTAAGACCTCAGGTATTGGAGTAGGCAGATCCGGACGTGGTCTTCACCATATCCCCCCAGTTCAGTTTCCTGTCTAGCATACGTGTTTTCTTGTAAAAAATACAAGTGCGGTTTTTCTCGGGTTTGCCCTAAGCCCGGTTTTTCTGGCCCAGATTTGAATACGGCCCAGCACCGATTGTATAAGGTCCAACAAAGTTTGTTGGAACAAGTACTACAATGTCATTGGCATACGCCCCCACCTCAAAGCCAGAAAAGGTTTCATATAATTGTGGTTGTGTGGTGGTTGGTTGTGGTTTTCCGGTTCCGACTATTCTGTCCAATTTTGTATCCAAAAAGGTGGCTTCAATCTGCCTATTTTTGAGCAAATCCGATGCCCAGGTCACCAGAGTTTTATCCACTCCATATCGAACCAAGGTATCTATTAGACTCGAAACAGTGACATTATTGTAGGCCTTCTCAATGTCTAAGAAGGTTGCTAATGTGAATTTATTTTGCTGCAAGATATTTCTATTGTATCGACAATTTTGTGTAATGCCGTTACTGCTCTGGCCACTAGATACGTATGTTGATCATTACAGAGTCTCGCGACATCAATGGAGTTGTTGATTTGTAGATCAACAAGCCTCTTTAGTGTTTTGAGCGGAAACGATGGTAAGCTAATTGGTCTAAATACCTTCACGTAATGATTATTCAACCTACCAGGTTTCGGAATGAAGACCAACCTAGCTTTTGTCCATTGGTTGGGTACTATTGCGATGCGGTAAAAATACGCTGCAAGTTGGGGATGATGGTCTTATCTGCATTTTGAAGCATGCTGAGTGATATCTCATCAATCCCTGTAGCTTTGCAAGGTAGGAATGTGCCTACAGCCCATTCAATCTTGATGCATGTCTAGACAATCTTTCGGGTTACCCAATCCCTGTTTTCCCTTCGCGAAAACGTAGGTATGCCGGGATTTACGATTTGGAGCTTCCTGATTCTAGCAGCTTCTGTACTTCCTTCCATGTTCTCACAGAATTCCCTCCATGAGTCACACTTGGCTCGTCTAATTTTTTTTTTGAAGAACACCTGCTCTTGTTTTTACCGATCTTGGTCTTCAACGTTCGTGGGCCGTTTTGAGTTGCTAAACGCCGTTCGTGTGTGACCTCTAGCCTCTGTAAGTTCACCATTCCACCATAAGGTAACCTTTTTCCTTACGGGCTTTTCGGGGCGCACGTCTTTGAAATCTGCTACTAAGATTTCTGTTAATTGGTTCACTTGCTCGTTAAGTCCCTTGTTAAGTTAAGTTCCTCGTTAAGTTCCTTGAGTAAGCTTCTCATTGTGTTGTTGGCGGGTGCCGAACTTCTTTGGGTAAAATACTAGAACTACCACAATTCCAACATAATCACTTATGGTCTGAAAGCGACGGCAGGCTAGAAACCTGCTAGCTATGGATACTTTCCATAAACTTGGAGTTGCCAGGGTAATGTCAGTCATCTCAGCCCTGCTCATAGTAATAAATGTAGTTTTGTTACCTATTTTGAGGATATTGAGGTTGGTTGATGTTAGAAATTCTAGCAATCATCTGCCTCTGCTGTTTATGTTGGTGCTTCCCCACACTGTTGGTGCTTCTCCACTCTCAACACGCAGTGCTTGTATCCTCATCACATAGCTGCGAAATCAAGATTGCCTCTTTTTTGGTGACAATACAAGCTTTTGTCTTGTATCTACCTGTTAGCTGGGACAGACTAAGACTAGCGCCAAATCCACAAATCTCATTAATATACAAAAGCAGTTCCTGTGTAAGCACGATGACGCCGTGTCACCGCAATCCATCAAGCAGATTGCTCGTTGCCTCTCTACTATAAGCAGATTTGCTTGGACCACCCGCACTTCGGTTTTCCTCAGTTGCCTTCTCCGCTCCAACCTTCATAGTGATTCTCTTCAGCCTGAAGTGAGTAAGCTCTCTGTTGGCCCGTTCGTGATCCGTGGACTCCCGATCAACTCCGAATACCAGCATTAATTTTGCTGCACCAGTTAAAACGCGCTCCGCCGATTGGTTGTGAAGTTCGAGCGCTTGGAATAATCTTCAGCCTGTAACTTTTAGATCAGATATCTGTCTCTTTAACAGAGACAGGATCTCTGAGTTATTTGAGTGGGGCATCGCCACCTTAGCTGTAATAAGCTTGGGCATGGATCTCTCCTCCACCTCGTCCAAACCTGGATGGTCTTTGGAAATTTTCGGGACAGTTGACCAAAGCCACTTCGTCGTAAAAACGTCACTGCAGATCACCGCAATGTAGCCGTGAACAATGTTGCAGCCTTCAAAGTGAAGTGACCATTCTTTCATCGACATGGTAAACCTGAGGGTTTCCTCGATAATCGGCTTTTGAATCAACTTGGCAACGTCATCCTCGAGTCTCCATTCCGGGTGCTCTTGTTTGTCGACGACAGCCTGCTTAAGGTGACTAGCAGCTACGTCCCTAAAACACCGAGCTACTGTCTCCTGTCGTGGCCTTTTTGATGACTTATCTCTCGGCGAGGTTTGCTCCTCTGAGCGTTGGTGCTTGCTGGCAGCCGTAGCGCTTGCTGCAGCCGTATCCTCAACTTTCCCTTTCGATTTTAGCGATACCGTACTTATGGCCGCTCGTTATGTCTCTCTCCTCCTCAAGCGTTAGGCACTCCGCTTTTTCCCTTTAGTGGGATCAGCTACCGCCACCTTTATAGTGGACTGCAGATTCTTGAAGCCACCACCTCCAGTCCTGGTTCCAACTCTGGTAAGTGTCTAAGCCGCCGCTTGCTTCCCGTTGATCTGCGAGCTTTTCACCTTGCTGTTTCCGTTCTTGATCGCAGTTCTGCTAGAAGTCGATGCAACCGCCGCTTCCGTTGGGCTAGCCACCGATTCATACGACTTGGTGCTAGACAGCTGGGTAGCTGCTATGCTGAGGAGTACCTCTACATCCATCGAACTCACAATAGCTCCCGGATCGGGTTCTCCTTCCAGCTTTAGGCCTTGTGCTGTTTTGCCTCCTGTCGCTTGTGACCTCAGGCACAAGCGCAGACCCGTCATCATGTGCTTCGTGTCACCCCTGCAGAGGGAAATGAGGGCTCCCCTCTGCCAGTGCGGCAGAACCAAATGTACTGATCTAACCATGTAAATCTTTTTTCAAAAATAAATTTTTTCCAACTTTCTGGGTGTGACTCGTATTCACGAAATCCATAGAGTAACCAAACATACGTATAAAGTGAGATCAAACGTGTCGATGCTGCATTTGGGCTTCCGCAGGAAGTTGAAGCGCAGAATACTACGAAAATAGCCAGAATATTCTTTCTGATTTTTACCTGTAAAACTCCGGATGTTAGGAAATTAACGGCTTCTGGATCTCTCTTTTTGTGACTGCTAGTTTCTGTTTTGTTGAAATGTAGTGCACTCTTCGATCAATAGTGTTTTATCAGTTCAAGACGCGGTTCAACGTTTTCTTTGATTGCTTGAAACATTTTTAAAATTGGCAAAATCACACGATCTGAGTATTTGATAAGACTTCCGGGCTAAGTATTGAAATGCGAAAACAATCTACTAATACTTTACAGCGCTATCCCCGCAAGCTAACACCTTCTTTGTTTGGTGAGTCAATAGTCTACGAAGACGGTTGACAACAAAAATTTACTAGCAGCAATCATCTTCGTATACAATTGGCTTTCATTGACTCGAAAACCAGCTGCCTCCAGCCAAGCAGTACAGCTCATTCAGTCGTTTTGCGAATCAAATCAGCAACTTCCAGGCCAACGAACCTGCTTGCACTTCACTAGACGCTGAGTTCGTCAGACTTCGATTTTAGGTGGCAGATGTATTGCATTGTGCATTTGACTGCTGCATGCTGCAAGTCTGTCTATGGTGGCTGGGCAGCAGTGTTGTCGTTGTACTCCGATCGGAGTATTTGTACTCCGTTTTCAGTTACCATACTACTGTACTCCCTTCAATTCCAAAGTACTCCCTTTTCATTGGGAACACATTTAATGCTCATACATACTGTTTTCAAATACCAAATTTGAAATATTGTTGCTTAGTACATGTCATAGAAACCCAATTTCGACGTGAACTTTTACGGCGTCCACACTCTATTTCTAAGAAGAAGACTAGAAGAATTTAGTTTTGCTGTGTAATGCCCTCCCGAGTGAACTGTTCTTAATTTTCATTATAAATTATGTGGGAATCGACCGACGCGACGGTGCGATAACAATTGCTTGTTGGTGCCCTCTGCTACCATCCGTCGTGGCAGGGTGAGGTAGAGGGCTTTGGCGTAAAAGTAGTGAAGTGATTTGAATCTTTCTTTAATTTTTGCGACACCATTGACTCTTTCTTTGCTTCATCGGGTAAACTGTTTTTCCTTAAGTATTTCGGAAATTTCTGTGAAGAATATTTCAACTGCCTGTTTGAAGTGAATGATGAAATCAACGGTAAGTTGAGAAGATTATTGGAAACAAACTTGCAATGAGATGCTCGAATTTTCGGCTTGACTTCTACTTACCGTACCACTTACCGTACCGCTTACCATACAACTTAACGTACCGCTTACCGTACCGCATACCGTACCGCTTACCGTACCGATTACGGTACCGCTTACCAAACCGCTCACCGTACCGCTTACCGTACCGTTACCGTACTGCAACAGAACCGGTACAGTACCGCAACCGAACCGGTACCGTACCGTTACCGCACGGATTTAAGTGTATTTTTTTATTTTATTTTTTTGTGTTTTGCGTGTTTTTTATTTTATTTAAGTGTAATTTCTACAACATATGTTGTATTTTCGGAAATTACTGGCATTAATAGTGACCTGCACGGAAAAAGCAATCATAAATAATTTCAAGTTTTATGAGACGAAATTATAGCTCTAAGGTGAAAATTTCCAATACATGGAATTTTAACTTTTTTTGAAATTTTAACCAGTCATAACTGGTTGGACCTTTATTCATCCAACTTACGTGAAACCAGCAAGTCTAAACTCAGAGTCTCTGTTTGACTAGAAAACTATTGTACTCCCTTTTAATGTAAAGTACTCCGTTTGGATTAGGAAATATACTCCCCTGAAAATTTTCAAAACGACAGCAGTGCTGGGCAGTCTTTAGGCTATCTTCCTGAACATTAGGCCATCTCCCTGAACAGTCTTTTAACACCTATCCTAAATTTGGACTTTAGACTATGTCATCAACTAATAAAAGAAATATCTGCGCTATTTATCAAAAATATCTGTTTATTTGCATCTTGTTGTATTAAGTCGAGGTTCGAAGAATGAGACAAAGGATTTGGTTTTGATGAGGGATTCAGTGGCCCATAATCCGTTATTTTTGGATTAGACTGAAATGCAATCAAAGGAAGTTGCTTCCAAAAAAACCTGATTACAGCCGTCCTGTTAAGATTTCAAACGATTTGATAGAAAAGAGGTGAAATGCATCAACACGTCCGCAGCATCAACGAATCGTTACCAGATTTACTACCCGGAAGCTAAATGCAGTATTTAAAGTAACTTGTCCACTACACTTCATCCAGCATGTTTATTACACTGCAACTGCCTTTTGTAATAAAATTATTTATTTAAGCACATGTTCAGGCATTCATCCTCAGCACAAACAAACAATCAAGACATTCTGCAAGCATTCACATCATACTTGTATCTGGAAATAATTCATTAGCGTGCATTACCGTTCCACGTGTGTCTGGTCTGTCCGTTCATACAGGTACATATAGTACATATTCTTGCTTTCAACGACTCTTATGACATTTGTAGTATGTACATGGCTCATAACCTCGAGCTTATCATAAACATTCCAGGCACGCAAAATGAAAAGAAAACATTTTTCTACCTGGCGTCCAATTGTGGCGGCACCATACGTACTATCAAATTGTGCGTACTACATACATACATACAGTCGGATAGACACCATGTCAAATAGTGTGTCCTCTAAGTGCACTAAAACCATACTTTTTCGTACAGGTGCTTAGGCGACATCTCTTTAGTCATTCTGCGTCTTCGTGTAACGTTCACGTTGTCTTCTATTTTGTCGTCTTGCTTTTAGTTTCAGCTCTCCACAGCCATTGTCTCCATTCCGGTATTTTTGTCTAATTTATTTTTAATGTAATATTCATAAAGCAGACGTATGCAGAGATAGATAGGCGCTATGGTAGATAATAGTATAGCTAGCTACATGGCAGAAGACACTGTCAACAATAGCGCTAAGAACATAATGTCATTAGCCCGGATAAAGATCGTCGTATCTAACGTACGTTAGATACTTTACATAATAATGAATGTTTGTTCTTTGATAGCAAGCAACAAGTGTCTGAGTTAGACACTCAAGATACACGCGACTCCGGCAAATTATCTCAAAAAAGTCACACAATTCGAAAGGAAGGGTTTTGCTTGTAGCATCAGCAACCATCTAACCAGTCACAAAACACCTTTAAGATACATCTACGAGCATGAGAACAATAACAAGTCATGTTAAGTCCCAGCAACAATACTATTCTTCTACAAAAAAAGACAAAATTTTTCATACCTATTCTAACACAAGCGTAGTAGAAATCCATAGAAAATATCTATTCACAAGAGTTTAGAACATTATTTTCTTGCATCTAATGTTTCATTGAAATCGGCGTGGGAATCGTTCATAAAAGTGTCAGAAAAAAAGAGATTCGGTGGGTTTTTTCTACATCTTCTTGAGTCGTCCATTGATTATTGTAATCGTCTTGCAATGAAAATATCTGAACGAAGTTATGTTGACTCAAACAATTAGACGAGCATTTTCGGTATGACATATCCGAAAATGTATGGCACACAATGCATCGGTAAATAGGCGAGTAGGTCCGGTGAATCTGGGACAGGAAATATTAAGGTTTTTCCGGTAAGTGAAAAAGGCAAGTGAAAATTGATGAAAAACGTAAAGTTACTTGCTGAGGAAAAGAGAATAGGAAGATGTTTTATGACCGTGTGAAATAGTTGAAGTAATGGTTTTAAGGAATGATATAGTCATGTGGATGTTAAGATGCTTCTATCTTTTTCTATCTAAATACACAGGTTAAATGAAATCAATATAATGCTGAAATGCATTTGTGTTGCTGTTTTGAAGCAGGTTTTAGGCGAAATTTCTATTAACTATCAAGGATATCTGACAGGATCAAGAATACCAGTGTTTTCCAACCAGAAATCAAACTGATTATCCAAGCTTACATTTTGTAGCATTTCGCTGATTGTAGGATGACAGGGCATCTTGACCAGATCAAAATTCAGTCGAGCGCCTGCTGATTATAGTTTGATGGTGAACTATTAATGAGGCAGAAAAAGAATGAATCTCCCCTGAAGCACGGTGCCATAGAAATGACTGCAAAGGCCGCTAATTTACATTATCAGAGCACTCTTTACGCCGCGTCCACATTGGCCATGGGAGATGGCATAACATTAGACTTGCCATGGAAATGGAAAATGTAGACAGTAAATGGCATGACATATTTGATGGCATGCCATAAATGTCAAGCCATATGGCAAGACATTTGCATGGCCATGAGCATGGCCATATTCTGACAGTTTTTAATTTTCAAAATGGCGATGTCGAGGGAAATAATGTTACGAATCTTAAATGAATACAAAAAAAAGATTGCTTATGGAATTATATGTTCGCCTCTTCCTCTATTTACGCCTTTCCTCACATTCCGCTTCCTCTAACCTTTGCAGTGCTTTCAAATACCGGATAGCGCGCATATGTTCACGGCTGAGCGACATTTTTAAAATGATATGGCATGACATGCCGCTGCCCAGGCCGCAGATGACATGCCATAAACTGACATTCGTTGCCATCGCATATGGCTGAGCTCATGGCCAATGTGGACTCTAGGTTAGTTCACGTCCAACAAATTTTATTTGGCCGGTTATAAACTTCTACGTAGCAGAGCTGGGTGGCAAAACGATAAGATTCACTTGCTCCTGAGAGAAAGAGCCTACGTATTATTAATCCGTCATGAACATATATGTTGGCTACAATATTTAAAATATTTAAAATTTTAAAAATATTTAAAAATATCTTCCCCCCTTCCAGAGAGTTGGTGAATCGGTTCCCTACCTTCCTACAGTTTCAGTAAGTAGGCAACACTGAAGCTATTCTCTGATCTACATCTGGAAAGCCTGAGTAATGTTGAAGGTTTTCGTCGAATTTAGCCGCTGGGGTCTCCGGTGTTTAAATTGACTGCGGCTCCGAAGTTTCAATTCGAATTTTTCTGCCCTTACGACTGGTTGTCACAACAGGTTGACGGATGGTACGTGGAAATTAAGTAATTCGAGATGGAAATTTGGCTGTATGTATTAGCACCACCAATTCGTCATCGTACAAAGAATCGTTCATATGTGAATAAAACTCGTAGAAAGTCTCAGATGGGAATTGTTTACAATCTCGAATGAATTGCCTTAGGCCGATGTCAGGGTAACTGTCACCAAATTTCTCTAAAAGCCACCGACTATTCCTCCTACTCGACGCCTGTTCTCGTACAGTAGATTCGCCAGAACCATTTGGCTGTCAGCTCTGGGAACAAAGCGTGGATATTTTGGCTGAGAAAGCCAAAGTTTCTTCCCAACGCCTGTCGAGTGAGTGTCTGAACTTGGGATAGGAACTGATCCACGGGATAAGATAGGTCCTTCCTTGAAAGCTTCAAGTTCCAGGTGGCCACTATACTAGCATTTTGATCATGGTTGAACCTCACCTGATTCCTCAATGGTGTTTGAAGTCATTCATGTCGGTGGACTGGTACGAATGGAGGTACGCCTACGACCAACGGCAGAGGCTTCCGTGCCACAGAGGCTTCCGTGTCACAAAAATGGCAGTTGAACCAACTGTTCCATAATCAAACTAAAAGACTGAACCGATTATGTATCTGTTTGTTCATCAGGCACTGGTGAGGTTTTAGATAACGGAACAGATGACTGACTTGCCACTTTTGGAGGTCCATGGACCTCCGCTGTTTGAGCATGTCGTACCATCTCTGGAGTTTGTGGCCTGGCCCTAGTGTTTCTAGGCTTGACTTTCCCTGCATTTGCAGTCTCTTCTAAGGTTGCCTGACCTAGGATCAGAGAGAGGCAGAGTGCTCTACTTCAAGATGATAGCCCACTCTATAAGATTTAAATTTGAGACCTAAGATTCAGTGCTATTTGTGGTAGCTGGTGAATTACAAAACTTGGGACTAACTACTTTTTTAAGAACTGCTCAGTAGAACAACTAAAAGAGAAATATTGTAAAAAAAAGTTGCGAGATCTCAGAGAGATGCAAAAGAGCAAAAAGAGATATAATATATTTTTTTACAGTCAAATAGAAAAAGAAACATGCTAATGGATATTTAAAATGATAGGAAAGTGGAGAAATATTGAGGCTATTTTACAATGAAATCATGTAGCAAAAGGATAATAGATACAAAAAAACTTATTTTCTTAAAAAAACGTAGGTAGTCAATTTTGTTTAAAAAAATAGGCTATTTGCTCCCGCTCGAATCTATCATTGGATGGTGACAAGAGTTTCCACACAAAGATTGTTACTCGTGGCAAACTCAACAATACTCCTATGTCTGGCTAAGCTGAAGGGTGATACCATGCCTACCTAGTGATGAGCGATTGTAAGATGTTTTTGACAATCGAGATAATAATATCAAACGATGCCACAAAATAATCTAGAGAATAATCGAGATGATCGAAACTAATGCTACGAAACAATCGAGAGAACAATTAAGATAATCGCAATCGACGCCACAAAATAATCGAGAGAACAATCCATATGTTTGATTATTCTACTCGGTTATTTATTTCGATTGCTGGGTTGGATTGCTGGGTTCGAATGCTTTGTTTAATTCTTGGATTCGATTGCCATACTTGATCTTTCAAGATCGATTTATAACACAAAGAGAATGTGTAGCTGTGGGTGTAGCTTTAGCTACGGTGAAGGCAGCCGCCGTAGCTATTGCCATACCCAGTACTGTAGCTAAGATCAAAACAATGCTGTAGTTCACACTCGAAGCTGATAGCTCTCAGAATTTGATGGCTGTTAAATGTTTTTTGTCTAAAGTACCTAATGCAAGAAATTTAAAGTATATTTTTATTTGTTTAACTGATTGGTTCAATGACAAAATCAGGACATATCAGATATGATATTTCAAACTATTGACGCAGTGGGAATTTAACCCTCAAAATTCCGACATCCGTCAAAAAATTGAATAATATCTAGCTTCTAAAGGAAAAATTGGTATTTGGAATAAAACCAATTGCCGTACTTTCTACAAAATATAAATATATTTTACTTATGCTCATTTATTGGTATGTGGCAATAATGACCAAGATCATTGTAGACCGACTTTGCAACCTATCTTCTTTTTACATCCAAAGCTCTAGCTATCTTTTTATTTAAGAAGAAGAATTTTTATAAAGTGCCTATTGTAGTTGTCTGCATATTCATAAAAAATCATACCTGCTTATTTTAATGATCTTATACTCTTGTCAAAAGTTATCGCAAATCAGAGTTTAAAAAAAATCTTGGTCGGGTTCTAGACACTCTGTGCCCATATAGGGCTAGTAATTTTCAAAGCGTTATGACAATTAAACATAAAATATTATCGTTTTTCATTCTGCATACTTGCTTCTTCGAAAATTCTTTTTCCCATAGAAATGAGGGAAACCTGGAAATACCCTAAAATGCACACCGTCGCCAAAGGGCTAAACATTTGTTGGTTTTAAGTTAACATAGACCTATCCTTTCATACATCAATATATCCCGAAAATTTTAGTCTGATCAAATGACACAAGATAATATCACTTAATATTTATATTACGCAAAGATAATATCACTTAATATTTTATAATTATCCAATTATATACAATTAGATTATTTTTAAATTCTACACTGAGAAAACACATGGCGCCAGACGCCATAATTTATAGACTTCTGGCGCCATGTACATATTCGATTTAGTGATTGTGATAAAATATAGCGCCACACGCCATAATACATGGCGAAAAGTACATAGGCCTACACGCCATGTACTATAGTCCTCCACGCCATGTACATGGCGTGACGGACTATATTACATGGCGTGGAGAGCTATAGCAGATGGCGTGGAGGACTATACTGTATGGCGTGGAGGACTACCTGTATGGCATGGAGGACTATAGTACATGGCGTGGAGGGCTATAAGCATAGTGTCTGCTCCTATGTACTATGGCGTGTGGCGCTGTATTTTATCAGAAATCGACCGAAATCGACTATGTACATGGCGCCAGAAGTCTCTAAATTATGGGGTCTGGCGCTATGTGTTTTTGCAGTGCATCGGAAGATGATCCAGTTTGCATTCCACAAAAAAACCACGAGCCTTCTCAGTTCTGAGCACCTGGAGGTAGAGCAGTTGATGTTAGGTAATGGAATTCTATTGACAAAATTCCCGAGGGATAAATGACATCAAAGCCCATACCCTCTCTTATACTTAAGAAGCTTGCTGTCATTTATACATTTCCTCACACAGTATGGCTGCGAGTTATAATTGTAGTGCCTTGAACCATATTACATGGCTCATGGCACTATGTAATATGGCGTGTGGGGCTATAATTTCTGCGCCATGTAATTTTGGCGCTGGGAGCCATACTGCATGGCTCAGGGTACTATGTACATAGCGTGTGGGACCATAAATCCTGCGCCATGTTACATGGGACCACGCGCTATGTAGATTCTGACATTATGGCGCTGGGAGCCATATTGCATGGCTCAGAGTACTATGTACATGGCGTATGGCGCCATAAATAATGCGCTATGTTACATAGATCTGGGCGCTATGTGGATTTTTTTTCAGTGTATATGCATAATTTTGAGGCAACTTATTTACAAATTTTTTTTGAAAGTCACCAAGACCACCGAAATTCATCATATTGGCTTCGATATATTTGATCATTTCAGCTTGAACCAAACCCAAAAAAAACTGCCAGGTTTTCAGGCAAAACGAGCTAAAATTTGGCATAGCTTCTACATAAAGAGCGGCAGACTGTCCTTCTGGTAGCTTGGACCGGAAATGGTGGTGAACCACCAATTCCAGTAACCTAAAGTGAAACTTTAGGTTGCACCCTGAACCGAAAATTTTAAAAGGATAAACACAAACGAAGTTACAGCCATTGGCATATTACAAGGATTGCAGCTTAAAGGACGGGAAGCGAAGAATGTTGCGGAAGAAGTAAAAGAACTAGATATATATTATAGACATGTCCAATTGATTGATTAATTGATGGATTGATAGCTAGCCTGGAGTGGGACCCTAGCACTGCGACCTTCTGAGTCTATTGTGCCTCCTCTGTTTTATGTCCTATAGGATGTCCAGGCTTCTAATCAACCGCGATATGTTCCTTGACGGGACATTTGTGATGTCCCTGATGGAAGGAAGAGCAGAGCAAAGGAGCTCGAATTTTCGTCTCCCTAGTGCTGGACAGAGTGTAAGCAGGTGCTCTAGAAACTCTGTCGTATCCTCACAGCATCTGCAGCGATCGTTCTGCTCCTCACCTATCCTGTGGAGATACTTTTTGCAGGGAAAGTGGCCTGTTTGATGACACTTTTGCAGAGAAACACTGTTTCTTTTGCTCTTTTGTTATCGAAGCTAAAGTATTTTTTTGAGTGTTTTAAGCCCTCAGTATTAAGCCAGTAGTCTTCGATCTTTTTCTTGCTCCGTGTTTTAATTTCCTTGTCCGTATCTGCCTTTGTAAAGCCCCAGTACGGAGAAGGACCTATGAAGGACATTTTTGCCCCTTCTTTGGCTTTGGTATCAGCTTCCTCGTTTCCTTGGTGTCCCTCATTGTCGGGGATCCTTATTAATTCGAGGCTATTCTGTGCCCCTATTTCATTTAGGGCCTTTCTCACCTCTAAGAGTATAGCTGAATATATTTGATCGCAATTGATAGCCACGGGAGCCTCTTGACTATCCGATAGGATCGTAATTCTGACGCTTATAGTGTTCCTGATTTTTTTTGTTTGTGAGGCTCTTAGTATGGCAGATAATTCTGCTTGATAGATCGTGGCCTTCTTTGGGAGAGGGAAATGCATTTTGCACTTGGTACCTACGATCACTGCTCCTATTCCGCAATCCATCTTTGAACCATCCGTATATTACATTTGCGCTCCTTATACGAGGATAGTGGTCTATCCTCCCATTTGTTCCTAGATGGAATTGTGACCTTGACCCTCTTTGCAAATGCTGCTATGGCTTTTATTTGGTCGCTGAGGTTCATAATATCCATTCTGGGCCTGATGTCCTCCAGAATTTCGAGGTGGCCTTTAAGGTCCCCTGATTTGTACCTGTAGGCCTGTTGTGAACTAATGGGCTGTTTCGCTGCTTCCTCCTGAATTTTGAGGTGTAGCGACTCTAGCTTTAGTAGAGCCTCCATTCCTGCTTTTGGGTTGGAGCTAATTGCTCCTGTAATCAGCAGGCAGGCCATCTTTTGAAGGTTATTGAGCCTTTTAACAGCAGTTTTAGCCTTCTTTTTGGATTTCCTTAGCTCTTTGTTGTATTTTGAGAGTTTCTTTTTATAGGCCTCCCAGTTTGATGTAATTTTAGCTTGGTTGAACTTCATTCTTGCGGCTCTTCTGTGTTTGTTAACTCCCTGTTCGAGATATATTCTGGTGACCTTGTCCACAGTGTCCTCCAGTTCCCTCTTCGTAGCAAAATTCGGGTGCTGACTGTAAAGTCCCGCTATAAGGCCATTTTGATAGCCTTCCCAGTCCGCACACTTTGGTAACATGTCTAATGGAGACACAGCTGTTCTATTGAACAGCAAAAATTAGAAACACAAAAGATATGTTAAAGGGAATGGAAAAGGAACTATGACGTAAAGTCTTCATAAATTGGAGCTGAGTTGGGTCATCCAAAATAAGTTTTGGGTCCCACTTTGGATGATTTGTAGCAATTCAAAAAGGCTATCCATTGGAATTCGGCTCACTTGAAAAGCCCTATCGACCCTTCTACTTTCAAATCGCTACACTGCACTACTAAAAATAGAATATACTAGATAATTTTTCATTTTTTTTCGGTTTTTTATCGGGGAGTTCTTTTGCTGCTAAATTTTAGCCAATTCTGAAAAAAGTATTTATATCAAAATTTTGACTTGAAATATTCTGCAAGCTTTTTGCATTGATAATAAAAATTTCAGGACCTATTTTGCATTTGCTATAAAATCATGTTTTCATAATTTCCTCAAAAAATACAGATTACATACTTCCTAAAACTGAAATAAACACTATCTCCAATAACATTCTGTGTCACTAGATCAAGCCGTTACTTCATAATACAAATAAGATATCTACTTCAAAAGCCCTTTAAACTCAATTGAATTCTTTTCCTCGTCTTAATCAAAGTTTACACAATTATTGGGTCAATTACTGGCGTCCGCCGCATTGTTTACCCTTACCCAATATACAATCGGTGCTCCACCGATATCATTTTCTTATCATTCCTCGACACTCAATATGTAAACATCAG
This sequence comes from Nemotelus nigrinus, assembly GCA_947369275.1. Lineage (NCBI taxonomy): Eukaryota > Metazoa > Arthropoda > Insecta > Diptera > Stratiomyidae > Nemotelus > Nemotelus nigrinus. Next base: position 144,918,534 of record OX376373.1, read on the forward strand.
ATGAGATCGACTTTTAGACCCTTTGCCCTGATTCACTCGATACCCAGTACTTATTTTGGGTTTGTATGACCACATATTGAATTTCGACACTACTAAAGACTTTGTTTGTCGACCGACATGTATACATGAAGTTGAACGGAATATTTTTGATGTAAATCTAGATAACGCATTTAGATCCCTGACTATAGCTTCAGACATACCTCAAAATATCATACAATCGACTTAGTGGAAGGTCTCCCAAGTTCTTACCAAAAGCATTATTTTACAGATTAATGAAATATGCTTCTGTATTTTGTTGACATTCTATACTGTTGCTTCTGTAAACATTCAGGTAGAAGATACAATTCACTTGATGATCATAACTTTTAAGATATGTCTACTACATGTAGCGTAGCGACCACATAGCTTTGCTTATAGATGCTGAGCCAATCTACGATGATAGAATGAAAAATACATCTTACTGTCCTATCATCGTCTTACCCGTGAAAATATGCGAAGAAATCTGAATAGTCATGGAGAAACCTCTCTAAGCTGTTCGTAAGACATTTGTGTTGGCTAGGCTTGGAACGTGCATTGATGCAACAATGTAAGCGTATAATATGCTATGATTGTTGTGTGAATGGACGGTCGTTGGCATTCATAGTTATAGGGATGTTCGTATAAAGATATTTGTAGTCAGTCAGTGCAATTTTAATTTTTCAATTCTTCAAGTGTAACGTGGAGTAGCAATGGTAGCATTTTGAAAAGTAAGGGTTGCCATTCTTAACTCTATTTTTTTAGGTTGACCTGTCTCGACACTCAGTGCAGCAATTTTATGTGAAACTAAAAAATACTGCATCTGTCAGATTTTCCAGTTAAAAGCTATGACTTGCCAAAATTACTTAGCCAGTTCAATGCCCCGTGAAGAAACTGAGCCACCGGCTATAAGTTTTAAGCAGATAAGTTTATCATGGGGAATCTTAGAAACAGCATGTATAGGGAAATGCTAGGACGGTAATGTGCTCCCATAGTGGTTTAAAATTTATTTGCAGACGGTCTAACGTGATTTTATGCTTGTCATTATTTCGACGAGCAACAGAAGTGAACAATAAAGGACCAAGAATGGATCCTTGCGGAACATTTAAAGTGAGGAAAAGGTGTGGAAGAGCAAAAGCTAACAGTAAAAACAGGAGCTCAAAAACAAACGTAGGAGACCAAGAAAAAAAGATACTGGCAGGATCAAACCCAGGTAACTTTGACAGAAGATTGTCATGGTTCCCGGAATCGAAAGTTTTAGAAAATTCTGCACATAAAGCATCCACTTGCCTGTGCTGGTCGATTGCGGAAACGTTATTTGTTTACGGCAATTAGATTCTTATCGTTCATTTACCATTAATGCATTCATGCTGCTCACTGGCTATCAAAGGCTAGATGAAAGGGTACAGTTGAAGTATAATTATACATAAAAGTATATTGTTGCTTAACTCAAATATTCGTCGACTTCGAACAAGCGTACGACAGCATCAATCGAACTGCATTATATAACATCATGCTGCAGTTCGGAATCCCAGCAAAGTTGGTACGCCTAGTGAAAATGACCATGACCGACTCCACGTCACAAGTGCTGCTCCAGAATAATATGACCGACTCGTTTTCGACGAATACAGGGCTAAAACAAGGGGATGAATTAGCTCCGGTACTCTTTAACTTAGCGCTTGCGTATGTCATCAGAAAAATCCCCGTCGACACGAGAGGAACTCTATTATTTAAGTCGACACAGCTAGTAGCTTACGCTGATGACATCAACATTATGTCACGTTCGTTCAACGACGCCAAGGAAGTATTTGTAGCTCTAGACGAAACCGCCAAGGAAGTATTTGTAGCTCTAGACGAAACCGCCAAGGAAGTTGGTGTTCAAATTAACGAACAGAAAACAAAAGTTATGACTCAATCAAGGAAAAGGACGCCAATAAGACAAAACATAACGATAGGGGACTATAACCTTGAAAACGTAGACAACTTCGTGTACTTAGGGACGAACTTCTCGAAGGATGGGAATGAGCTTGACGAAATCAAACGAAGGATTCAATTAGCCAATAAGACATTCTTTTCGGTGCTTCCCACTTTGAAATCTCGATGCGTACACAGAAATACGAAGCTTCGCATCTATAAAACAATTATTAGACCTGTGCTATGCTACGGAAGCGAAACCTGGACGCTGACGCAGGCATCTGAAAAAGCCTTGAATACGTTTGAGATAAGGGTATTGCGAAGGATCCTCGGTCCAATACGGGAAGAAGATGGATGGCGAATCCGATACAATAACGAGCTGTATTCCATATATGACGAGCCTAAAGTCTCTACCGTCATACGACTCCAAAAACTACAATGGGCTGGCCACGTCGAACGAATGAGCGATAATCGTATCCCCAAACGATCTGTCAAGGGGCGAGCGAGCGGAGCCAGGCCAGCGTGTATGCCACGCAAGCGCTGGCAGGATTCTATAGATGCTGACAGCAGGTCACTTTTGGGAGCACCGAACTGGAGGACGCAGTCACTGAACCGCGACGAATGGAGGCAAAGAACTAAGGAGGCTAAGGCTCGATTCGGGCTGTAGTGCCCCGATGATGATGATGATGATGATTGTTGCAACTTCGAAGTTAAATTTGTCCTACCAAAAAATATTGCTGCTGTTCATGCCCAATCGTACCTCTTTTCTGCCGGCACCTTCACTTGTCTTTAGCTTTATAGCCCCCAAATTCAGCATCTGCCAGTTGTTTTACTAGTTACTAGTTACTAGCCTAGATTAAATTTTCTCCTGGCCAGTTCTGATAGCTAGTTGAGAAGTTGTATTTTTACTGTTTCTGTAAAAGCAGTGAGGTCAGTGCTAATAATCAGTCCGCTGAAGAATTTTTTTCTTCCGGTTTTTTTCAAGTTTTTATCAGTTGCAGGATATGCAGATATAATACTGAGATAATGATATATAAAAAACAAATTAAACTTAATTATATTTTGTACAATATATCACATTATCCTTTAATTTCTATTGCTGTGACACTTTCACGATAACATTTTTTTCTAAAATGTTTATTGAAATAATATAGTTTTTGAAAACGTAGTATAGACGCAGTATAAACGTAGTTTCCTAATATTTATAGCTCAATTTTGAGGTTAAGTTCCTTGTTTAAAGAAAAGTTGAGTATTCACAAACCTATCTGACTCTATATTTTGACTTTTGGCAATTTAATCTCTTTTTGACTTCTCTTCTTCATGTAAGAAATACGAAAAACTAGGACAATATCCAGGACTGTACTTCAAAACTCTCGCGTTTCCCGTCATTTGTGACCCCATCATTAATTTTCTGTAACTGTTCGTAATAATCATTCAAATCGCACATCTGCATCCCCGTTCTTTGATCTCCATAGTTTCATATGAAATAGAAATGTCAAATAATAACAACCATATGAATAGATTTGTCAAATAATTTTGAAAAATGGATATAGATTTGGTTTATGAATTTAGAGATAGCTACGGTTCAAACGCTCGTAAAAGATATCAAAAAACGATTTTTGAGAAGCTAAATATTTTCAAAGATGCAAAGGAGATTCGAAATTTTCAATTGACTAGTTCGGTGACGTAGAGAGTCGTGTACTATAGGCAGCAAACAAACATACTCCTAGTAAGACACAAGCTGAGGTCTCAAGTATACATCCCTCCGATTACTATTTAGATGGTGCTGAGTAAAGGATAACCCTGAATAAAGGATGACCCTGAAAGGCGTCAACTAACCTTAGCTTAAGAGCTGCTTCCGAATGGTCAAATAGAAAGTAGTTACTTCTCGGATTTGATTTTTATTAGGCAGATTCTTTCATTCGGCAAATCAAAATTCATTCAAATTGTCATGAAGACTTCCGAAATTAGCTTTATTGGTCCTTGAATAGCTCTGAATAGGCAAATGGTGTATCTAGGCAGAGAAACAAGTGTAGAGAATTATTCTCTACATCAAGGGATTTGTTTACTTCTGCCGAGAAAATCTAGAGAATTTTTTTCAAGTACCACATTGACTATATATGATGGAAGTCCCAATTTTCTCATTTGCGATTATACTTTTTGTCAAATTTTTGTCAAATTTTGAATGTATGAAACAACAATTTCTACAAATGTAAGCATGTAATGTTTATTTTATACACAAAAACTTCAAAAAATAAAATATTACTGGTACAAAACATTATTGCTCCAGATGAATTTTATTATTCAGTTAAATTATAATTGAGATCTATCAACTAATAAATCTTATCAGATACATAAATTAACTTAAAAAACACAACAAAACATTGCTGGTTAGATACAGATAAACTATTTTTTATTTAATTAGATTGTAATTAAGATAAGTCATCAGCCTTTCTGTAATCAGGCATAGTTAATTCTCAATCCTATTCATCACTCATTTGGTCATCTGACACAGTTGGGACACATATAAGTGACTTGATCACCTTTATCTAAAAATTTGACATGAATGCAATTTTTACACATGGTACATTCTATTCACCATTCTATTGGACGAAAATTTGAATATTCATTTGAAACGCCTTAAGATGAATTAGCTTTTGACAATGGCGGATCTGTCACGAAAGATGGAGCGATATATGCGACTGTAAAAACATCGGGGTTATAAGGACATATTCCAGTATTTATTTTCCAAAATTTGAAGGGGTTGCTGCAAAAGCCCATGCTCTTTTAACAATTCCAGAAATCTCGTAGATTGACATAGTTTTGCCCGGGTTGTTACAGAGTCAGTTATCTTTGGCTTTGGCACAGTATGCTTTAAAAGGTCCGTTGATGCCAACATCCAGAAGTTGCACCATGTGTGTACAGTGAGGGGGAAATGACAACATGATGATGAAGTTGGCTTTAGCTTTTTCAGCTACCTTAAGGCGCAATTCCATTGAGGCAACACTGAACAACATTAAGTAGGATACTTGTTTCCTAATGTTGCCTGATAATAAGCTTGCGACTATGAGCCACAACATTTCACGATGTCGCATGCGGATTTTGCACAGAAAATTTTATTGCCCGTTCATACGCGAGTGTTTGCACCTCCCGGGTAGAAGACAGTAGTGTATCGAGGAACATTTTAAAATGTAGTTCGCTAACTCTTTATCTTTTTTCCAAGTTTGGGTACGATTGAATATCAATTAGGGTAAGTTGTTCCAGGGAACAACCAGCTCCACCAGGAAGGAACCTATAGCTCCAAATTACGATTATATATGAAGATTGAAATACTGCCAAACTAATAGAATCAATTGAAAAAATACTACGGAGATATTTGAATTTCGGATTCAGCTCAAATAATTGCAAATATCGCCCAAAAATCTAATTAAGTTCAGAACAATTTTCACTGAAATTTCGGGACTTTGTTTCTGCTCTAGTTCGTAGCATTGCATTCGGGCAGAGAAGTTGAATCAAGGAGCATGTAAACAAGAGTACTGTGAAGAAAGTTCATTAGATTACACCAAATGGTTGACCGGCTGAACTCGGATGACCCTTCTAAATTTTGGAATCAATTTATTGTTAGATTTTCCTCAAAATGTATCTCTTATCCAACTTAGCAGACTTTGGTAACAAAAAGCTGGCAACATATACCAGTTTTCATAAAAATACTGGTACAGGTAGAAAGATTACTGATAATTACTTGATACAGGTTGACAACCAAGTGGAAGTGTTGAAACCTCTGAATCTTTTTTGGAACCATTCAATTTGTTTGAAACAAACAAAAATCGTCAGTCAAATATCTGTGACAAAAAAGCTAAGTAGTCAATCTATGCGACGTATATTAGAGTTTAGTGGCTGTGAGAATTTCCGCTTAGTTCTAACTTAAATTCCGTCGAAATCCCACCTCGTTTTGACCGCGATTTTTCTTCCCCTGACACTTCAAGAATACCGTGATTTCGGTATGCTATTAGAGCTGGCAAACTATACCATAGCCCATTATGTAGGGGCCTGTTCTGATACAACAGATACCACTCTCTTCTAGCCACTGTCGTCCGGAAACCATTTGGTATCCTGAATTTTATTAAACTATCCTCTTTGAATCGATAAAGGATAGGACAGTCAGACCGGAGAGGTTAAGAAGCCTGTGGGAGGCGATTCTTTTCCTCGTCAAAGCAAGATACTGGCATATGAGATGTAAGGTTGACTCCTCTTCATCTTTCGAGCCACAGCTCGGACAGAAATCGTTGAATCCAACGCCCAAACGATGTGCGTGTCCTCCTATGAGTCAATGGCCAATGAGGCCAGCCACCATGCAACAAAAGGCACTGTGGATTAAATTTAACAGTTGCATACTTCGCTTTGCATCCAAAAAGGTCCAAGACTGATTTAGAATCATCGAGGTATTTATATCTAATGGCCTGTTTTACCGAAGACATCGGTATACCCATGAGACCTCTGACAGCAAGGTCAAAGTCTTGCCAGTTCGTTGGTCACACAATTGCCCCCAATATTCCTACCACTAAGTACCTAATTTGATTGCACTGCCCAATATCTTGACTTTTCCCCAGAAATTGGACAGTATTCCATATCAATTCTGGTCACTGTGCAAGGACTAGCAAGAAAATTTATACCCGATTGACTTTCTGTGAAAATGCCAATATTAACTCCAAAAATTTTATTGCACAGAATCCAATCGATACCGGACTAAATTACGGTAGAGCCCCGCCGTTCAGAATATCAAACTCTCAGCTGAGGTGGGCTATTAACTCCTTTGAGCCGTTTAAATCCCTGGGCCCTGATGGCGTGCTTGCGCTGACGTTCAGCAGTCCATGGAAGTATCGCTACCATGGCTGAGAGAGATTTATAACGCTTGCCTACGCTTCTCGTATGTTCCCACCAGCTGGCGGGAAACTAGAGTTGTGTTTATTCCGAAAGCAGAAAAAGTTTCTCATGTTAGGCCAAAGGACTGCCGTCCAATAAGTCTTAACTCAGTCCTGCTTAAGATTTTGGAAAGGACCATTGATTACCATATTAAAAGATCAATCGATCTTATGTTGATCTTGCAGTCGCAACACGCTTATACCAAAGGTAAATCTGTTGAGACTGCTCTTCACGTCCTTATTGAGCAAGTTGAGAAATCTCTTGCTCTTAAGGAATATACGCTTGCCGCCTTCTTGGAAATCGAGGGGGCCTTCAACAATGTAAATTCTAACGCAATTGTTGAGGCTCTCTCGGTGCTGCATGTGGACGAGCGGCTGATTGCGTTTATTGTGCAGCTTCTCAAAAGTAGAGTGGTTATCTCTTCCCTGGAGGATGCCAGCGTAAGACGAGGAGTCAGTACGGGCACACCTTAGGGTGGAGTCCTCTCTCCCCTGCTGTGGAACATCACGGTGAATACTCTTCTAATGAGGCTGGACCGCGCTGGCTGCAAAGTGATTGCTTAAGCAGACGACATAGCTGTAGCAGTGTCGGGAAAGTATTTATCTACGCTATCGGAGAGGCTAAATCACTCTCTTTACATATTCTTTCACGTTGGAGTCGTGAGTGCGGCATGAATGTGAATCTTTACAAAACGGAAGGAAGGAAGGAAGTACAAAGGAAGGTTACAAGGAAGTAAAAAGTTCCTTCTTTTGAGTTGCCCAAATTGCATGGGGTCTCCAACTTGAGCCAGAGGGTCAGGTATTTAGGGCTGATCCTTGACTCGAAGTAACTATGGACCTACAATGTAGCAGAAAGAGCTCGGAAGGCTTTCAATGCACTTTACTGCTGTAAAAGGGCCATAGGAGTGAATTGGGGACTACAACCTCGTGTTACTTGGCTTTACACTGCTGAAGTTGAGCCAATTCTATTGTCTGGGGTGGCGTTCTGGTGGCAGGGTGCTATTTAGGCTACCTGCAAACGGCAGATTGAAAAAATGCGGATAATGGCTGCACTACTTGTAACTGGTGCGCTCCGCTCCACTCCTACTAAGGCACTCTTCGTGTTAATTTATTGGCTACCAACCAATCTACTTATCTTACAGCAAGCTAATTTTGCTGCTGTGAGACTCAATTGTATCTCGGCATGGAATAGAACAGGATTCGGCTATGCGAGGATTTTGGTCGAGGGAGTTCCCTCTCCAGCGGGTGTTGACCACATCGCTCCGCAGTGCCTACTAGATTTGGAGCTCACAACTCGCATTCCTGGTAGGGATGAATGGCGTGATGGTGTCACCTTCGAAAGTGGGCTTATCCATGTGTACACTGGCGTCTCCAAGCTAAACAATAGAGTCGGAGGTGGTGTATACTCAGATGACCTGAATCTTAAGCTGTCCTTCCGTCTACCAGACCATTGTAGTGTCTTTCAGGCGGTGGTTGCGGTTATTTTACAGGCAATCGACTGGCTTCTGTGCAATCGAATATTCGGGGTTAATATTGGCATTTTCACAGATAGCCAAGCGGCTATTAAATCCTTTGCTGGTCCTTGTACAGTTTCCATGATTGTTGCTGAATGCCGTGCATCTCTTAAGGACATATCGAGACATTTGGTTGTTCAATTGATTTGGGTACATGGACATAGGAGTTTTCAAGGCAACTGGGAGGTCAATGAGCTAGCAAGGCCTGGAACTTTGTTACCAGAGGTCTCCTGCTCCCTCTCAATAGGTATACCAATGCCATCGGTCAAACTGGCCATTAGGCAAAAATATCTTGAGGATGCTAAGAGGTCCTGGGTAGATGAATCATCCTGTGCAATAACAAGGCAGTCCTGGGTATCCATGGATGCGCTTCGCACCAGGCAGCTTTTAGGCTTAGCTCGACGCGCTCTACGCTGCACAATGGGAGTTCTTACGGGCCATTGCCTCATAGGACGGCATGCACAACGATTGGGAGTGCAGTTTAACGATTTCTGCCGGAGTTATGGCTCTGAGGATGAGGAGGAGTCCGTCCTCCACCTCTTGTGCCAGTGCCCGGCGTTGGCAAGGAGAAGGTTGGCGGCAATTGGTGCTCCCTTTCTCTCAAACCTGACCGATTTGTTCCTGGTTAATCTAAAGGGGATAACGCGATTTGTTAAGGGAAGCAGATGGTTTCCCCAGTTCAGTGAAATTAGTGTGGCATCAGTTCACACAAATTAGTGTGGCATCACAACGTGCCGCTCATGTGCCTATGTGTATCGGACGGCAAACCTCTGTAGACCGCCAGCCACTTTAACCTAACCTAACCTAAGCCAATCGATGGCTTGAAAGACTACCTCCGCCTGAAAAACATTACAATTTTCAGGGAGACGAAAAAACAGACTTAGATTCAGCTCGTATAAAGACTTAGTTGGAGAACCAAAGCAGTATTTTACAGGTTGCGAGATAGTATCAATGTGTTGAGCTTCATTTAAAAAAAAACTTTAAGGTCAATAATTCTTTACATAATTTTAATCGAATACTTCATTCACTATATTTATAAGATGGATTGATAGAATAGTTAAAGTCCATTACACTGAAAGTCCGAAGGCTCATTGTGATTTGCTTGCTTTTTATTTGTTAATGCTACCAAAATAGCTGGTCAATATCCATGCCATAGTGTATTTTTTTCCAGAGCTAAGTTATGAATGACGAGTCTATCAACTTTAGCACCCAAACAATGAAAGGATCATAGAAAGATTTCTTTCCTAAGCGATAGTAGATTTAAATTACGAAGTAACTTTTTATAGATTTTATGTTTTTGGGAATAGTACACTACCAAACAAGGCAAATATTAAAAGTTATAAATACGAATCCCATCTTGCTTGCAAATAATTTAGACCGGTCTAAATTTAAGTTAACTTCTTAGATCATGCTGACCTAACGTAAAATCAGTAGTTTGACTACAATCAGATTTATATCTTTTTATCGATGCTTCCTATAAATTCCAGGTTTAGTTACATTTCGATCGAATTAAACTCAAACCACACGCAATTGGAAACTCTGTCTCTTCTCCACAGCTAATCACCCTGAGGAATCTTCGATTTCAGTGTCCATCATATACCGAATGTTTTGCTTCCCTGGAGACACGAACTCTGTACAATCTTAAGACGTTGCCGTGCCTGCCTTAAAACAGTCGTCGATCGGTCGGTCGCCTTGGCTTGGCTCGGTCTGTCTTCTTCTGTATAGTGTACGCTGGTCGCTCTCGTTTCGTTGCATTGCTGCGCCTCAGGTGCAACGTGCATTTCAAGTGTTTTCTGTTGGATCGGTCGCGTTGCAAGTGCATTTCAATCCCGAGTCGACGTTAGATACGATTTCTTCACGTTCCTAAGCAAGGCGAGGTCTTGGAAATTTCTTGTGGATTTCTTGTTAGTTTCATTTTTTCGTAGTGCTGGTTGTTAGTGACGCCTACTCTTCGTTTTGATCGTTTTGTCCATGAAATTCTTCGGCACGAAAAAAAGGGACTGCTGCATGACGATAATAATATCGAAGACAGGCAAAGCCCTTTGTGTACCTGTTCATCGGTTTCGAAAAGTGAATTGGTTTGATTCGTGTGTAGTCGATTCTTCAGTCGATCGGTGTCTTCATCTTAGCGCAAGTAAATTCGAATTGAGAAATATAGAAAACGGATAAATTTTTAATTTTCAAATCGGATCGGTTATTTTAAGGGAATTAAAATTTGTATGATTCAAATTGGTTGTACGGAAGGGTGTGAAACACTTCGATGTTTTTATATAGTTTACGCTAATATTTCGTGAGAAAATCTTAAAATTAAGTTAATTTCGCTTAACGGCAACTCATCTTTTTACGCGAAAAAATGAGAAATCCGCTTAAATTACGGTATGCGTTCAGTAATTCGCAACCATCCAATGCACGTTTCGATTTGGTTGCATAGGATGAAGCTATGCGTGCACCTGTGTAACGCAAACAACAGTGCCGCTAAATCGCGTATAAAACCTGCGAGTTGAATTAACTTGGATGCGACAAGTATCTTCTTGCTTTTTCCCTCGATTCGCATCATATCACTTATATGCACTCTGCACATAATTTTCAACGTATACATATTCACGTGACTTTCTAAGTGAAACAGATTTTTATTCCGCTCCAACATACGAACGAGTGAGCCAAAACATAGTCATAATTTCTTGGGAAAAATATTATGAAAATATGCAATAAGAAAATTTACAGTGTACAGTGGAAAACTTGAAAGTGTTGCAACTGAAGTGAGTGAAAAGGGAGCAAAAGAAAAAAGATTAGCGTTGAAATGAGTTCCAGTGATTGCAGTGTGTAGTTGCTCTTAGTGATATGTTAAGATTTTTGTTGTTGTTGTTTTTAAAGCCTTAGCTCGTTTTCTTGTGAGTGATTAAGAAGAAGTGAATAAGAAAAAATGTATGTATACATAAAGTTGTCGTTGATATGCAATGGAAAATGCAAGTGAAAACGAGAACGCCCTTTTTTTTGAAAGTGGAAATTTGAGTTGAAGTGTATTAACCTTTGGTGGATGAATGTAGCTTGATGAAAGGTTAAGCTTTGCAGCCTTGGATATTTTTATTTGTGATGCAGGACTGAAATTTACCTGTATGCGTGAAATTTTCAAGGATCAGGATAAATTTGAGACAAAAAAAAATGAGGATACTCAAGAATTGGTAAGAACGAAATATGTGAAATGATAGAATCTGCTTGATATTATATGATATGATATAAATACAGTTCTGGTAAACAAAATGAATGAAAAAAAATTGTAGAAGTTAATTATTTGTTAATTATTTTAAAAAAAATTTTAAGCGTCCTTGATTTTTTTTTTAAAAAAAGTCTAAGATAATTAGTTTTTGTCTTATCATTCATCATAGCTTGACTTTTAAGCCAGGTCTGAACTCCGCTTGAGTAATATTTTTTACCTCTAAATGGTGGTCTTATAGATTTCCCACAAAACTTGCCTTCTTTGCCTACAATATTTTCTTGATAACATAAAAATAAAACAATTTTTTCTCTGGTCTTCCTCAATTACTGTTGATCTGTAGTTACAAGAATTTACCATCTGATCAGCACTAGCACAACATCAACATTTTTCCCACCCTGAAAGCACCGTAGCTCAGCAACTCGATCCGCTTCCAATGAAATTGAAAGCACAAAACAAAGTCCCTTGTGATGCAATATTATTCACCAGGCCATCAAAAAAAATTAATTCTCTAGCATAAACGATTCCATATCCAATACCAAATTTTCGTCTAGTTGAATGCAAGCTATAACCTTCCGGGAATACCTGAATGAATCACAAAATCCACCTACAACTTACTCTTACCATCACACCATATGAAACCTGTGTCTGGTCTAATGCAAAAATTTTTCAACGAAACAACAAAACAAAAAATAATAAGAAATGAAGAATGAACCGTGCAAAATATGATATTTCTGCTACTTCTTCGTCTTGTTCTTGGAAGACTCTCATGTTCCAGTCTTGTTAAGTTCTTTGGATTTCATTTTGGACGCTGTCGTATTTTGTATGTTGTCTGGTCAACGTACCTGTACTACTGCACAATCATGATCATCGTAAAATATCATAACGAGAAAGACTCAGACGTTGTCAAGCCAGTGCAACGTGACGATCTAAAGGAGTCTCACAAACACATACGCACATCGAACGCCCTCAAGACAATTCATGGAATTCTTACAATCCATTCCGGGAGTTTGGTGTGGTTATGTTTCGTTGAACGAAAGCGATAAGACAAGACATATGAAGAAGCAAGAGCCCAAAGGTAGAAGAACAAGAAGACGAAAAAGCTATTGTTTGTCGTCTGAGCGAAGTCGAAGAAGGATATTGTTGTTTGTGCCTTTTTTTGGGAAATAGAAATGACCCCGGCGACCGTACAAAAGAAGACAATGAAAATAGGAATGTGAATGGAAGGAAGAGCGAGGGTCGTGTGCTTGAATTGTAGTCTACCTGTATTTTGGGGGAATAACGATCGCTGAGACTTGTACTTGTTTGAACTTGTGTGTGGGAAAAGGCAAGAAGGAAGACGACACCTTGCAAACCTTTGTTTGTTCTGCTGTTATGTTTTTTTGTTTTGATGGAATAGTTGTTATCAAAACCAAATTGTCTGTCGTGACAGTTGGCCTACATATTTGGGTGGATTATCTTAATGCGATGTAATGGTTTTAGCTTGTTGGCACTGGGATTAAATTGTGAATGATGAGTTCATAAGGAATTTCCTATTTGTTTTGAAATTATATTGCAATATTAAAATGGAATTTTCTGAGAAAATTATGCCCCGGTACCAAATCGCATTTGAAACTAAAGTAGGCCATTTTGCAGGTTCTATTGTGAATTAAATGTTTGGAGAAATATGAAGGAAGAGCTTCCTAATATGGTGTTCACACGACACTTCTAAATCAGGTTGATCAGCTCTCAAGTTAAAAAAACACCCACATAATACAAGGCTTCAAATATATTATAAAAGACTTTGTCGCGAGATCAATCTTGATGTCGCTGCTTGTAAAGCAAATTATTTCAACAGCAAACTTGCCTCAAATGTGGGGAATGTAAAAAAAGAATGGGAAATCGTAAATGAAATTCTAAATAAAAACAAAAAAGACAATATCTCCAGCATAATTGTTAATGATTCTATTGTTTCTGATCCTCTAGATGTTGCAAATTTATTTAATAACTACTTTTCGTCTGTTGCAAATAATTTCAATTTCAACAACCCTGAAGTTTTAAGTTCATCTTCTGTTAATGTTATCTCCAGACAGGAATTCTCCTCGTTGAGTAGCCTATTTTTTGAGGATTTTCCATCTTCGGAAATTAACAAAATTATTATGTCACTTCTTATGATAGAATATCCAGCAAAATTTTAAAACAAATTGTTTTTTAAATTTCGGATATTCTGTGCTTCTTATTTAATTTTAGTATCCAGAGGGAAATTTTCTCGGACGGACTGGCGGTTGTAGTACCTGTACATAAAAAGGCGATAAAATTAGTTTAGGCAACTATAGACCCATCTCTCTGCTATCTGTTTTTTAAAAAATTATTGAAAAAGGTGTCAAACGCAGGATAGTGAAGTTTTCAAATAAAATTAAGTTTTTTAACGACTGTCAGTTTGGTTTTACGTCAGGAAAATCCACAGAAGGTACCTTGCTAAATTCTGTCACGAAATTTACAATGCAATAAACGAGTCAAAAATTTCCGCAGCATTATTTATTGATATAAATAAAGCTTTCGATCTTGTCAATCATTCCATCCTACTGCAAAAACTTTATAGTGCAGGAATAAGGGATAATATATTGAATTGGTTTCATTCCTTTCTTTGCGATCGAAAGCAGAAAATTAAAATAAATGACATCTTGAGTTCTGCAACGACTCTAAATATTGGAGTTCCTCAAGGCTCGGTCCTGTCTCCACTATTATTTATGATTTTTATGAATTCATTTTTTTGTGAAAACTTTTATGGGAAAATTACAGCTTTTGCAGATGAAGCTGTCCTGCCCTATTCCAGTTTCAATTACTTTGAACATATGTCAAAATGAGCCACGACCTTGAAATTTTAAGATATTGGTTCTGTATCCATAAACTAAGGCTGAGTGACAAGACAAAATATATGATATTTAACCTAGTGAGATCAGTTTGTGTTGATTTAAACTTGACTTTCCACACCCCAACCTGCTTAAAATATCTTTTTGCACCAATGAGAGCTGAAGACGAGGTTTTTTATTCTTTTGACCAAAATGCGAGCTGTTCTCCATACTGCTTTGATATTGAAAGAGTTGACCGTTTTAAGTATCTGGGAGTGTTAATTGACACCAAATTAAATTGGAGAGATCATACCTTGTACCTGAAAGCATATTTTAACAATTTGGTCAGACAATTGTATCACATAAGCCTATATTGTCCCTTTTCAGTTTTAAAACTAGTTTACAACGGTCTGTTTTTGTCTAAACTACAATATGGATTAAGCTGCTGGGGAGGTACACATTTTAATAAACTGGAACCTTTGATTGTAAAACAAAAACATACCGTTCGAATTATTTTCAAAGATCACCTCAGAACGCCAAGCTTTAATTTATTTCAAGCACTAGGAACACTTCCATTAAGGCATTTGTATTTTTTTTAAGGTTTTAAGAATTTTCTTCGAGAACTCAGGTTATCAAACACCAAGAGTTTATGTTTCAGCTAATCTACGGGTTAGCACTAGAAATTTAGTGGTAGTTCCCATTTGCAATAAATCGCGCTTTAGTCGCTTTTACAGCATTGTTGCTGCTTTTCTATTTAACCTTTTGGCACCAAGTATTAGAGGCGAGTCCAAAAAGACAGCGTTTTCGAAAAAAGTCAAATCTTGGCGCTTTTCCATTGATCACTTGGACATTGAAAAACTGTTGTATCCCTTAATTTAACCTTTGCATTTGTTTTCATTATTGTTTTTTTGCTATTTTTCTTTATCTACGGTCTTTTATATCTTAGTTAAATTTATGAGTCCCCCACCATAAATTGACAATTCATGTTTTATTCTATCTTATTAACGGTAATTTGACTCTTGCGTAAAGCAACTGAATGCTTCGTATTTCATCTGCATCTTCTTCAGCACCATTTAAAATATACAATATCGAGTTAGTTGTATTTCTGTTTTATTTTATTTTCTTTCTTTAAATTTTCTATTACTTGGTGCTAGGTATAAACGTAATTTAAGTTCAGAGGATTTTGTTTGAATTTATTATAGCTGTAAGTTTATGCACATGACTATTATTATTATTAAAAAAAAGATTTAGGAGCTGTCAAGTTAATCAGATAAGCGTTCACACTAGCCGGAGTGATTTAGAATGAGAAAATTTAGAGAGAGAAATATCATTGGAATTTATGTGTAAAATTTTTTTGCGTGAAAATTGTTGAAAATGATGCAGGAACATGCAAGAACATTTTTTCACTTTTCACAATTCAGCACGCTCTGAGAACAATTCAGCCGGGAAAAATTCACAAAAGTACCTATTTTGTACTTGATTTTATCAGGTAGCTTTCGACTGTCAGCCACCGAGAAAAATGTATGGATAATCAGGTAGATTTAGGTCGATTTAGCTCTAAAGCAATCAGTTGATCGAAATCGCCTGATTTAGAGTGTAGTGTGAACAGCCCCGGATCTTGAATTTTTTGGAAGCGGGGCAAAAACTGAAAAATGCCGCCCCCGCCACCAATATTTTTACCTTTATCATCATCATCATTTCAGCCATAATCCGCGCACTGATGGACACAGGCCTCCCCCAAAGAACGCCAGAACGACCGGTCTAGCGCTGCTCTTTCTCTGTTAAGCATACATATATTTTTTCCAAAAATACATGAAGATGTCGGACAGATATTTTAGTTAGGATAGGACAGGATAGGGTCTGAAATAAAATGTGAGGTTAAAAGTATTTATTATGATGCACATTGAAGTTACAACTTTATCTTCGATCCTTTTGTTCCGCAAACAAATCTATGGCTTTGTCATAACTAATCTCATGAGCAGTTTGATTTTGTGTTGCTAATATTCCGAGACTAGACAAACGTTCCTGGCTCATCGACAATCGTAGATAATTTAAATATAATAAATTTAAGTTTGCTAAAACATCGCTCGCAGCTTGTGGATGTAGTAGGAAACATAGTGTAAACTTGCAGAGCAATACAACTATTAGGAAAAGCATCCTGCCAATTATGCATATCGATCTGTTGCAAAAGATTGAAAGCCCCAGCATTTTTGATATCTCCAAATAAAAGTGGAGTTTGCTTTTTAAAAACATATATTTAGTTCCTAGCAGAGTTCAACTGTGTTTAAATCTTGCTCGTGTTTTCGTCCAAGGTCTGCTCCATGCTTCTGTAGTTTTTTAGTTGACTTATTCAAGGTTTCAGTACCATTGAGAAATGCAAAATTCAAATTGAACGGGGTAGCACTATCAAACCTCTTTTTAATTTCCGATAAGATTCGATCAAATACCATCATTGTTGCCTTAGCAAAGAGTTGAACAGGCTGAAGTCTTCGTAATTCATCAGACATCTCATCAAATTGTTTTTTGCACCTTGGAATTTGTTTATTTGGCAGAACAGGTTCTTCTTCTTTAGATTCCTCTATCTAATATTTAATTGAATTTTCTCTCATTTTTTGCAAAATTTTCAGTGAACCATACATTGGAACGCATGAGGATTATATCTTCCTTTTGAATTTCGATATTTACTTTTTTAGTATTGATTTTGCGGAGAATATTTCCCAAATCGTAAAGTTCAGAATAAATTTAAAATTATTTAAAGCACTTAAGATATGGCCTGCCTCGTACTTTGCTCCCGGAGCATGAGAAGTTTGCTCAACTTCTTCCAAGCATTTCACCACTTCCAGCGAATTATTTAAGAGGGCTTTCACAGCGACATGTTTCGGCGACCATTACGTCTGATTGCTTCCTTTAAAATTGGTTTTAACATATTTTTTCATAGTATCCCACCGAGTAGTGGAATCGACAAAAAAGTAATATACTTTTTGAATCACTCCAAATAGGCTTATTGCTTCCGGGCATGATGAGGCAGAATGGACACTGGCAAGATTTAAGGAGTGAGCCGAACACGGTTCGAACTCGGCCAGCTCATTCTTTTCTGCAATCCTGGCTTGCACTCTGTTATAGGTGCCAGTCATATTGGACCCATTATCATAAGATTGGCCACGACATGGTTTAATATCTAAACCATGAACTGTGAATTTTTCCATAATCTGTTGACCAATGTACTTTCCTGTCTTTCCAGCAACTTCTATGCAATCAATGAAACTTGTAGTTTATTACCTTGCTCATAAGTTCTGTGTGCGAGACATCTGGAGTGCAGACGATCATTATTGTGTATTATTTGGCTTCTTTGATGTAGTTTAGAATGCTATTTCTAACAGTTTTTGCCATTGTGCCAATAATTTCATACTGTATTGTCTTTGATAAATATGATATTTGTCCTTTTTTTAAGTTTTTTCATTGAAACTTAAAAGTTGAATTATGTTTGAAAAGTAGGAAAATTATATTCTAGAAGCTCCCTTGACCAGGCTGAGGGCATTGTGTGATGAGGTTGCTAGGGGTTTCGTGGGACCCATGAAAAGAAAGACAGTTTGTTGATAGATACAATGCAGCATCCATAACAATATACCTGTCTAAATATAGCTGCATCCTTGCACACTTGCACACTGCCACTGAACCAGCTGCCGCGCGACCGTGTGTTTCGCGGACACCGGGCGAGTGCGAGTATTGTCCTATCTATGCCTACGTGCCCCGAAGAGAATAATTTATGTGCTTAAAGTACTATAGGGTATATCATTGCCATCCCAACGATCTTAAAGACGATGCTGATTTTGAAAGGAAGCGTAGGGCTTTGGCAGTCAGAGGTAATATGGTGGCTCGCAGATTTTCCTGTTGTACTAAGCAAGTTAAGGTAAGGCTTTTCCAGGCATATTGCCAGAGCTTTAACACAGGGAACCTGTGGGTCAGATATGCCAAAAGATCGCTGGACACCTTGCGCGCCCAATATAATAATATCTTTAAGATGATGATGGGATGTTTTTGGAAAACCAGAATGATGGGTTTGGAGTCGTCATTCGCAATAAAACTATATCCCTGATCCATAGAACACAGGACGTTCCCAACAGTATCCTAAAGACTATATATAGCTGATAGGTTCACTTCACCACTATGGAGGTGCCTTGTACGGAAACCAACTCGTTTCCTTAATCGACCTCGGCGATTTATGTTTATATTTAAAGTGCTTTGTGTTTTTATTGATAATAACCTACTATAAGCCTAACTAACACACTAAGGATCCACAGTGTTAGTTGTCCGAAATAAACAATTTATACTTATATTTAATTATTATTTTACTATACTGCGCGTCTCAGTCATCAAAAAGTTGCGATAGTGCTGAGTGGTGTATTCGTCTGCTAAGGTTGAATATGCCGCCCTCTGATTCTGCCGCCCGGGGCACGGGCTCCGGCTTGTCCCCCCCTAGATCCGGGGCTGAGTGTGAACACCATATAATATTCTTTTCTAACTCATCATTTTCTTCTTTGCTTAAAATTTTCTTTCTGCCCTGAATTAATTTTCAACCGAATTCAGGCGAGGAAAGTACTTTCGAAATATCACCGAAAAGGTTAAAGCAATCCAAATCTAAAACATTTTCTGTAATTGAAATGATCCTGACATTCATTTGATTATGGCTGAAAATCTAAATTACTTATTTGATTTGCAAACAAATTTAAAACAAATTTACCATGTTATTTCTCTACGCAATCATTAATTCATCACTCCTTCATCGAACTGCATGAAAATTTGCCAAGAATATTAAAAAAGTCATTGAAAATGATTAAACGACTGGATATATGACAACCAAATAAACGTAATAGCATGATATGTATAGTTCTGAATTTCTCCTTCGAAATGATTCGCTTATCATTCTGATTTGAGCTCTAAATTCATGCATAATCTTAAGATGCGTGGGTATGTCTAGGGACACGATATCGAAAGAAAGTATCGATACTTTTACTTTAAAGTAGTATCGGAACATTGATATAAGTCCCGTACTCATTGCGACAGTACTGATATGAGTACATATCAAATGATACTTACCAGTGTTGCCAGAAAATTTTCGTTCATGGAGCCCAGTTTGGCTTTTAAAGTAGCCAAAAAGAGCCCAACACTATCACACAATAAGTCGACGCCAAAATTATGGCATAAGTTTTTCTTATTAGATGCAAAAAAATGTGTTGCATCCATTTTACATGGGTATTTATTTTCTGTTTATTTATATACTCTTATATAGTCGAAAATTATATTTACAATTTTGTCGAACATTATATTTAAAATTAGAATTCGCATCAAAGATGTCAAAAAATGTATTTGCATTTTATTTCGAGTTCTAGTCTTTATTTTATTTATCATACTTAAACATATATCGACTATTGTATTAGCTGTAGGAAGATATTGTAATAAAAAAGTGAGCTCGCATATTTCTCTGAAAATTTGTTATCCAGCAGTAGATTTTACTTCATTGGCTTTTGGCCAAATTTTTTCCGTGCTCAGTGTATTTTAACCCTTTGCTCAAACATACAAGCACAGATTTCATTTTCAATCATCTTGCTGATCACTTTAGACAGATGGACAAATAATAGACTAGAAATAAAGATTAGGTTCAACCGAAATTTAAAACATGAAAAGAAGAGATTTCCGTTCAAGATTGAGGAAATCATTTGTGAATTCAACTTTATACATTTTTAGCAGCTGAAACCCCGACTAGTCAG
>OX376373.1:144938911-145053911 GCA_947369275.1 Nemotelus nigrinus
TACTTGTTTATAGAAAATGAATTTATTTAACAATTTTTACAATTTTATTCTCGCTTCTTAAACTATTACTGGAGGTGTTTCTACGATTATTTTATTTCTGCGGCTTCCACATACGTACAGATAAGATGGAATTTTTGAAATTTTTCATAGGTCTTTAAACCTTCCGATGAATTTCAAATCGAAAAGGTTGAAACATCGACAGCCGCACGGAGACATAATACACACAATTAAGACTCTTTAACTTATCAACGAAAGTAATAGTCACTGCAAGTGCTGAACAATAACTAAAAAAATAAAGGAAAATTCGAAATGGTTTGGCACCATATATATTAAATTGGATTTTATAAGAAAATAAAACCTTTTTCAACTAAAAAATGGCGCTACTAATCCTATTTTGACATCAGTTTTTGTATTTGAGCCAACTAGAAGTTGTAAGCAAGCTCTCGGTACCACGCCCCATGCAACTTGCATGTATTAAAATTCATCTACTTCTTAAACTACTGGCCATGCCATTCTAAAGCTTTTATGATAAAATAAGAATACTTACAAAAATTAACAAAATTAACCTGGTCCAAATTATTCAAAAAACGGATTGAAATTGTTACTTCTGGTTTCAGACAAATTTTTAATTCCCGTTTTCAAATCTAATTTCAAAATTAAAAAGAACAGCTAATTTTCTACAATAATCAGTATTTTTTATGTTTTTTAGTTGTTTTTGAATACTAGAAATCGCCTCCAAAAAGCCTTTCATCAATGTCATCCATTTTTCAGAAGCCCATAACTCGACAGCTAAACCTCATAGAAACAAAAACTTGTGCATCCACATTCATATCTTCTAGAAGTACAATCATGCACAATATGAACGAAATCCAGAGCCTCGACTTTTTTTCATTGTCCGCTTCACGTGAAATGCCCCTTACATTACTGTTTCAATATAAACTGTTTGGATATTGTATGATTGAGAGATTTCTGGAACTTAAAATAGTTCATTTGTTTTACATAGCTGTCGCGTAGTCCGTAGCTCAGTTTGGAAACATGGGTTGGTTTCCATGCGAAATTTGTTCAGTCATATGTCGATACGATACCATCATCAAAGTATTGATATCAGTAAAATATCGAACAGTTTCGATTCAAGTAAAATTTTACTTGGTATCAAACGAAAGTACCGATACCGTACTAATATCAGTACTTTCATCGTGTCCCTAGTAGTAAGTCGTCCGTAGTTGCTGACAGTATTGCTGATAATAGTAGTGTTACTAATAATGTGCTTATGAAATATTATTTAGCATTCATATTCTGCTTCCAGTTGCTTCGAATTAATATGTGAAATAAGTGTATTTTTTCTGTCTATTTTCTTCATTTATCACCCAATACGTCTTTAAAATATTTTTATGTGTTTTGGCAGCATTGTTTCTTTGAATCATGGTTTTCATTTGCCTTTTTAAGCCAGATCTACAGACTTTCTCCTACAGGCCTCCATTTAGAGTCAGTTATTATCCAATTGCAACTCCTTTTTCATTTGGAACATTTGACAGCTCATCCAACCAACGAAACAGTAACCACTCTCTCCGTTCTTTCATTCTGGTTCTTAAACTCAAGTATCTACTAAACAATAGTCGATTTTGAATGCCCAACTTGACGTTCTAATTGCACCAATTATTCTATATGCTACACTCTATTACCACCAACAAACCGTAACCGAAAACCATTGAAATTATTTCGAGCTCATAAAATCTACTATAAATTTTCAATCTCAAATCATTTCAACGCGGGCAAGTCTCTGAGCAAAGTGAACAAATGAAGTGAATGGAATGAAACCGTATATCTTACTTTACCTTAACTATCATTCCTATGTATTTTCTTTCATTTAACGACCACACTTCTTAATGAATTCGCCATTCTATTGCAATACTCCACTTGAATCAGAACGTCCACTCCACCATAGTCTAGTGCAGTTCTGGTCGTCGTCTTGGCAATTTAGATACTCTTAGAGAATAGTTTCAGATCGTTGTCGTTTTAAAGCCAAGTACTATTTCCAAGAAAGAAGTGCAGATTGCAATGTTGGTTTTCGTTGAGAAAAGTCAGTTTTATTGCTAGAGAATTTTTTCTAGGTTCATTTAGACTTTTGTATCTTTTAAGTTGTTATTTCGTTGCTGTATCTTTTGAGTTGTACAGTCCTCTAGAGCTGTTTTCTAATACCTTCTATTGACTTGCATTGCTATGTGCAGTTAGCAGCTCAGATACGACTGGTAGTACACTTTGAAGGATGTCTATCTGCCAGGATGGAAACTTAAAAATGGAGAGTGCAAGAAGTTTCTGGTTAGAGGGTGCATTTTTCCATATCACCACTTTGGTGTCACCACAAGTAACCAATTGATAAACTGCGTCTATGTTGCCCTAGAACTTGATTCTATTTATAATATGTTGGCTCTAATAAACTATTAATGATCAGATGGTTTGTCTCAATTGTAGATATCTATGATTCATAAGCTCGAAAATTTTTAGTCAAGTTTTCGAAATCTTCATCTCTGCTTTGAATCCTCATTTTTCCCGATTTAGTCACGCATTTCTACCCTCTGACCAAAATTTTAACCCCTTGAAATTTTGCAGAAATAAAATCAGCACCCTTCCGATCCATCTAATATGCAACCATTGTGAAACCCGGAATTGTAAAGAAACTGCTACCAACAATTTTTATCTTAACAATTTTTATCTTAACAATTTTTCTCAGCACAGAACAAACACAATCAAACAAAAACCCTTTAGTGAGTGGAAAAAAAACTCAAGATTTCATTGCAATGGCAGTAGGTTGCAAGTCGAAAGAAGTACAGTAGAAACACAAGCTAAATTGAAGTACACAATGCACCTGTTAGTCAGACGAATCTAGAAAGCTCGCAGGTTCTTCCTCCTACATCCTACATGCTTGCTGCACTCGTCGTAATGCCATCCTGCATATCCCAATGTACTATCCTTGCTCTATACAAACAAGTGCTATAGCCTGGGCGAGAAAAATCCGCTTGAACTTATCCGCTTGAATAACAAGCAAGAGCCTGTAGATGAATACTTGTACTTTACGAGAAACAGGCAAAAAATACGTAACGAAACTATACGAAAGCGTTTTTGTGTTGTTTTCCATTTTTACGAGGTGTATTTTTCTTGAATTGTTTATAAATTAGGTCAAAATATACTAGTGAAAATGAAACTGAGAAGGTCTGATTGTAAGCATGTTCGTTTGCAGAATGGTTGCAAAAAGATAGAAAACATTGTACTTGTTGGGGTAGAAACTACGAATCGTAATGGCTGTGTAATAGGAAATGTGTGTATCTGCTGGTGGCTAATGAGTGAATGTTGTCGTGGGAGTGTTAGAGAGAAATTATTCTGTAGAAAGTTTTTCGAAAATAGCATAATTGTTGTTTTCGGGTATATTCTGAGAAGGATTCTATGTAGTTCTTTTTAATTGAGATAATGTATACAGTGGATTCAAGGAAATACTCTGCTGTGAATTTATATAGGTATGTGATGGTGTAGAATTACATTACAATGGAGTTCAAAAGGTGTTTTAAGAGTAGCCTGAGGAAAAGTGCGTAGAGTTGTCCTGCTGTCTGCACTACCAAGAAAAAACTTGTTAATCCTTATTTGCATATCTTTTTTTTCACGGACAGCAAATTATAGTTCTAGAAAGTTCTTTAATTTATTTTTTGAAGTTGGAAAAGTAGTATTTGTCCGCAATATTTAATGCTCAAGACTTTTGAATACAAATGTAGCCAATCTGTTTAAGATTTAGTGGAAACAAAAGATTCACAATAGTTATACCATTGTGAATGCTTTATTTCCACCAAATAAATTAGAGATTCAGAATCGAAACTTATACTGAATTTACTTCCTAAACCAAAAAATGTAGTCTCTTGTTGATCGTTTCCGCAAACTTGAATGAAGTCATACTGAAAATTTTCAAATTGATTAAATTTCAGAATTTGACATGTAAAAACCATCAATGACTCTCAACAGCCTAAAGAAAAATGTGAAAGTATCTCAATCTGTCGAGAATTTTATGGAGAATGGGACGTGCTAAATGAAGTTTTAAGTATTAACATTTTTTTATTTAATCTACTTCAAGAAGGTCTGCCTGAATGCAAAACCACAATTGTTAAGAGAGAAAAATGAATACTTTACTCACATTTTTTTTTACTGAGATCTAATACCCGGACAAACATGAATTAATACCCGGACAAACATGAATTTCCTCTGAAAGTAAAATATTTCTCCAAATTTCCTACAGAAAACACAAACGTTTATGAAATTATATTATTTGATTCATCTACTCTTTTATTGTGATAAATGTTCTTAATTTGTAGTTAATAGTATTCAAAAATTTCTTTATTCCCATGCACCTAGGGTTTGGGCAGTGGGAAATACGAAATTCTCTTTGCTAAAAAAAATTATTACGGGTAATTTAACAGTATTAAAATCTAACAATGTTTTTTCATAGCTGAATGAATATGTCAAGAATTCTATAAAATATTTTTTAATATTTGGTTATTCTTCCTTGGGCTGCAATTACTGCTCTAATGTGGTCGGGCATTTAAGAGACTAGATTGTGCAAAATTTCCATCTCAATTTCGTTGTCCCAAACATCTTGAATAACGGAATCGAGTTGCATAGCATTCTTTGGGTTTTCCCTCGCCACTCGTCTCTTAATGATGTGCCAGAGGTTCTCGATTGGATTAAGATCCGGACTGTTGCCTGGTCAGTCTAGGCGGATTACACCCATCTCGTTCAAGAAAGTTTGAATCTGCAAAAAAACAAAAAGTGGTAAGTGGTTTTTAATGATGATATTTTATTGCCTATTTAACGAAATTGGCAAAAAAAAATCCGTACTTACCATCCTTGCGCGGTGGCAAGGCGCATTGTCGTCTTGAAATACGACTTTTGTACCTGCGCGTACAGCTCTTCTACTGAGGGTAGCGGATTTTCCTGCAATATCACTTTGTAGTCAACAGCTTTCACGGTTCCTCTAATTAAGGCTAGTGCACCTAATCCGTGGTATGAAAAACATCCCCACACCATCCGGCTGGTTGGTTGCCTCACTGTGTGCCTGATGCATGGTTCGTTGTAGCGTTCTCCAAGTCTCCGATGAACGTAGCTCATAACATCAGAGCCGCAAATGCTGAATTTCGATTCGTCAGAGAAAATAACATTCTTCCAATCGTTAAGGGTCCACGACGTATGTTCTTTGGCCCATCTTAACCTTTTTTGGCGCATGTTTTTGGTCAGGAGTGGCTTTTTTGCAGGACGACATGCTTTTGAATTGGCCTCCAGCAGTCGGCGTCTAACAGTTCGCGCGCAAATTTGACTTCCACCAGCTTCCACAAAGTCCCTTCGTATCTCACTAGAAGTAGCCATCCGATTGCGTAAACTCATTCGCACAATGAGACAATCGTCCCCCGTTGTGGTCTTTCTGCTTCTTCCAGGCTGTTTTCTTGCCTCCAGGGATCCAAATTCTGCATAATTTTTCAAAAAATCTGCTACAGTTGATTTCCCAACCCCAACAGCAATCGCGATTTCACGTATGGTTGCGTTCTCACCGCTTAAACGCAAAATTTCGGTCTTCATGACAACGTCGAGCACTTTCATATTTTGCACTTTTTGCACACTCAAACAATTTAACTCTCAAAATAGATCTTGACACGATAACTGCGTATCAAGAAATGATAGAAAATTTTAGCTAGCAGCCCGATTTATAGGATAGAGGTCTTTTACCTGCTAATTTTACTACCCCGACTGCAAAACAGCCCTTAGAAAATCCAAACAATCTTTGTCCGGGTATTAATGACGGGTGTTAATGAAATATATATATATATATATATATACATATATATATATATATATATATATATATATATATATATATATATATATATATATATATATATATATATATATATATATATATATATATATATATATATATATATATATATATATATATATATATATATACAAATCTTATACCTTCAGGCATAAAAATGTCCGAAATTGATATTTTTGGATCCCTTTACACTATAGAAGAGAATTTCCGCTGGATTTCAGCGTTCCGCTCTAAAGATTTGTCCATAGACTGTCGCAAGAGTTTGTGCTTCACCACTTCTTGATTTGGTTAAATATAACCGTATACAAAAAGTAGCTCAGCACCATACGGTATCTGTCACTGAGCGACGAAAAATTTCTCTGGTCAAGTACGATCACCAGGTTGGAGCCATCTTCACCGGTGGTAGGATTCTTCCTGGGACTCATATATTTGAAAATCCAGTGTTTCACATCGACACCCGGATTCAGTTAACCAAACATGCCAGTGATGTCTCCTGCGCTGTTGCGATGATCAGGAATCCAACAACTGACATGATAGGGTTTGGCGAGATCGGAGTCCAAAATGGCAAATTTGGGTCAACTGCCAGTACCTAGTTACAGACCGATCTATGTGAGCCACTCCTGAAATGTTTGATTGGAGCAGGCGACTTAGAGTTGAACGTCCACAAAATTTGCTTGCGTGAAGTTGTAAACTGGTCCCGACTCCGCTATATTTCGGCACAGTTCATTCTTAAGGATAGTGCATTGACCATTGGTCAGTTTGATGAAAATGCTGCAAATTCTACTGCGTCCATACAAAAAGATTTCTGGGCCATTTAGCGGGTGGATGAACAAAGGTTTTCTGAATTTCTCTATCCAAGAAGACGCAGTGATCTGAGCAGCGTCCGCGCTGCTATTTGAGAAATGACAGACGTGTTGGCACAATTTGATGCTAAATTCAGCTGTTGGATGTTGGTTTGCAATTTGATTTTGATTCAAGTATGGAGATACTGTGACTCTCTTTTTTTTTAATAAAAAATTTCAATGAAAATAAATAATGACAATAATAACAATTTGGCAAAGTTGAACAGCAAAAAATGTTCGATGTTACGGTTAAAGGTATGGCCCAGTCAATTCCTGATTGCTGTGACACTGCCAGATGAAAAAGAAATTTGGGATATTGGTTTCTCTTACTTGTGTAATTTTTGCGTAATTTTTGCTAAATTACATCGTCCTTAGGGCTGCTAATAGAGTGCTTACTGGAGCTTTCTCAGCTACCTCGTGATTTCTGGTTGAAGATTTTCTCTCTGGTTGAGGACTTTTCCGTCATATCTTTTCCTACTCTTTAAAAACAAAACATATTTTAAAAAAACGACACAAAGTCAGAGGAGGCGGCCAACAAGTGAGTCCATTTTCGTTCTTGAACTTTACCTTTGTTCTCCCTACATAACGCTAGCACTTTGTTATGTCCACATTTTACGTATTTTACTATATTAATTATAATTTTTTCTATCCTGTAATCCAAAAATTACGTCTAAATATCGATCGCAACAATTAGCACAAATCTAAATGTCGAAAATTATGGTTGTGAAGAATCAAATCTTGAATCAAATGTCAGGATTTGCAACTGAGCAATGCTTTTATTCTTCAAGTTAGTAAAGAGAATTGTCTCTTAAAGGATCTCGGCCAAAAGCCAGATATAATTAATTTTTCAAGCAAAAAATGCTGGTTTTTCACTGATTTTGCTAAACTATTCAATTCAAATCAACCCTCATTCAAGTCAGAGCATAATTTTTACCATGAACTGCAATGTAATGAAATCTATGAGGCATATATACCCCATAAGTCAGTTTAAGATGTTTAAATTTGAGAATTATTTTTCTAGCCATAACAATAAAATGCAAAAATTTTAGCAAACGTTCAAAGTCTCAGAGTGAGAATTTGCTAATATTGATAAATTTGAGCCTTGTTTTTATGACTAGAGCTCAGAAAAGAAATAAACACAGTCGGCTTATCGATTCGATGCCAGTAAATCCTTACCGCTTGATTAACTGAAAGCTTGTGAGCGATTACTATCTAAAACGCAGCCAATAATTTGAACCAGACTGGGACAAAAACTTCAGTGCTCAAGGTGAACACGTGAATATAACATCTTTTTTCACGTGAATATAACATCTTTTTTCATCATCTGTTCATCTGTTTTCAGTTTTTGTTTTCACCAAGGCCCTCCACCAAACCCAAACGTGAACCTAAGTCATCCATTTAGACGACCCTAAGCCTTAAAATTTTTAACAGCTTCCTATGTGAAACCTAATCCTCATCATCCTCCTCTTTTTATGGAATTTACTCTTAGCCGTTCGTCTAAAGTCAAATCTGTTTCTACTCTTCGTTTTAATTTAGAAAAGCAAACTATTTCGCTTTGTCCAACGAAATCAATGCTACTAACTGGTATAATTTCTTCAGAGGGCTAAGTGTGGATGATGCTCTTAACAAATTTTATTCCCTCTTGTCCAACTTAATTTCCTGCTACACTCCTTCCTTCCGCTGTAAAAGAAGTTCTGATCCTCCGTGGGTCATAGTCGATGTTGCGGTTGCTCTTAGAGCCAAAGATGTGGCGCGTAGTAAATACAAAAGGTCTGGCTCTCTTAATGACCTTTTGAATTTTCAAAGGTTACGGGCTGCTGCTAAAAAGGCAGCCAATGACGCAATGCGCGCCTACCTGGAGCATGTTGAAACTTCCATTACTTCCGACAATCCTAAGCCTTTTTGGTCTTATTGCAAATCCCTTAAAACTTCCTCTGGCATTCCTTCTGTCATGTATCTTCATGATAAGTCTGCGTCCTCATCTCAGGATTCCTGCGAGCTCTTTGCTCAATTTTTTTTCTTTTTTTACCTCCTATCTCATTAGTTCTTCGCCTTTAACAATTTTTTCCACGCTTTAACTAATCCTTTAGGAAACGAATCATTAATGTTATCTCTCGATGGAAGTGCTAGCCTCAGTGCTGACGGCATTCCGAATTTTTTCACCAAATCACTGTCTTCCTCTTTGTGTGTTTCTCTGTCAATAATTTTCAACATTAGTATCTCATCCGGTACCTTTCCTGCCCTTTGGAAATCTGCCAACATGTTGCTGGCGATACTTCTTCCATCCCTAATTACCGTCCCATATCCCTTTTGCCATATTTTAGTAAGCTCCTCGAAAGAGTAGTTTACAATAGAGTGTCCCCTTTTATTCAGCCCTTGCTGGCCAGTGAACAGCATGGATTCGTTAAAGATAAGTCAGCAGTTACTAACTTATTGCCTTTTACAAACACCGTTGCTTCCGCAATCGATAAGCAAAAGCAAGTAGATGTCCTATATACAGACTTTGTCAAGGTTTCGATTCTGTGAACCATGTTATTCTTCTGTCAAAGTTAGCAGGGTTTGGTGTCTCTGGTGTCCTCTTTTCTTGGTTTTCCTCCTACGTTTGTGATCGCTCTTGTGTTGTGATTGTTAACTCTTGTTCCTCTACACCCTTTTTTTCTACCTCAGGAGTTCCGCAAGGATCTATTCTAGGTCCTTTATTGAACCTTTTGTTTGTTAACGATCTGCCTTCCCTCTTTAGGTTAGGTTAGGTTAGTAAAGAAGGCTACCGGGAATTAGGCCACCAATTTGGGCCCATTTGCCACCCTCCGCTGGCTTGTTAGAGCTGCCAAGAGACCGCTTCGCCAAACTGGATCAGCTGACTCAGCGTGATGGTACTGGCCACCTCTGCTAACCCTTGAAAGTGATAAGAACCAAAAATCTTGAGGCGTTTACTATTTAGGGCCGAATGATCACAGAGAGTATGCTCGATGGTGTCCTCTTCCATCTCGCACCTCTTGCATAAATTGCTGGATGTCAGTCCCATTCTGTTCGCAAGAGATGTGGTAAGGCAGTGCCCTGTGAGCAAACCAACCGTGGCTCTCAAGCGGTCTCTGCTGAGCTTGAGCAGTTTCCTGCTTTTGCTTAGATCAGGTGATGGCCATAATATCCTGGTCACCCTGCAGTCCATCCTGTTTTCCCATTCGGACTTTAGTTTGGCCCATATGGTGGCATCAAGTTTGCTTGTGGCGTCAGCGATTGACCGTGGTACAGTGATGCTAGGTCCTGAACCTTTTCTCGCCAATTCATCGGCTTTTTCGTTGCCTATGACCCCACTATGCCCTGGTACTCACATAATCCGGATAGGAATATGCCTTGCCTTTTCATTGAGAGCCCCTCTGCAAGCGTTAACAGTTTTTAACGATCTTCCTTCTCTCTTTAACTCTCCCTGTCTTTTGTACGCTGATAATCTCAAAATTTTCAGAGTGATAGAATCCGCTAGTGACTGTTCCTTATTGCAGAAAGATTTGGGTACTTTGGCTACCTGGTGCGCAGCGAATTCTCTCACTTTGAATGTTTCGAAGTGTCATCAAATGTCTTTCACCCACAACATGTCCCCTCTTCTCTTCTCCTACTCTGTCCTCGGCTCCCCTCTCAATGTTGTTGCTATTTTCAAGGACCTTGGCGTTGTTTTCGATTCCAAGTTGAAGTTCGACTTACATATTTTACACGTCACTGCCAATGCTTCTCGTTTTTCCGGCTTCATCATTAGATTCTCTGAACGTTTTGTTAATCTTTCCACTTCTCTATATCTGTTTTTTTCCTTTGTTCGTAGTATTTATGAATACTGTTGCCAAATTCGGTGTCCACATTACGCATACTTGATTGCTGCGATTGAATCGGTGCAACGCAAATTCACCCGCCCATTGTTCTATAAGTTCAATATTCCGTATTGCGATTACAGTATGCGCCTCTCCATCCTTCAAATTCCTTCCCTTGAGTCACTTAGAGTGTTCCTCGACGAGTACCTCTTCTTTAAATTTTTCAACGGCTGTATATTGGTGGACCCCAGCATTCACCTTTCTGTTAGAGATTCGGGCCGTCCTAATAGAACATTATTCAAATTTAATGTTATATTTGCCCGTACCGACACCTATTTCTTTTCTCCCCTTTTGCGTTTGCCTCGTCAGCATAATAACCTTAATCTTGGTCTTCTGCCTCGAACGTTATTATAAAATATTTTAAAAAATAACGTTCTGTCAGGTACATGAAATATGTCATAATTTAGTCTTTTGTTGTATTTTTTTTTCAGTCGATTTTGCTTTTGATTACTTTTCCTTTCTGTATTTAATTTTAATTTTTTTATTTTTTTATTTAATTTTTCTCTTTTTAACCCTGATGTTATTGTGCCTTTTTCCTTTATGTATATATATATATATATATATATATATATATATATATATATATATATATATATATATATATATATATATATATATATATATATATATATATATATATATATATATATATATATATATATTTGTTTTCTTTTTTTGTTATGTCTAATCTATAATTGGATTTGTTCTGTTGATTTGGACATTAATAAATAAATATATAAATATTTCTAGGGTATGAGATGATTCGGCATGGTAATCAAAAGAATTATTGGCTATTAAAAATCATAAAGTAGAAACATGTTTTGTGCTGCGGATTAACATGTTTATTAAATACTTAAATATATGATTAATCGGATTGTAAAAAACATTTCTCCGAATTTAGGATAGCTAATCTATGGGCACACAGTAATTTTATGCATTCATTTTTATATATGGCTGAACTAATCTTTACTGACTCAGTCTACGCGCTTTTCAGTTATTTGAGCAGAACTATTTAAGTTGGATTACTAATAAAAAAATACTTTAAGATATACATTTAAATTTCGTTTTTATTGTATCTTTTACAAGTGCTTTCAAAATACAGATATTTTTTGAAGCATTATGACCTACAGTGGGCAAAAAAGGTTAAGGCACGAACTCTTAGCATAAATAAAAACCTATTTTTAATGCGACTTTAATAAAAATGATGATGCTTTCGCATTTAATTAAAAGTTTTGCATGTTTACTTTAAGAACAATATAAAAAACATTAACGTAACATTTTTTACTGAAGTACCAAAATAGCACAAAAAAAGTTAAGGCGCAGCGTAGTTTTATCTGAAATTATTTGTAATTCCTGGAAAAAAATACCGTTAAATGTACTCAAAATTATGAAAATATGATATTTCGAATTCAGTCTAGCTTGAAAAGTAAAGAAAAAGAAAAAAAACTCTAGCGCACCTGAACCGCTAGAAACACTAATGTTCGAAGAACAGTAGAAGAATCGTGCAGGTTTTGAGTGCATATTCCACCACATGTGCTGCTTATTACGGCCAAACTGTTTCAAATGCCACGTTTTACTTTCGTCTTAAGAATGCATTATAACTCATATGGTGCAAGGTTTCAGATATTACCACTGGCATGAATTTCAACGTTTATGAGAGCAAAACACGGGTTAATTATATTCGTTATCAGTTGCTTATTTCACATAATTTTGAAAGCAGCATCTCATATAACATCAATGAAGAAAATGCTCAGTGCCTGCAGCACTGTAACTGAAGTTGGTGTTTGGGGCTGCGATCCCAAAAATTTGCAGAACTTTGCGAATTGTAACATCGGTTATTTATTTTCATTGTAAATGTTTCCGGTATGTATACTAACTGTAAGCATTTATTGATACAAAAGTAGCACAACCGACTCGTGCTGGCAACCTTTCGCCAGTATCAAATCCAAGAATATATCAAATCTGCTTCACGTTGTTTAATTACATTCGAAGTTATAGGAGTATAAAAAAATTTAGGGTTACCTGCAGCGAGTTTTTTCAAATGATCGAAAGCTTAATATTTGCTGTTTATTGTCACTACAATATCATTACCATTTGAAAATTCTACGATAAAACCGCTTAATAAAGATATTGCAATTAAACACAAAACCAACAATAGCTGGCAACCCTATCGTGTCTTTTCAACCAAATTTGGCCTGAATAATGTTTATGACAGGTTTCATTAATTGTATGAAATTCGTATTGATTTCATGACTGCACTGGAAGTTATAGTACAAAAAGTTTTATTTTCCTGAGCGAATTTTCAAAACCAAAGACACAAAAATTACCATAGCAGGTAGCACCAATCAAATTTTTCAACCAAATTTCCACCAAACAGAGATTAGAGTTAGGTTTAGCTTCTGTGTCAATTTCATGAAAATCTGGTAACTTATTCACATTTCATAGGGCAAAAAGCAGTTTTTTTTCTTTGTAATTTTTCAAGATGGCACCACTGGCACAGAGTTGCCCACAATTCAAAATCGCTTCTATCAAATCTGGTCTTACTTAAGTCCAATGCATTCTGTAAATTTTAGCTGTATCTGATTATTGGTTCGTGAGTTTCCGTGAACAGAAGTTTTTGATGCTAAAAATATAGGTTAACTGGGAGAGGGTTACCGTTCTTGTCCGACATGAAATTTCCAAAGTTTTATTTTGAACGTGTAGATAAAACATAAGATTTATATACAGATTGGTTTTATTGTAAGAAACGGACATTTTTTTGAATATTCGATGGTTTGAATGTTTTTACTTCCAAATTTTTTTTTTCAAAATGAAGACACCAAAATTATCATAGCTGGCAGCTCCAATCGAATTTTTCGACCAAATTTCTACCAAACGTGGCTTAAAGTAAGGTCCAGCAATTGTGTAAGTTTCGCCAAAATCGAACGATTCAATCAGAATTTATAGGGCTAAAAACAGTTATCTTTTTTAGTGGTTTTTCAAGATGGCACCACTGGCACAGAATTGCCCGCATTTCAAAATCACTTCTATCAGACCTGGTACTATTTAAGGTCAATACATGCTGTGAATTTCAAATAATTCTGCCCATCGGATCGTGAGTTTCCGTGAACAGAAGTTTTTGATGCTAAAAATATAGGTAAATTGGGCAAGGGTTGCCAGGCGTGCCCGTTATACCATATCTTTTTTTTTTTTTTGGTTATGTAAACAAAGCACAAGATTTACATATGAAAGGCTTATTTTTGAAGAAACTGCATTTTTTCAAGAGAGACGATGATTTGGAGGTTTTCACTTTCAGTGCCTGCCCTAGCTACAGGGTTGCCAGCACGCTCATTAAAAGCCACATAAATCTACAACTAAATAATATCAATATGTCCTGAAAATTTGGTAATGATTGAATAGCTCTGTCAAAAGTTATCGAAATTTAAAAATTTTCAAATTTTCCCGTCCTCTTTTTAGGCACCCAGCGCACACATAGGGTTAAAATATTCCAAAGCATTATCCGATTCATATGTAAAACACGTTAGAAATTTATTTTATTAACTTTATTTTTGCGAAAATCATTTGTGCACGAAATAATAGGTATATTAAAAATATCACTTAAATGCCCGCCGGCGCGAAAAGGTTTACAATAACTGACATTTAAAGAGACCTGGACCTATTCTGCATATACACCAATGTATCCTGAAAGTTTCAGCTCAATCGAATGGCGCGTTCTCGAGATTATCTCACTGAAATTTTTTGTACATATATATATATATATATAAAGAAATATGAATTTTTGGCCGAATCGATTTTAATACTAATGTTCTTCGAACATTAGTAAAAATAATTTTATTGAGGGTGTTGTTAAAAATGAGTGTGAAAAGGAAATCGGTAGGTGCAGAAATCCGTGAATGTTTTTTGCGACGTTGGAAAACATAAATGCCGTATTGTGAGATTGGAATACTAATGGGAAAATCAAGCTAGTTATACAGTGAGAAATGTAATACCAAAATATAAATCAACCAAATCGTTTGAAACAGAGCATCGGTCAGAAAGGACTAAAATCTTATCTGAGCGTAAAAAAAAGTGGATTATCAGAAAAATTAAGAAAAACCCTAAACTAAGTGTCCATGTTTTACTAATTAAGGTGAAAGAACGAGTTGAAACGAAAGTCGCTACTCAAACTATTCGAAATGTAATAAAAAAAGCGCGTTTTAAGGGCAGAATGTGCCTAAGTAAATCTTATATTAATAAAATAAAAAAAAATGAAATTGTTAAATTACATTTTGCTTAAGAGTTCGTAAAAAAGCCAAAATCATTCTGGAAGTCCATAGTTTTTTTTGATGAAGTAAAATTTAATATTTTTGGATCTGATGGGCGGCGATATTTTCGGCGAAAGCCTAATACAGAGTTTAGGAGTAATCATACTGCTCCCACTGTAAAATACAGTGGAGAGAACATTATGCTATGGAACTGTATGGGGCCATCTGGTCCTGAAAATATAGATTTTGTGAACGATATGATGGATCAATCCTGTTGCCTGGATATTCTTAAAAGAAATATTAAACAAAATTGCTGAAAAAATAGGCATTTTATACAATTGTGGCCTGTATCAGGACAACGATCCGAAGCATAAATCGGAGCAATGTCGGCTCTGGGCTATTTGTAAGTGTCCAAATGCTATTAAAACCCCCCACAGTCAATGAACTTAAACCCGATCGAGCATTTATGGCATCATCTCAAAACCAGAGTAGCATTGCGAAAGGTAAAGTATAACAAAGGGGTATAAATGTCATTATTGATAAAGAGACCAAAATTGCACCCACTTTTTGTAAAAAAATTGCGAAAAAGATTCCGAAACGTCTACGAGAAGTGATAAAAATGCGTGGAATAGCCTTAGCAAGCCCTAGCTTTTTTGGCGCTATTTTGGTACTTCACTGAAAAATTTTACGTTAAAGTTGTGGAATTTGCTTACCGTTTTTTTTTATATTGTTCTTAAAGTAAACATGCGAAACTTTTGATTAAATGCAAAAACACAATTATTTATTATTAAAGTCGCATTAAAATATGTTTTTTGTTCTTACTAAGTGTTCGTGCCTTAACCTTTTTTACCCACTGTATGTCTGCTGGCAATTTCTTAAAAACTATCTTCTGCGTCTATCGTCGATCTCCTTATCCCTATTCACGCACACTTAGATATTTATCAGAAATTCCAGAAATAAAAAGAGACAATAAAATTACTCAGCATTTTTTATTTCATATCTCAGTACGTAAGAGAATTTTAATGAAACAATTAACTACGCTTTTCAATGAATTAGTAGTATCTTTCAGTACGTTCCTAGGTATGTACATTCATTCGCGTCTGTACTCTGTCTGAAGTAATCTTTTATGTACTCGGCAACACATCTGAAAGTACTTTTACGAGTAGTGCACAAACAAGAGGATTTCTTTTTATCGGTACTCGCAGACCATACATAAAAAATATCGAAAATAAAATGGAGAAAAAAATTTAGCGGAAAGTAGCAAATCCAAAAAAATATATTGAATTAAAACGAAGAGAGCGTAAAATTGTGTTTTTATTGTGTGTTATCAATATTGCTGAAGCTGAAATCTATGACGAATTGGTTTTGTATGAAATGAAGTAATTAGTCGAATGATAAGATATTTCTTTCATACTATGCTCGTATCGCAGATGAGGTATTCACTCCAAGTAAGGTAGTATGCGGTGGAGAAGGAGAGATGAGTCAATGAATAAATGAGTCGTTTCTTAAGAATTCTCGCTACCGGGAATGTAATTAGTTAAGCTTTAATGCAGTCGTTAGTTGGTTTTGTTTCATTTCGTTTTTGTCTATGCAAATTAGTTATAGTGTGATTGGCATTAATGCTTTATTTTATTTTCCAGCAATATTGATAATACTGAAATTTAATATGGTAAACATTATCTGGAGTGTATTGAAAGAACTGTTATATTTTCAACGCTTTGTGGTTTACGCCCTAAATTTGTTTGGAAAAACTCATTAAACATGATAAGCATATAGATTGATTGATTAATTAATAACTAAGCGTTAGTACCTTATAAATAAAATTCTTAAAAAGTCTAAAATTAATTAAAAATTTCAAAATAAAATCTTTCGATAAATTTTAAATTATAAATCAATTTTATTCACTCTTTTCAATGAAACATACCTTATTAATATAACTTGCATAGTAAACAATAAATACTTTTATCAATATTTTCACTAAAAATCACAATTAAATTTTATATTTTAGGCCTCGACGTCGTTCCGGCTCGAGCATAGTCGTAATCGACGGTGAAGATTTGAAACCTTGTCTGACTGATGACTATATCAGCGGCAGCCATATACATTATCAGCCTTCAGACAGTACGGAAATCGACAGGGACATGTTGACAATGCTTTCGGTTAATCAAGATAACGGTATATCCTTGAAGTTCTAACTATCAAACAATTTTAAATAATTCCGAATTTATTATTTATTTTAGGCCCACATCGTGAGATGGCAGTCGATGTTCCCGATTCATTTATAGCAAGAAATAAAACACCACCGAGATATCCACCGCCCCGTCCACCAGTACAGGTAAATCGTCTTCGACAAATTTTTCTTCCTAACCTTCTATAATCTGAAAAACATTCATACGAATTCATTGAGCGGTGTCAGAGTGAGGAATTGATGAAGTTTGGGCATATGTAAACAACCAGATTTCTAATCATAAATTTTAATAGCATGTCTAGTTTTCATTTTTTTTAAATAAAACAATTTACTTACAATCATACTAAATTCACTCATACATAAATACATATAACTTATGCATTTCATATTCATTGTATAAAATTCATGATTAAGAAAATGGTTGTTGGTTCTATGTATGATCAGCATGCCGCCATTTTAACCGAATAAAAAAATATCAAACAAAAAAAAACATTCATCGACAGACACAACAGCAAATACAACATCAAACATTATCATCGCAACAACAAAAACACCATCATAATAATAACCATCATCAGCATCACGAACAACAACAGCTTCCTCAATCACAACAACAGCACCATCCACAACAACTACAACAGCAACAGCACAACCATCATCTTTTCAAAACATTAAACTCGCTGGGCAATAGTGGTGGCAGTGGTGGTGGCAGTAGTACACACAGTGGTGTTTCAATCGAACTAGAACCAATCGATCATCATCTCTATCGAAAGAGCTCATCATCGTTCGATGATTCCGCTAAGCATTCATTGCTGACTAAAGAACCATCAACTGATGAATCACTATGCGAATCGGCAATAATCGATTTTGATTCAGTGAATTTCATAAACAATAACGTAACACTACTGAAACAAACAATTCCATCAACGGCATCGATGCGACGAAGACGACTTAACACCGTCTGCGCAAGTTCGATTAGTACCCATAGTTCGGACTCGGGTAATCAAGGTCCACCTGAATACGACGAAATGAACAATTCGATTGTCGTGATCCCGACCTCACACCGAGAACTTCCAGTCGATGTACCGGATAGTTTCGTTGAAATTGTTAAAGTTCCACCACGCTATCCACCACCGGCTCATCTGTCATCGTTGTCGTCATCGTCGAATGCATCATCCGCACGGAATTCCAATACTAGCGCCGGTGCGGCGAAAAAAAATCATACGAGCAGTAGTACTGTTAATAATATTAATAATAATAATAATTACAATTTTTCGCATTCGACTTTTGCTACGCTTCCTGCTAATATCGGGATGAATACTATTCATGGTACCACCATCAATACGACGAACAAACGTCCGCCACAGATTGTCAAGGAAGTTGTGAAAACGACACGATCGCTATCGTCGCATGGTTCGATTGAGAAACAAAAGGCCCAGGGTCAAGTGGCAACTACTACGACTAGTATTAAACGAAACGATGAGGTATTGGATGAATTGTTGTTTTTTTTTTCACGCTGGTAAAGTTGGGGATGTAGATAAATTACCAACTATCCGCTAGATTGATATGTTTCCTATTCCCTTCACTGTAGTGTGTATTTAATGTTTGTTCTAAAAAAAGTATTTATATTGGAGTACCGTACATAATTTCGACGAAATATTTCAGACAAACTACAATAACTAACTTCCTCTGTAGATCCTCTACTGTAGATACTTCTCAGTTTTCCTGTAAAAAAATATAATTCCACTTCTTTTCATCCTGCGCAGTGTGAGACATTACTAAATTATGACGCATCGTCTTTCTTAAGTGGTAACTATTTTGTAATATTGTAATATTTATTTTTTATGTGGCGTAATTTTTCCAATGAATTCTGTTCTATTCTAAAGTTTTAACTTTCGATAGTATTACGCAATCTAAAATTGCGAATCAAAAGCACAAACCTTATTTCTTTTGTAAATCAAAAATCAAGCTCAGTCTTTTAGAACCTCTTTTGCTCCTTCCTTTAAGCTTTAAGCTAAGTAAGTTTTATTTGTCTAGAAATATACCTTCTATCTTTAACGCTCTCTATAATTCGATGCATATTTTTTTTTTCCCTAGTGTAGATGGCAAAAAAAAATCTGCTTATCAGATCCCCGGGTGACCTTTCACCACGGGGTATGTGAGGTTTGACTCACTAAAAAAAAGGACCATCTACAAGCCCACGAAGTTCCACAAGCCACGAAAAGCGATGCATATGCTTTTCGTACATTTCAGTTCACCAAAGTATAACTTAAGTTTCTGAACATTGCGCAAACAATTAATAAAGCTGGTACAAGGGATGATTCCCGCAACTATACAATATTTTGGACTATTTAATTTGGGTTTAATTTTTCGCAATTTTTTTCAACTTCTTTTATTCGAATGTCAAGAAGTAAAAACAAGTCCGCATTCTTGCTATAAGTTTGAAAATGCTAGAAGTATTATAGCTCTTAGTTTTCTTTGGACCCATCAAAATTTTATGCAGCCATATTTGTTCAAGCATTTCTTATTTACTAGCTTACAAATCTGTTTAGCATACTACTCGAAATTGGTACCTTATACGTAATCGAATATATTAGAAAACATTGTATTAGGAACAACTTATTTCCTCGAGCTGTTCCCAATACACTGTTGGTGTAATGGTCTGACCAGGCTCAAGCATTTCAGTGTATATAATTCCGGAAAAATCTCACCAAACTATTGCTACTGATGGTCGTGGGGTCATAAAAAGATACTGTTAACTTTCCGCACAAGATTATTACATAGCAGCCATTTTGTTATTTAACGTCCGTGCCTACAGTGAAGTTTAACCAGACGGTCTTTCTGAGGACTGGACTGTGTCGACAGCCGGCGTCGACTGAGCAAACAAGGGCAAGCCCTCGCTACTCGTGTCTACCAGTTTGTTTTGGGGGCAGGCCCAGACACCATATTGGTAGATGCGAGGCCGATCCAAACCTCTATTATACTACTGAGTATAACGCCCGACCATTAACGCGGCTCCACCTCGTCTCTGGAGATTTCAACTCTGCGAGACTAACCAAGCGCCAGTTTGTACTGCTAATTAGATGGAATGTAGCAGCCTCCCCTGATTAGGCTCTAAAACACACAGCCCCCACGATGCTCCCACTAGGGGGCCAATCCCAGTGGTAAGGCTGGACCGAAGTCCAGGGGCTCCTTACCACCTGCGGTCTCGTATCTTTTTTAACCCCAGAAGGGTTAGAGGTCCTCAATGTGGCTCCATGCAGGCACAAAGGGGACCTCACGGTCATGAGGAGATGCTTGCCGTTTCCTTATGGCATTCCCCGGTACAAACGCCGTCAAATTCTTACTTGTCTCTTGTTATTTCAAATAATATCTCATATTCTTCTTCTCCATACTACACCAGAGCAAGTGCGCAACTTTCCGCCCATTTCATTTGCTTTATCTATCCCTTCCTTAGGAATCGTTAAGATTTCAATATTACTCTGTGCTATTTCCAGTTCGAGCATCTTCGCCACCTCAGCCACCTCAACTTTATGATTTCTCTTTGCACCAATTTGTCTTACTTTGTTTTGATCCCGATCCGTATAAAAATTATAACATTTCGTACAATTGTGTAACCTCGAGTATCAGTCCGTCCACCATACAACCTTCATCCGCCTGTCACCTCAAAACTCCAAAACTCCCAATGCGCTCCCACACCAAACTGATTTCGTATCAAACTACATATTCCGATCCATGAAACATTTCATCGTACTTTGACTACGCATCCAGGTTGCAAAATTTTCATCTTTTCTCATTACTCTGCTCATCGTCAGGTTTCAGTCAGCTCTCAACTGGCCACGCATCCATCAATGCCAGCAAGTGTGCAGGACATACACACCGCATTGATGGCTAATTACTCCATTCCGCCACTCACGTCGTCTTATTTTGTCAACTAATTTCCAGTAAGGAAATTTAGCGACATTTCGTTCGACTATGGGCAACTTCATGTTTCATATCGTCTTGAAACATCTTAATCAACAGTTACCTCTAATCGTCTTCTTCAACAACCATCCACCAGCACTGTGGGACACACACAGGCCGTTAAGTTTTCAAGCTTATTATTCGTTCAGATTGCTATACTGCAGCTGTTTTCGGCCCCCTGCCCAGTCTGCAAAGCCTCAGTAGAACCATTGCATTTGGTCTATCCTCTAGATACAACAATTTGATGTTCTCCCAAATTACATTATTTAAGATTTCCATAACAAGAGACTTTCTGAATTCCTAAGTAGTAGCAAAAAGGCTCACAGCGACCATGCCCAGACAAATCCACAAGGTCCTGACAAGCCTCCTCATGACCATGGAGAGGTGAAGAGAGTCTTCTGCTCCCTTACGCCAAACGAAAATGACCCTCCATATACCAGCCGAGGAATGTGTGGGACGCCATCCCCTTTTGTACTCGTTGCAATTCCCAGAACAACATGAAAAGCAAGAGTCTTCTTCGCACAAAATATCCCAGGGAGGGTGTACCGGAAGAACATATCGTCGCTGTTAAATCAAACCGGCATATCTGCAGAAATTGAGTTTTTGAGTTTTTGGTATCAAAAAATTCCTTATTTTCCCGTCTATTTTTATGTCGCACCGGCATATCGTATAGTTGAATAAAAACCCGTCTAATGGTGTTGTGCCGCTTTGCATTCACGTGGAAATAGCCCACATGCGAAAACTTTAAAGCGCTCTAGTGAAAAATATGCATTTTGCAGATATGCCGGTTTGATTTCACAGCGACGATATATAGCTCAACCAGCGCTTAATTTCCCCCCTGGGGACTTCTAATCTACAGTTATGATTCGCCCGAAAAAAAATCGGCTTTATACCAACGTAGAAGAGGCGCGCAGATGATATGCCATTTCATGCCGGTACGCCGCCAATTCATGAAGACCCAAATTCCTTTCCTTCTCAGGTTTTCTATGCAACGAAGATATTCCTGAACTATATACCATGGACATCTAACCATCAATCATAATTTGTCAAGCATGCGACGAAGATCAGAACCCACTATCTCCTTCAGAATATCATCACCTAATTTTTGGGGTCGTCTTTTTCGTGCAACATCTTCGAGACTGCTATTTCCATTTTTAAGCTTTTGAAACCATCGACGACACTTGTTTAGTTACACAGTATCCCCATAAGTATCGTCAACTTTTTTCATTGCTTCAATCTTAGATCGAACCTTCAATCTTAGATCGAACGAAAATAGCATACAATGACGTAAGTGTGCTTCTTCTATTGTTGGTGTGACATGTTTCCCCATTGGTAGAAAACTAAAAATAAAATTTACAATTATTGTTTTTACGTAGTAGCTAAACTAACGTGTTGGCGAAACCGTGTGTTGAGACAAACAAACTGTGAATGAGCTAATTTTCTTTTCGGTTCCCTAATATTTCCTTTGATTTTCTCCTAGTTTTGACAGTAAATATTTGAATTTGAAACTACTTTTTGTTTTTTATTTTTTATAAATTATTTTATATCTTTATACCTGGCTTAGTATCTATTATTAATTTTCGATAATATTTCTAAGCTGCGTTCAACAATTACCCGATAAGACCTTTGAGTTTAGTAAATCATTTTAATTACAGTACATGACTATTTAATAAAGCAAGCAACACTACATTATTTTTTGAAATCAATGATTTTTTGAATATTTTGATAAAGTGTCATTTATTTTGAGACTTGGCTATTACAAGCTATATACGATGATTTTAGTATGATGATAATTTTTTCCTTGGGAAGGTAGATAAAAATCTATTTCTGCGCAAATATCGGAATTTCGAGGAGTAATTTATAGTAGGCAAAAAACATTGAAAAAGGAGAGATTAAAATATATCTAGCTTCTCATGGACAAATTGAAAATTAAAATCGTTGCACGTAACCTGGAATAGCTAATTATAAAAATTGTAAGCAAAATGAAAACATATATGTAGTTTTATAAACAATATAATTTAATAAACTCATTGTTAGAGCCTAGACAGACAGCGCAGCCTAAACAGACAGCGCAGCCTAAATGATAATTTGTCGTAAATGAGCATTTGAGTGCCGTGTGTCATATGCTAATTTGGACTAATCACCATTAGATGACCAAATTATCATCAAACTTTCGTAATTTATTCTTAAATGATGTAGAGTTGCCCGATATAATATAAAATCTCACTGTAAAAAGTCGAAAAGCATTAGAAAGAGATGTCAAATTTAAGTTCGAAACATTTGAAGAATTTCCATGAATTTTAATTTCATTAATTAGAACATAAAAAGGCAACATACGCAGTTAAAACACTTTCAATTTCTCCATTTTACAAAAACTAATTGCTTTGAGTGACAGACAGTCACTGTCAGTTTTCATCATTAACAAAAGGGCTGTGTGTCAGCACCTTCTAAATTACTAATTTAGGTTTAAATTATCATTAGTAAATTAGTAATTTAAGTGCCTGTCTGTCTAAGCTTAAGCTGTATTCAATATAATTAAATCTATACATAAATTTATTTACTTAAAAAGGTGTTGAATTTTACGACTCTTTAAATCGTCATGCGTTGCAGTTTGAATGATACCCTAACATTAAAGATTCTTATCGGTGTTACTTCTTCAGAATATTTTTTTACATTTATTCTAACGAATATTTTACACAGTTTTTTAAAAAAAAAATGGATATTAATTTCAAACAAACTACATTTGAGAACAATTTCATTAGTTTAGAGAGCCAAAACCTGTACTTTCTCAATTTATCATGCTTCATGAAACTAAGTATTTTTCAAGCTATAATTAAGAAAATTCGTCAAATTCTTTGTTAGTATTTTTATTTTTTTACTCGTAAGTGACTTTATTGCTATGAAAATCAACCAATTCAACTAAACAACTCTTTTTTAACAAAGACTTTCATGATACAATTGAATTGAATCAATATGATGCTTTTATATTAAGAACCAATGTGTGTTGATGAGAACTTGACTCGATCAGCAATTTTTACTAATGTTCGAAGAACATTAATTTTATAATATATATATATATATATATATATATATATATATATATATATATATATATATATATATATATATATATATATATATATATATATATCATCAAAAAAATTCAGTGACTATTTCTCGCGACCGCGTCATCCGATTCACCTGGAACTTTCAGGATACATTGGTGCATATGCAGAATAGGTCCAGGTTTCACAAAATGTTAATGATCTTTAACACTTTGGCACCGGCGGCCATTTTAGTGATATTTTTAATATACCTAGTATTCCGTCCAAAAATAATTTTTGCAAAAACTAAGGTAACGGAATAAATTTCAAACCTGTTTCAAATGTGAATCGGATAATGTTGTGGAATTTTGCGCTAGGTGCCTAAAAAGAGAACGGGAAAATTTGAAAATTGCGATAACTTTTGACAGATCTATTAGATCATTATGAAACTTTCAGAACGTATTGGTATTATTTAGTTGTCAATTTATTGGCAACCCTGTAGTTAGGGCAGGCGCTGAAAGTGAAAACCTTCAAATTATCGGCTCTCCTGAAAAAATGTTGCTTCTTGGAGAAAAAGCCACCCAAATATATTCTTATGCTTTGTCTACATAGCCTAGGCAAAAAATTTAAAATTTTACAACGGGCACGCCTGGTAACCCTTTCCCAATTTACCTATATTTTTAGCATCAAAAACTTATGTTCACGGAAACTCACGATCGGATAATCAGAATTAGTCGAAATTTATCG
The DNA here is from genome assembly GCA_947369275.1 of Nemotelus nigrinus. Classification (NCBI taxonomy): domain Eukaryota; kingdom Metazoa; phylum Arthropoda; class Insecta; order Diptera; family Stratiomyidae; genus Nemotelus; species Nemotelus nigrinus. The sequence goes on from OX376373.1 coordinate 144,963,669, forward strand.
AATCGAATCAACAAACAATTGCACCACTCGCCACCTACGGCTGTCTCGACAATATTTCGCGAACGAAATAACTACAATAGCCTGTCCAGGCCCACACAATGCCCACAATACCCCTATTACACCCACCAGATTATACTGAGCAACCATAAAATGTATTGTTCTTAAATAGAACCAGGTCTGGTAGAAATGATTTTGAAATGCGAGCAATTTTGTGCCAGTGGTGCCATTTTGAAAAATCACTAAGTAAAATAACTGCTTTTGGCCCTATAAATTCTGATTCAGTCATTCGATTTTCAATTTCAATTTCTTTCCGCTAACTGAATAAATGTTTGATATAAAAATCACGTTAATAAATTTTTTTTTCTCTCAAATATTTACGCGCTTTCTATATTTGCACACACATTACAGTATTCATCAAAGCCAAAGTCTTAGTTATTCCTAAGTAAAACATTTACCAAGTTTAAGATTTATCATAATTTCTTTGGATTCCCATTTTAAAAATTCCCACTGTTCAAAATTTGAAAATTTTGACCTTGTTTTGCTTTTGAAGAAAAATATTGTATTTGCTTACAAATGCATGAAGAGTCAATACATTTCAATCAAAGCATCATTAAACAGAAAAAGATGCTGAATTTAAGAAATTATGAAAATTCCTCATTCAAACTGTGTAAAACTGAATAATTATTTGAAAACCTTACCTGTTTTTCTCTTATTAAACTTAAAATCAAATAGCTCAGGGTTTTTTATACTAAATATTGACATACGCCTCAGATGTCCTTTAATTTTTTAAGATTTATTAGGATGAAATAATCAAGTAAATACTAAAATTATTTCAAATTTAATTAAAAAAGCACAAACTTGATTTTAGCGTTACGTCGTGATCATAAAATTATTCGATGGTTCAATAATAATGGGTTTGCTTGAAATTTAATGTCGGTTTATTAGTCAAACATATTTAAAGCCATACTTTTTCATATAGCTCTAGTATTTCCAATCTGCTGAGTAAATTAGCTTATTTAGGTATAAGTATTTATTTTTGCATTTCGAACACTTGCCTGATCATATATTAAACGTAATATTTTGTTAACGGAATCGAAACCAAAATTCAAAATTCTCTTACATCTCTCTATTTTCGTAAAGCCACGGTCACATAGTAAGATCGAATTCCTGAAATTTTTGAATTATTTTCCAAAAAAAAAAGAGTTTTTTTCTTTTAGCCTTTTTTCTAGCTTTCAAAACTAAATATTTGAAATTGAATTGTTTTTTCGGGATAATTAAAATTGAAAATTTTTTTAATTTATCTTGAAAATTTTATTTGACAAAGTGGTTTCGAAAGTATGCACTGATTCTCATCAGACATTAGCACACTGTGCATAGTTGACTGGTGTGACCACTTGCAGTTGGAAATCATTAATTCCTATTTACGCTGTATGTGACAAATTTTTTATTTAAATTTATAGACTTATATCAGATCGAATATATAGACTTATATCAGATCGGGCTCATAGACATTGAAGAAGAGGGCAAATTACCTTCGAAATATCGATATCTGAAATTGAAATATATGCAGCTTCTTAAGGAAAAATATTTGATATTTCTTTTAATTACAAATTGAAATATTGTTATAATCGTGCTATTGTTAATTTAATCACACAATGATTATATTGTAAGCTCCCTTAGTTCTGCCCTTCTCATTCCAATTCTATCGGTCTCTATTTAAACTCATTTTCGTTTTGTTCTTGTAAGCGCCATGTTATCTTTAGTTTCGCAATGAGAAAAAATAAAATTTTTTCATGTTTGGTGCTGAGTAAAAATTATGATTTGAAGATTGTCGTTTGAATTACATATTTGTTATTAAAACTATTTTTTCTTCTTTTCCTCTCAGCTTTTTAGTCTGATTCCGTTCAGTTCCTAATTTGTTAGTTTTTTTTGCGGCATAAACTGAAAGCAATTTATTAAATTTATTAGACAAGTAAATTTTTTACTAACGGGAAAAATTATTCAGATGTTCTGAATATTTAATTATTTTCGTGCTTATGAACATTAAAAATATAAATAGGATCCAAAAATTATAGTTTTGAAAACATATGTGCATGCGTATAAAACTAGCAGCTTCTACTTTGAAATAACCAATCAATTTTCTAAACATCTCAAAGAAAAATGAAAAGAGTATTGTAATTTTATAGAAAAATCAATTGAAAAAATTTAATTGGGGACTTAAAAAATATTCAAAACTATATTAGGATTTAGGCTAATAAAGACTCAAAATTACAGATCGTCCACAAGAAATTGAAATAAATCCGGCTTTTAATTTCTTTAGAGACTGGATATATTTCAATTCATTTGATTGATTGATTGATTTAACTCAAAAAATTACTTTGAAATAAAGATATTTTTGAACTTATTCATTGTGAAAACAAAAAATTGTCACGATTTTCCAGGAAAAGTTTGTTTCCTAACTCTGAAAATCCCTATTGAACCCTAAATCTAAGGTTTCCAAGATAAATGATATTAACAATTTTTAGAAGCGAATTCTAAATAAATTTCATTGATTCAAATAAAACACAGGCAAATAAATATAGTAAAAGTTGGTTGGTCAAAAGATTAATAAGCTGCAAAAAAAGCGTTGAGGTGAAAACGTAGTATAAAAAATTCTAGCTTCATGTCTGACTTATGAAAAAAGAATGCCCTTAGAAACCTAACTAGCTGAATTTTTTAGCCGTTTTGGATACTATGAAGGCTATTTGTTTCCTTTTGTGGTGTCTGTATGTGTGAAATTCAAACCAAAAGTATATTTTTAAATAGGTTCAATTTCTATTATTATAATCATTAATTCTCATTAATAGCCATTAATTAATAAATCGACCAATATTAATGTTTCTAAATCTGAATGTTTGAGTAATTTTAAATTCGTATCGATACCTATGATAAAACTAAATATGAAAATTATTTCCCAGATCACTATTACAACTTCCATTTCAGTCTAAGAAATTAATTAATTTAATAGCTAGAAATTTACAAGGAATGCACTTATTTGTATTTCAATTTGAATCATGTTTTTGAAATTTTAAATTAACGAATTGATTTTTTTCTCGGTATTGATTATTAATATTAGCAATGTTTTGGTGATCCAGATAATTATCTATCAAACTTTGTACGAATTTTTTATTTTAAAATTTGAAAACTAATCTGAAACGCATGCACATGTGTTTTCAAAACGATAATTTTTGGGTCCTTTTTATATATCTAATGTTCATAAGCAGAAAAAATAATTAAATATTCAGAGCATCTAAATAAACAAACCCAAAGTAAATAAATATTTTAATATACTAAAAAAATAGTTTTCCCCTTGGTAAACAATATACTTGTCTAGAAATTTTAATATATTGCTCTCAGTTTATGTCGCAAAAAAATATTTTCTCCAAAAAAAATAATGACATAAAAAACACCTTTTTCCAGTTACATTCGATCTTATTCACCTTGTTTTTATTTATTTATTTTTGCATGATTTAAAATGATTAAACATTTTTTGACTTTTTCTCTTCGGTTTTGTGAATGCTGTGCTCTGTGACTTATTTCCATTGGGTTTTCTCGGGTTCTAATCGATTTCTATTTGATTTTGTTGAGTCCGCTTTGTATTCATTAGACTAAGATCTATAGGCCAATAAACCAAAGAAACCTTTAGGTCGGTGTCAATTCAACCTTTCTTATTTTGAAATAGCTACACTGTTCACCAGAATTCATGCAACATCTACAGATCTTTTGTCGATCGTTTTACCCATTCACACTTTGGTATCCATGGCCGCAAAACAGCAATCCAAATAAAAGCTTCCTGAAGTAAAATAGCTTGACAAATGGACAATACTGACCATTGTCCTATTGTTGCTCCTTTTCTAATCCCTGAACTAAATATAGTTCATTACATTTAAATTCAGCTCGTTTTGGGTCCCAAATTATACAAATTATAAAAATTTCTGAAAATAATCGATTCAAACATTTTTAAGTCGTAGGTTTGAATAAATGTTTGCCAGGTTTCATATGTATTGAGTGTTTATCATACCATGTTTTGGATGCGAACGGTACAATTTTTTTATAGCCATATTTGACTTTTTTCAGTTGTTTGATTTTCCAATAGAAACCCCTTTCAACTTATCCTGGTCAGCAAAAATACAAAGCATAGGGCTATGACTGTTTCTTTAAATCTTTTTCCAACAAGATCTTATTTTTGTACCGAAATGCACTAGTATGCTATTCGGAAGTAAAAGTAATCCCACGACAACGCTTGTTGGGTCTAGGGATTAAAGCTGGTAGAAAGCTTCATCAGCAAAATTCGATTCGAGAGTTTTTCGAAGCTTCTACCAATAATGATGTTTAGATCGAGGTTAGGCAACAAGCTATCGCCTAATCTCGATCGCAAATCTTTTTTTAATTTAGAGAAATAAACCATGTGCAGACTCAGAACTCTTGATTAGGTCACAAATAGGGGTAAAAGTTTGGCACAATTGCTGGAATACTTTTTCTTCAGTAACATGAAGATGTCGTTATTAGTGACTATATAATTGTCTTGTCATTAGGACCAATTAATAAGAAATGACAACGAAATATTTTTTTATGACCTTTATCAATAAGTCACATAAAATTAATGAAAGAACATTTTTTACGAAAAGACCGTCATGCACGCCTTAACTGTACTTGAAAATGTTCCATAGTTCAGCCAAGGCCCTTAAATATTCAAAACTTGATCTTAAATACAACTTGCCGTACTCTTTAAATTAGACTACTCACTAAACCCAACCATATCCTCTAAGAGGGTCCATTTCCTCTAAATCGGTCATACCCTGTAACGCGAACAACAGCTTCTAATATGAAGCGTTGAGTTCACGACTGAAAAATTAGATCTGTCGTTTCTAGGGAAGATCGGGTATATAACAAAATTCAAGCGGTTAAAATACTGCCAGTGTCCAGTTTGCTTTCTTCTACAGTAAGTGACAAATTTTTTTTTGACAATTTCAAAGCATATTAATGAGGATTTGAAATACAGATTGTTAAAATTTGGGCTCTATATATTATTGGAGCTCTGGAATTTCAAAACTTTCGAATTATAGTAACACTACTGATAAAATATTCCATTGATCCTGAGCAATATGAGAACGGCTTGATTCGTGCGTTACACAAGTGATTGCCCAGTTTAAAAAGTTAGTTTCCAAACAATCAGAAAAAAATCAAGTATACAGCATAAGTAACTGAACAAATACTTTTTTATTAATTCCCAAAACTACTAAAAACCAAAAATTTGTAAAAAAAATAAATAAGTAGTTTTCATAAATATATGCGTTCGTGTTAAACACAGGGTTTATTTAAATTTATAATTTTAAATTAAATTTTTTAAATTTGTTTTCTAAAATTTTAAATGTTACATCAAATATGCAAGATATTTAACAAAAGCATCTCAGGCGTTGAATAGAATACTGCCTTTACCTTATTTCTTCGAAATTTATGAAATATTTCAAACAAATTCGGGGCTTTTTAACAGAGTTTCCAAAAATTAGAATAAATTTAATTTGAAAATCTTTTCGCAAAAAACAAGTCATATGATAACATAAAATAAATAGGATGCTAATTTTATTCTACATATTTTGCTAGGCTGCAATGAGTTTTCTTAACTTAAAACCCTATATTTTTGCTTAAAAACATATTATGCAAACCCCAGCATTCAGTCACACTATTTGTTTAAATTATATATATGAAATCTATACATTGTTTGAGTACATAGATTACTGTTTTATAGTTTTTTTTTTGGTCAGACATGCTAATTTTGAGTGAATTCTCACTGATATCATATGCAGTAAGACTCTATTTTTTGCACTCCTCAATACTCGTTTAAATTTCCGTAACATATTTTCAAAACAAAATTTTCATACTAACATACTCGTATCTATAGTTTCAACATTTACCGGTCTAAGTGGACAAATATGTACCAAATTTTCTGCACCCAGTCAAAATATTTTTTTTAACTGTAATTTGAAACTGTAAACATGCAAAAGATATCACTTATCATTTTATGAAAGTATATTGTTATATTCATTTATCATCAAAACAATAAAACTGTCCCAATGATTATGTATAGACGTCTTCATTACAGTCCATCTGAAGTATCATTTTGCATACTTCATCAGTTTTCATTGACGAATATGCGTATAATTTACGAAGCATGGATAGAAAGATGTATCCATGATGGTCTTACTTATCATAAACAACGTGTTTAATAAATATCTGCACTGCAAGAGTGTTTTGAATATCATGGAACTGATTTTTAATAACTTAAGTTATGGTTTTTATCGTAAAGAATAGCTACTATATAGCAAAGTGAAGACATTCAAATTTAGATTCATCCTGTTTATAAACATATATCGTTTGTTTTTTGAATACACGAAACGATTGTTGTGACTTGTAAACAATATGCTGTCGTTACTACTTGAAACATAAGTAGGTTGATCTATTAGAATGATGTTGTTTGAATCGGTGGAAGAGTAGATTCATATTTCCAGGTGATGGATTAGGATGTCATTAACATTATTGATATAACTCAACGTATTTCAAGTGTAATTTAGTTGAAATGAAATTAAATACTTGTTCCAGCCCTATACACACACTATCTTCCCAGTAATTTACCACGCACATATACTAGCAAATACTAGATCCTAGACTAAAATAACCCTTTCAACACTTTCGCTATTTGTAATACACTAACACAAGCCAAATGATTAAATAATCTCCTAGTTTTAGAGCCTATAATTGGTTTTCAAGAAGAGATGAAAAAAAAACAATCACTGCATTATAATTCATTGAAAAATATCTTACTTTACAGCTCAATGGATCTGTTAAACCAGTACCACCGCCACGCGATCATTTACGAATGGAAAAAGATGGACGTATGGTAAATCGTGCTCCAGCTCCTCAAGTACCCGATCGTAAAGTACCGTCGTCGATAACAAGTACACCGAATCATACTGGTAATAATCATCAGATTGCGCAAATCATCGAACCAACGATTGAGCAATTGGATAGTATTAAAAAATATCAGGTAAGTTTTTTCTATAAAATCAGTTGAAGTGTCTTAAAGTTTTAGAATGAGTTAGATATTTAGTGTCAAAAAGCGCAGATACAGAAAGGTATTAAGAAAAAAATTTTCATGACAAAATCATAAAAACAGAACCTTATTTCACCAAAAAGTTATAAATGCACTGACCCACACTGGGCGCGTAAAAATTTCTTCAATTTTAGCCACAGATCGTAGTTTAAATTTTTCAATTTGGTTTTTGTTAGATATTTTCTTTATAATGAACACTTGTTTTACAAGCAATCCACACATTGCGCAGCCAAAAGTCATTTGCAGCCTCCATAATCACTTACATCTCTGAAAGCTGTCGGATTTTTTCCGCTTTTGTCGAAAATGACATGCATGCACATGTACACACATATTTTGGAACTATATTGTAATCTAGCAAAGTTTCTAAGAATTTTATGTCAGTATAACTTTATAATTCAATAATAAGAAAAATATCCTTGAACCTCTCCGGTATTCCGTTAATAATGCATTTCTGTAAATATGACACAGCACCTCTAATTCGAAATTCTTACTTATCACTATTACGCTACACAGCACATCAGAATTTGATCTTGACCTTCGTCAACTCAAAAGCCATAATACATGCAGCCTGAAACCATTCGGAATCAAATTCAATCATCATATCATCGTTCCATGACACATTTCAATAAATATGATTATTTTGATGAACCGGCGTGGCGGCGGCCACATTTGCATAACAGTGTCTAGTGTGTATATAACTACAAATGTTTCATGTTACATACTGCATGCCTATGCATTATTTAATACGCTCACAATGCGACAGTTAAGACTTTAATCCGATCGCGCGAATATACAAACAAATTACGCCCGCAATGCAAGCATATCTATGATAGCTAGAGGAATTATAGGTTATATAATGAAATTATTCAAATTTCCAAGTTTTCTGTTTTTACAAATGCAAATATCTGTCTATTGAATTCAATCGAAGTATTCAAGTGGAATGTGAGTTTAAAAGATTATACATGAATATCGATGACCGTTTTACTATAGCTACTAATTCAGATTAGCCTTGATCTTAATTTAATCAAATTAATCAACACACAATCAAACGGAGGGACATGAAAGTGATCAATCTCAGATGGAAGCGTTAATTTATGCAAGTGTTAATTTGCGTAATGACATGTAAATGATATTGATTAGAATGTCAAAAGACATTGTAATTTCACGGGTTCCTACTTATCTGTAGATAGATAGATAGGTGGACAAGTGTTAAATATTTCTAATAAGTCGTGAACTATATCGATTGCTGGTAGATCTGATCGTCTTTTTGATTGACTCTGCTTGAAGAAAATCCAGTTCGATGCCGTTTGAAAAAAATATAATCAATTTAACTATAAATGCAGTCCATCAAACAAATTGTACATCGCATGCTGTCCATTAGAGCTATTTGTAGATTAGACTTGAAAAGGTTTTCGTTTCTTTGCACTCCGTCTCTACGTTTATGGCAAATTGATGATACTCAAACATAGAGTGGAGCATGGTATTATATTTGAATCAGGTCAATATCTTGTCTATGTACTCGTTTGCGTTTATTTTGCTCATCGATGGATGCAATTGAATAATGCACCGAATGCATATGCTAGAATGCACTTGAAAGGTTTCCATCGATGCATGTTTGTGTATGATGTGTACACATAGTCCATCGGAAGGTGTTGTGGATAGATGATGTGCTGTTTTAGTGCCAGCTATTTATATTATTGGAATTCATGTCATATATACTCGTATAGATTAGAGGTAAGAGGTGTGTAAATACATAGAAGAATTGATAAACGAAGGATATTAATAAAAACCACAAAATTGAGAAATCGTTATCGATCGATGAAAGAAGGGATGACAACTAATAGATTTAGATTCAAGGCAGGATAATATTCGTAATTAATTTATGTTTAAGTTATCTTGTATGATTTAATATTTTTACGAAATCCGAGCCAATGCTCATTCTTTCAACAGAACTTTTAACCAAAAATTTCGAAGTGCGACTTCAGAAATAGAAATATTTGTTTATGATGCTCTATACTCTTAGAATATTTGATAATCAATATCTCCGACACTATAAGTGCAATTCGCACAATTTTTGTTGTTGTGAAACTTATCTTAACCTTGTTAGCCATTTTGGATGATTAGTTTATTGTTGGAAGTCGAAAAAGTAAAATGTTTTTTGGTGAGCTCGGAGATTTTTAACTCGTGTTAAAAATGAAAGAATGAATTTGCATTAAATTTTGCTTTAAGAACATAATTAAGTGCAGTACCACATTTAAATTGGCAAAACTGTTATGAACAAAAGAAGCAATCAAGCAATAAAACAATAAAAAAACCAAATTGGAAGTTTTCTGAACAGCCAACGCCGAAAAAAGCTCGTCAAGTTCGATCGAGTGTTAAGCTTTTGCTCACTGTGTTCTTCGATTTGAACGATTTGGCTTATCATGAGCCCTTGCCACACATCATAAGATCAATAGAGGGTACTTTTTTGTCACCCTGCGTGAAGTAATCTGAAGAAAGCGCTTGGATTTGTGGCGAAACAATTCATGGTAATTGCACCATGATAATGCACCTGCTCACGCTTCGCTACTTGTTCGTGAGTTTTTGGTCAAACCAACACTGTTATAGTGGCTTAACCTTCGTATTTGCCGGCACGGCCCCTGTCACTTTTTTCTATTCCCGAAGCTGCAAAGATCCATGAAAGGCCGACGTTTTGCCAATACTGAAGAGCCAAAAATTGCATTCTAGAAGAGCTACGAAGATTAGAAAAAGGCGATGGCACAAATGTATTATGTCTAATGGGGAGTACTTTGAAGGGAATTTAATAAATATTAATGACCATGTAGAGATTTTTTAACGAAAACATAAAATTTGCGTAATTTTTGATGACGCTTCGTACGAGTATTTCACTGCTCAAAGTATCAACGAGATAGTTTATGGGAATGCCATACAGATGCATGTGCTTGTAGGTTGTTATATTATGTCTCTGAAAGCTATTTTATATAACCCAGGGTGTTACTTTCGTTAATATCTGATTACAAATGGCTTCTGTTTTAAAATGGCTTCAACCCTTCAACGCTCTGGCGGTGAAGGTGGACATTAGTCAGTGCTGCCACAGTGGTGTTATCTGTGGGCATTTTGCTTTAGTTGCCGGTTTAAAATACAGGGTACTGTGCAGATAGCGTACGACACCAAAAAGATTGCATTATGTTACACAGAGCTACACGCTATGTGGATTTTCCGCAGTGAAGGTTGCTTTTGATGAATGAAATACTGATCGAGATACTCTCTTTACCAAAAAAAAAAATTATTCCCCCATTCATTTTCTAAAAATGAACGAAATTGTTGAAAAATATTGGGAAGAAACCATTCTCTGGTCCCTCATATAATGTAACAGAACTAAAGCTACTAAAGCTACAAAAAATCTCAAGGCATTTTCCCCAAGTCTTTAACCAAAATAATTAATGCTCTTCCACTGTCCCAGAAATGATTTCTTCAGGTATTAGTCAATCCAAAACTATTTCATCACCAACGGAAATAGAATAGTTGAAATTTTCGCAAAACACTACTGAACCTGGATCGTTTAGAAGTTATTTTGACGTACGCTCATGTTTTTCAGAGACGGAATAGCTCCAAAGCTCATTGCCTCAATTATTTTGCAGGAACCTTACATAGGATAACCTTGACTATCAAAAAATATATTCAATGATTTCCACCTCTTTAGTTGAATATGTGAATGTTTACTATATCCGTTTCCGGTCGTCATTTGGTTCATTCGGTGTCACTCGTTTCCTAAATTCATATCCATTTTAGGAGCTCCATACTGACTTAGCATCTTTGCGTAACTCACATGCTATCTCAATGGCCAATTTCCTTACGCATTCGTAGTTTTATGTGGAAATCTGAATCCTATCCTTCACACGTACACGGTTAGAAATTTTGGTATAAAATGTATACGATTTAGCATTCATATGAATCCTTCCTAAAATTCTTATTAGTTGTATACTATAGGAGCGGATAAGTTTGCTTAATATGAATCCATATAAAACCAATAAGAAAATAATATAAAATTATTTTATATGATTTTGGAATACCTTTTATACGGAGATAGTTTTATGCATGTATATGATAGCCGGATAAAATTTAGAAGATATTCTGATACATGGAAATATCGGAGGTCATATTCAATATATCTTATTTGAGTATAGAAAGTGGCCTAGTTCCATGGGTTATAGGGCTACATTACACCCAACACAACCAGCATTTATTCGAACTCCGCTATTTTAAAGCATTAAGTAAAAAAAACTTACTATCGCTGTAAATATGTTTATTTATCATTTTGTTTTATTGAAAACCAAACGTATATGTTTAAAGAAAACTAAAACATATTCTTTGTTAACAAATATTGTTTTCCGTCTTTTCGAGAGGAAATGCAGTAATAAACCTGCCATTTCTTAGCCTGGTGGTAGAAAGTCTAAGTGACTATTGAAAAAAACCAGACACAAAAACATATAGCTAGCTATAAACTTAAAAAACGAGGTTTACATGATATTGACAGATTTCAATATTATAAATTACAATAAAACGTAGTATTTATATCAGAATTTCTATATGAAAATCTTGGTTGCACACTTACATCAGGAGTAATATATAAACTGGGTCCAGTCACAGCATTACATCCTCGAGGAATTCCGTGTGTGGCAGTTATATCGCTGGAACTATTATTAAGTTTTACTTTTAAATGAAAGCCTGGATGGGTAACAAACTGTCTAAAAACACCTCCGGCTCAATCGGGTTGTCAATGGATGTCGTGAAGCATTCAACTTCCCTCTTCTCTAATTGAAAAGCCTATAAACCTGACCAGTAAATAAATATACACAGAAGTGTGGTATATTACATGTGCTTCTATCTATTTATTCAAACCCTTAAACTTTTTCCAAAATAATTGCAAAAGTTTGGGTCAATTAAACACTTTAGGACAGTATTGCAGCCAATTGCGAAATACTTTAGCTGGAAATATACTTACATTCATTTACAAAATCGGTGAATTTTAATTTCCAATCTGCAGCCAATATACGCACTATTTTCTTGTAAGACTCACAAACGATTTGAACAAAAACACCGGAATTCATCTTCATTTTCATCACGGACAACACTTCACAGCATGAAACTCTAACAGCAACTGTGAAATCATAATGCAAAAGAAACCACAGACAAACACATGCCATTAACTCAACGCTCGGATAAAATTTATCCCAATTTCTTATAAGTTGAATACTGCATCAAATAAGTTTGATATTTCTTGTAGATAGATATGTTTATAATTTTCTGAAGGATAAAATTTTATACGAACTTATGATAAAAAGTTATACGTATAAGATACATATTAAACCACTTTTCTGAGATTGAATTATGGATCTGAATTTCGAATAAAGTTTATACTATTTGCTATAATGAACCTTTATACATTGGAATATATCGGGGTTTATACTGAGAATCGCATACATAATTCTATAAATTGGAAAGTCGATTTCTAACCGTGTAGCATACTTGCGGCTTGTAAGGTAGTCTACATAACTATGAAAAGTTACTTGCTTTCAAAGGAAAATATGTTGAAATTTGTTTCGAGTCCCATAATTCAAAAATCATTTACCTCTTTCTTGTGTTATGTATCTGCATGATACGTCTGCCTCCTCTCAGCACGAAGTAGTGAGTAACTCACGATTTTTTCCTCTTCTTTCACTTCCCAGATCAGTCCTTCAATGCCGTCAGTTATTTTTGAGGAACCTATTTGTCTTCTTTAGGTACCAACACAATGAAAATCGATATTTATGTGCATAAGTATTCTTGCTACAAGTGCTAGCAAGGCCCTGATGACACTTTTAATCTTTTTGCCGATTTTTTTTTATTTTTCTAATGTCACGGATATTTGATCTTAATATTTCATTCAGTACTTTCTCATTACTTTGAAAAATCGAAAATATATTTCCCAACCGTTATATATCTTGCATTTCCGACTATTACCCTACATCCATTTTTCCTTTCGACAGTATGCTTCCTGAAAAAGTTGTGTTTACAACAGAATGTATTCTCAAGTCTAGCCTTCGCAAGTCAGTGAACAGCATGGAGTTATTATAGGGAAGTCAACGGTATCATACTTACGGTATACAGTTGTTTCTGCTATTTTGTCGCACGTTCGAAATTCAAAAAGAATTTCGCTTTGGTCCTCTATTATTCCAGCTGCTTTTGCTTTTTGTTCTTCTTTATCGTGCCATTGTCGTACTGATGACTTCAAAATATAAGTATAAATAGAGTGGTTGAATTAGTTAGTGGTTGTTCACAGTTGCAAGAAAACTTTATCAAGCTGGTGCCTTATCCGTTCTCTTTCGCTGAGAGCTACGAAGTGTCATCAAATGACATTCATCTGTCAAATATTCTCTATGATATTCATGTACTTTGCTTCCGCCTCTTCTTTCATTCCTGTTGATAGCTTCAAGAACATTGGCTTGATCTTTAATTCCAAGCTGAAATGAGAATAATAGAAGATCTATTATCTCCAACTTTATTATTAGATCTTCTAAATTTTTGTCAACCTTTACACTGAGTTTGGACTGCCTCTGTCTCATTTCTTGTGTTCTACAGTATTGATGCCAATTTTGGTAGCTGCCCTATTGGTGTTTGGCTTATCCGATCAATTCTATGCAACAAAATTTTACTTGTTCGTTGTTCTGTGAGCTTGATATTCCCTACTGCGAGTCTAGTTGCTCGTCATTATCCTATAAATTCCTCTGCTTGTATCATGAAGGCAAATATCTTCTCTTTAAAATGTTCAACGGCTAGAGAATCAAGTGTATGCAGCATTAATTTTTTTTGTTAGATACTTAGGAAATACTACTGAGCCCCATTTTATTTTAATATTGCTTTTGCATGAGCTGATACTTTTTTGCACTATTGTTGCATTTTCCACACATTGTTGCAATAACGAAATTCCCGGCCCAATTCCTCAAAACCTTCTCTTTTTAAAAAATTTCACGGCTTTATACAAGTAAATGTTTTTAACTGTGAGTCATTATAGAATAAATGCTTCTCGGTATATCAAAACAAAGTTCATATACGGCACCAAACTGACCAAAAATTTATCTTACATATCTTGATAAGAGATTTATCTTCTAAGTCAAAATATTTTATTCGAGACAGTTTTCGATCTGTTTAAATTTTTAGAGATTTTTTAATGCAAAGGTTTCATTGTTAGTGTGAATTTTTAACTTTGCAATTGTGACTTGCCACTTTGAGCATTTAATCCGGCAATTCTCCCCCTTCTTGCTTGTTTTTTTCACAGAAATAAAAATTACATCTTTCAAAAATACATTTCTTGACATACCATATATACAATAACAGGCGTGTTTTTTGCTTCCCCTATTCATAACTGAAAAAAACCGCTTGATATTTCTTAAAAAGCAGCTAAATAGCAAAAAAAAAATTTTTTTAAAAAAAACCGTTAAAAATATAATAGTTCAGTAAATTTTTGTCTGTTTCTGAATTTGATATAAAAAAAAAACTTTTTGTTAGCAAAAAGACTACCAATTCCATATTTATTACTCATATCAGCACGATGAGCTGAATTCACGGACATTTGATCATAATTCAGTAGATTATCCCTTTCCACTTCCCAAAGCGAACTCTGTGGTCTAGCCGTTATCCACTTATTTACTACATTATACCTCTCTTCGTTAAACTTCAATCCAAAAAAACTAACCACCAATTCAATTCAATAAGGATTCCTATAGGCTACTGTTCATCCATTGTTCACTGGACCATAAATAATTCTTCCCTCGGGCACAAAAAAACCGACGAATCTCATTATAGTATTCTAATAGGTCATTTCAACTCGACTGCCATTTGTTCCCCAAGTCACTCAACCATATTCGATATAGGTATTCATCGTAGACCATCACAGCCGTAGGGCGTTTAGATACAAGAAAATATTGACAAAATTTTCACTTCACAGTACTCTGACATTTCGGATCATCTGAAACTTGTTTGTTGTACGTCCATCGTTGGGCGCTCTTTTGATGGACACACTTCTAGTACGTCACATGTACCATCGGTTTGTTGAAAACTTGCTTAGTCGAATGATTTCAAAAGATTTAATTACATCCCCTATGCACACACATGTCGTGAGAATTGACCGTGACGTAGACTTGGTCTTTTTAGTTGCTGCATGATCAATAATGTCCCGGCATGGAATGGAGCAGTCAGTCAGGCGAGAAGCAGTTGAGAGGATAATTGATAATGAGGCTTTCATAAGCGAACCGGTTTACTGAAATTAGCTTCAATCTCGACTGGAAAATCATTTGGAAAACTCATTTCCATCTAATAGTCGTCGAGACTACAGTCACTATGAGTGTGATAATGATTTGGATAGTGATAACAGACTGTGTCTACACACGAAAGCTATTTGACTGCAATGTGTTGCATATATTAGGCGAGCGGGAATGTCAGAATTTAATTTCAACAAGAGCAGCAAACAGCTTATCAGGTGTAGACACGGGAAAGATACTTAGCACATGTTAGTTTTCCTGCATGCACACATGACATATTATGCTAGCTTGCAGCGATATGTGGACTTCCACTTAAAACGACGAGCATTTAGGTGCTAGCTTGGCTTATTTGATCAAATAAACTAAAGTTAATGACGATGTTTACCTGAGGCTATAACTGACGTGGCGCAAATATTTTGGTGGATCTGGGTGCTGGCCGGTCGCTAAAAAAAGGCTCTGTAAACAGACACTTATGGTTGGGACCAGGATGATGATAATTATGATGGTGGTGATGTTGAAAAAGAGCAGTAGCTAATGTAAACTAATTAGATGTTATATTGGGTATATGTTGGAAGAACAGTGAAGCGTTACTTTATTTGGATCTCGATTAAAAAATAATCTAGAGTATTTAGTTTGATGTGTCTTGTATTTTGCAAAATACGGAAATATTAGTATTCGAATTTGTTTATTAGAAAACCTAATATGCTGTAGAATTTCGTGCTAAGATATGTTATTGCGGATATTATGTAAAATGTGGCTGGAAATGATTTATATTTTTTAACTGGATCAGAAAATTTAAAGAAGAATATCTTTTCGACGAAGAAACAAAGCTTTCGTTAGCATTTGGAGGCAGCAATTACTAGAATGATCATAAATATCATCGAACCTGGAAAGTGAAAGATGGTATGCAGATAACCGGTAAAACATTTGTTGAGCACTACTCGGTTTTTTTTCGAAGTGATACATTTTTGGCACGGATTTTTAGCTATTGCTTTATCTCAACAGATTCTCCTTCATATTCTTCGTTTAGGCAATTATACATATACTTGTTGACACGTATCTAAAATTAAACTAATCAACTTTAATTACTTTTACTTAATATATTTGTTTCTGTTTGTGTTTATAATCACAACAACATTTAATTAAATTATTTATTTTAATGATCGAAAACATTTATTGAAACATCACTCAACTCTTGACTTCGTGACAATATTAATATTTTTCACAAAATTATCTCTCTTCATATTTTATTTTTTTCAAATACAAATTAAACTTAGCCTACTTTGTTTTTTGAAATTAAAAATGTGTATCTAGTAGTGTGGAAGTAGTGGAATGTATGTGTGAGATAGGAATACTCCCCTGCTAGCGTTTTCCGCGTTATCGCGAGGCCTAGGAGAGCGGCACCTTTGTGGTTCTATCAGCGAGAGAGACGTATGGTGCGAAAAAGACTCTCTTCGCTGGACCTTCGCTCGGAGCTGAAGACATCAATGATGTGCTTTTATGTGTATGTTGCTGCTTCTCGAAGGGTTTGTCAACAGGTTCTGTAGAGAATGACATGTAACAGGGCTTGAGCCTGTTAATGGAAACATTGGCGGATTTGTTTCTAATTTAGAGAGTGTAGTAGTTAGTATGTCTGGCTAGGACTTGGATTAGACCGCCGTACGGTGGAAGGATTGGTGGATGACCAGAATCGACTCTAATGAAGACGTGAGACCAAGAGTTGAGTTGTTTGAAGATGAATATCTTCGATGTTGAGTGGTGTTGTGCGACAGCCGGCCGGAATTTTTTCATAGTTGCCGTAAGTTCTAAGGCAAAGTCGGTTTGACTAATCTTCCTAGAATTTTCATGAAGAAAATCACCAGGAAGACGTGAGTTCTCTCCGTATTAAGAGTTGTGCCGGTGACGCTGAGAATTCTTCTTTGATTAGAGTTCTTAATCGAAGAAGAATTAGGTGTAGTGTTCTGGTCCAGCACGCATCGTTGTGAGCCATGATAGTCGATTTTAGAGTACAATGCCATCTTTCTAGGAAACCATTGGCTTGAGAGTGGTACGATTGTGTTTGAAGCCCAAGAGTCGACCAAGGTCAGCATGGAGCGCTAACTCGAATTCTCTGCTCTGGTCGGTGACAATGTATTGGGGAACTCCAAATCTAGCAATCCAGGATCTTTGTATAGGAGGAGCACAGTCATTGACAGTAGTGCTGACCAAAGGAATTGCTTAAGGCCAACGTGTGAAACGGTCGATTATGGTGAGACAGTATGTAAATCCCTGTGAGTGTGTTAAAGGACTAACTACGTCGATGTGAATGACCTTAAAACGTTCGGAGACTGCAGGGAAGGTCGATACAGGTTTGCTCAAATGTCTGGTTATCTTGCATTTTCGACAAGATAGACATTCTGGCGCCCAAGTGGCAATGTTGTTGTTTATCGAAAGCCACAAGAATTTAGATGTTATGTGCTTTCGTGAAGCACGAATATCAGGGCGAGCGATATTATGTTCCTGAAATACCTGTTTCCTGAACGTAAGAGGAATATAAGGTCGAATGGTTGGGTCAGATACTTCATAAAAAATGTCGACGTTGGTGCCAAAGGTTGGTTGTTTTTAAAATAAATTTCGAGTCCATTAGAATCTTTTGAAAATCTGCGTTCGATGATTTGGACCAGGCTATTGAGGCAAAGTCGAGAGTACTGAGAAGAATTATTTCTTCAAGACGAGAAAGTGTGTCTGCAACAACGTTTTTGCAACCAGAGCCATGCCGTTTGTCAGAAGTGAACTCACTTATATAACTTAGATGTCTAAGTTTTTTTTTGTTTTTGCTTTTTTTTTTCTATGATAGTGCCAAAGCTCAGGAGATTACCCTTTGAAGCAAATGCTTAGCGATGGCGGTAGGGAGACATATATAGGAGAAGTCGATATCAATTGTTCCATTATTCTTTTAAGTGCTACATTTCTAAAGCGCTAGTGTTGTGCCTAGTCGCTAGCAAAGCTTACAAAAAGTTTCGGAAGTAACAAATGCCCTGATAAGCCGCTAAGAGATCGCAGTCGTACGCACTATACTTTCTTTGTGCGTCGCTTAGTATAGCCGAGTAAAAACCAAGTTGGTCAAAAACCTTGACAATTTTCGTTGGCGGTATCAGATGCATCTACGAATATACCAAGCTCAGCATTTGAGTCCGGGAAGGACAATAGAGTGGCTTGTGTTGAAACAGTCTTGACTTGGTCGAAAACTTTGCTAGCTTATGTTGACCAGTCGATTACTTTAGCGCCATATTTTTTCAGAGCCTCAAAGCATCTTAGCTGTGTGAGGAAGAAAGCGGCGATAGAAATTGACCAGCCCCAAAATCTTTTTAGGTCTTTAATCATCTTGGGGAGTTTAGCTGAAGTAATATATTTTTATTATTTTATGAAGTAATATATTTTAGTGCGTAATATATTTTCTTTACTATCCAAGTGATTTTAGCAATTTACCGTCGTATGAATTTCGCCTTAGACTTCTAACCTTATTACCTCTTGCATCCAGAAGATTAATGTTATCTGCCTGCTTCAGTTTCGATGTCATTAGAGACGCTGTTAATGTCGACTATATACAGAAAAGATTTGTGCTTAATCAGCCCTTGAGAGTCACTAGATCCCGACGAATGCTAGTTGAATATAAGCATAGCACCGCATATGCTGATAATGAGCCAATTAACAGATGCTGCAAAATATTCAACAGTATGAGCCAACACTTTTCCCCCACGATATCCAAAGTGTCCTTTAAAAATAGAGTTACCAAGGCTCTCTTATCCTACCCTCCCTAGTCTACCGGCCTAGTATCTTCTTATGACTTAGGACTATTTTCATAATTGTTTAATTAGATAATTAATTAAATCCGTTTTTGCGTTTTGCGTATTTAATATTGTGACCTACATGTAAATTAGCTTTGTGTATTTATTTATCGAATGTTTATTTATTTATATTATATTTGTTTGTATTTTATACCTATTTTAAACCTGTTTATTTTCTTTAAATTTGTCTGGTTTGTTTTTATGTTTTATATTTATTTCATTTATATGTATTATTATTATACCTTGTTTGGTAAATAAATAAATAAATAAATATTGCCTCAACCTGATCTGAGAAGGTCTTAATGTTTCTCGACGAAACGTCTTGACCTAAGAATTTAGCTGAATTATAAGGCCATAGTCCGCAAATCGTTTGAAAATTTTTTGTAAGTGAACAAGATGCTCCTCTTGGAAGCTACCAAAATATCGTCGAGGTAAATGAAACAGAATTTCAGTCTGTGGTGCATGGATAAAGCGTTGGAATGATTGTGCCGCATTGCATAGTCCGAAAGTCATTCGAATGAACTTAAAGAGTCCGAAAAGTGTGCAGATGGCGGTCTTAGGAATGATGGTAGCCCTTAGTCAGGAGAAGATAGTTTTGTCATGCAGTTCATGACAGAAGTCTTGGATAATGGGGATCAGATATATATCTTGGATGATTATGGCGTTAACGTGTCTATAGTTGCAGCAAGGTTGCCATTCATCACTAGCCCAGTGAAGAAGACCAGCTGCTGTTTGGGAGTAGCAGTATAGTAGCAGAAGAAGCCTGCGTCTAAAATAGGTCTCGAAACATCGGCAATGATGTAGTCCCACGAGAACTCACGACGGAGTTCCAGTTCCAGTTTGATCACTTTTCGTCCATAGGTGTTGATTGTGTACTGGTTTTCTGCGGCAATTCAAAGACCAGAAGGTGGACGTTTTCCAGTTGTTGGTGCTGGAAGCACCGAAATATCTGCGCCAGTGTTTACAAGATAATGTCGCTTAGACAAGTTGTCGTACAAAATAAGACGACGGCTGGGAGATAAGTCACGTTGTCTTACCGTCTGAAAAGAACGAAGACTTAATTTTTTGATTCATTTAAACCAACCTTGTAGGCGCATGGAGGGACGTATTTATGCGCTTTGTTGCCAAGTTTATTGTGGAAGGGTGTATGTCGAAAGTAAGTCTGAGAAGCAAAATGAGTGGCTAGATGTGTGCTGTGTTGTTTGGTCCATATGCAAGTGTTCCCAGTATTTTTGGGTTAATGTAGTATGATATGAAACGTAAACTTTAATGAACTGAACTATAAATAATAGAAAAGTTATTTTATAATTCGCCGACCATTCACTATCAATAAAAATTGATAATTTTTTGTATCAAATCTGTCAGCTGTGATTCTCAAATATGAAGTTAGAAACTTTTTTAACATTTGGGTCATATAGTTTTCAGCAACAGGATTTTAAAAAATCAAAAAAATCCTGTTTTCATGTTATATATTTAAACCGAGGTTAGAGACAGTTAAAGACTACTAAGAAGTTTAAAGTCTACTTGAAACTTGCCTCAATTTGCATGAATAAAAGCTATTTTACTTTCACAGCGAAGTAATTCAGATTTGTCAAAAGTCTCGCCATGGGAAATATTTTATGGCCACTTGTGAGTGAGATATTTATTAACAATCTGAAAAAAAAACTTCATGAAGAAGCTTCACTCCCCGTTTATTGATTAGATGTATATATAGTGAAAAATTTGATTTGGCAAAAGCTTTGGAGAAGCTAAACAAATCAAGTAAACAGATTGTTGTGCTTAATGAGTTTGCCGTAACAATGTCTATGGGGCACTTCTTTTAAGCTCAAAAAAATTTATAACTCCTGTTGTAAATACTTTACCTAACTATTGTGTAATTTTATCTCATTGTATTTCAATTTTATTTCACGGTTTTTCTGCAAACATTTTTCACAAAAATCCCACTTCGGACAACAATGACGCCCTTAACGGGTTCACGTGCTTTATTTTAATTTTACGAAAGTAAAAGCCTGTGAATTTATTCTCGAAATGTACTTCAGACTCCGTATTTTCTACTAATGTATCAATATGCTACTGCATTATCGCACTCAATGTTTCAGCAGTGGCTGCCAAACAAAACTTTCGCTGTTCAACTGATCCATTCACTGATTTCACCCGCAGTATTTATAGGAGTTGCTACTCATACGCGAAACTGCGAGATGGTTCTTCTATCTTATGGCAATATCCAGATCGTGTTGTTTACATTTCAATTATTTTGATGTTGTCTATGGAACTATTCTGTTGGATGTTCTTGTTGTTTTTTTATTATATCCTATAATTTTATATTTCGATCCCATATTTTTTATGAGTGCTGACTTGTTTATGATGCTGCCCGAATTAACAACCCAATTTTTCGACTTCAAGTGCCGAGCGCAACCTTATCAAAATCGAAAAATGCTTGACTTCTTTTACGAATTTATACCATAAAGGACTTTTTTATGATAAAACTTAATCCTTAAGTTTATTTCTTCAGGATCCGCTTTTCTTTTGACAATTGCCATCATTTACTTCTTTTCTCGATCAGAAAACAGGATGTCGAATCACAATCACTTAAGGCATGCATAAAAAGGAAAAACTCTGGCTTCAATGAGAATTTTGAGGAGGGTATGCTGGAATACATGATATCTGATGATTTTCCTTTTTCACATTTCTTGAAAAAAATCTCAGGCTGGTTTGCAATTACTGTTAGAATGATCAACAAGTCAATGTCCTCACCAACGACTATGAATATATCGTAAGTAGAGACAACAGTGACATCTGTAGTCCATCAGCATCTTTCTCTGCCTGGAGTACTTGAATGCTGTTATTTCCCGTTTTTGTTGCTAGCAGGTTGATGAAACGATCTTTGTTTTTGTGGTTTGATGAGAACTTCTCTTGAGGAACTTGCAGCATACCTTTGTCGTCAAAAATAAGCTCTGAAGATGAATGTGACTGAAACACTACGAGCTTTTTGTTCTTCGTTCGTCATTAGACAAAAAAAAAACCCCTTCCAAAAAAACCCCTTTTATTGATGTAATCTTTTCTATGCATTCTTTTATAACATTAACTGTGTTTTATAATATATTTGTTACTAAAATAATTATTTTATGTTATTTTTTGCTAAAAATTAAAAAAATTAAAGAAATCGACAGCTTTGAAAGGCTGTATCTTGGGGTTTTCTGAGACATTTTGGATCTCAAATTGTAGCAAATTCAGTATAATTTGGAAATCTGTTGCATAAATTTTATCATAAAACAAGTTCTTTATGGTATAAGCTGGCAAGAGCTAAAAAAAGTCGAAAATTTGTCGATTATTTCGATTTTGACAAGGTTGCGTCAAAATCGTTGGTTTGTTCATTGGGGCCACATCATAAGCAAGTTAGTGAAAAATTTGATGATATGTACCTATCTTTTTCGACGACAAGTTTACTGGAGCATAAAGCTAAGTAAATCTAATCATGATGGGAAAAATATGAACATTTTTTTTAACAGATTTAGTGTGTTTTCTGTTAAAAGCCAAGAAACACAATTCAAAACCATGCGAAATTCGAGCAGCTCAACTAGCTATTTGTTTTCATTTTTCGGAATAGTTAAAACTTTCAGTGATTTAATTTTTTGTGAGTTTTTCTCTTCAATCTCTTCAAAACGTCAATCAGTAATTTAACAGATTTTTCACGGATGATCTTTTCGGATTTTCTATTGTTGCTAGTGCATCCATCGCATGATTTATTAATGCTGAATTTTCATTTCCCGCAGCATCATTTTCAATTTTTCAATATCCTTACTAATCATGCACATCCTTATTAATTACTTATATGATACCTGATTAATTTTCTAGCAAAAGAAGCAAAAAACTGCATCAAATTTTTTGCGTCAAATGAGTGAGAGATTCAAAGGAAAGGGCTCGGAATAACATAGTAAATGCGTATAAATACTGGGAATATTTTGTTTTTCTACCCCACAAGATCAATATTCCAAATAGCTTACAGAATTGGTCAATAGTCGGTAGATAACAAAAACTATCCAGCAATAAAAGTGAATTAGGTTAAATGCATTAGCATGCGCTTAAAAATAATCTTCAGTGCAATCTAATTGACTTTGCATGTATAATTGCGATAAGTATTTTAATAATCTTTATTTATTTCAATTTGTGCATTAAAATAAGCTTAGGATTTAGAATATTGCTTGAACTTTAAAATTAAGTTATCATTAACAAAATGTTCTCAAAGCTTACTGCTATTAACATGGTCGGTGTCATGCGCCCAATGTGGGAATATGGAGATGAGATTCCTCAGTACTTCTGTTGCTTGGAGGTCTAGGGAAGAAAAAAACACAATCAATTATACAGCTCTGCTTTTCCTGTTTTGAAAAAGATAAGATTATCTTATGTTCAGGGTTGGATTCCGCCTTTACTGGGTTTTGACGT
Organism: Nemotelus nigrinus; assembly: GCA_947369275.1. Taxonomy (NCBI): domain Eukaryota; kingdom Metazoa; phylum Arthropoda; class Insecta; order Diptera; family Stratiomyidae; genus Nemotelus; species Nemotelus nigrinus. Next base: position 144,987,389 of record OX376373.1, read on the forward strand.
TAATATTACTCAATACAGAAACAATGCCTAGGACCGACTATCTAAAGTTATCATTTGTTTGAGAGTCTTTTGTTCCGCTGTTTTATCTTTAGGTTAAATAAATTAAAATATGTTGAAAATTACTTAAAATCGGATTTTAAAACATCTGGATGGCCAATTTTCTTCTCTCCTTCTTAAGATCCTTACTTCCTTAGCTTTCAATCCACTAAGTTATATTCATCATACCTTAGGCATATGCAAAATCGTAGGAACAAACTTTATAAGCTTATTAAAGAAAATACCGATGTTAGTCCTGCTATTCAGGAAGAATATAATGAAGTTGCTAAGCAATTTTTAGAAAAGTCTCCTGAGGCTTATGACACAACCGGCGAAAATATAGTCCGCGACCCGAAAAAATTCTTCGATTTTGTTAATGTGAAGCGAAAAACTACTGGCTGTCCATCGTCCATGTTTCTTAATAATATAACGTCTTCCTCTCTTAAAGAGATATGTGAGCTATTCGCTGAAAGTTTCCAAGAAATTTTTAATGCACCAGACCCATCAAACTCACACCTTTCTTCCTCTGATTCAGCTTCAACAGCTTTTGTGAAACATTTAAAAATTTCCCGTGATGAAATACGTAAAGCTATTTTGGATCTCGACTGCAAAAAAGGTCCTGGGCCTGATTTTCTTCCTCCGATCTTCTTGCGCAAGTGTCTAGAGCAGCTTATAGATCCCTTGCATATTTTCTTTAATATATCACTTTCATCGGGAATTTTCCCATTCTGTTGGAAGCTTTCGTATGTCACACCCATATTCAAAAATGGTAATCGACGCTGTATCCGAAATTATAGGGGCATTGCCATTTTGTCTTCGATTCCGATAAACTTTCTCCACTTGTTGATTCCCGTTTGAACGAGCAACAACATGGCTTTAGAAAAGGTCGCTCAACTAACACGAATTTGACAATTCTAATCTCTGACGTTCTATGCAAAATGGAAAAAGGATACCAAATTATCGCAGTCTGCATTGACTTCAGTAAGGCGTTTGACAGAGTTGACCATTCTACTTTGATTCTAAAGCTTCAGAAATTCGGTATTGCCGGGTCTTTACTCAGCTGGCTGACCTCCTACCTTCGCGATCGAACACAATATGTAAAATTTCAAGGATTTTTATCGAAAAACGTTAGTGCTACCTCTGGTGTACCCCAAGGTAGCCATCTTGGCCCACTCCTTTTTAATATATTTATTTCAGACTTATCTGACGTCCTAGCAGGCATACCTCATTTACTCTATGCAGACGATCTCAAACTTTATCGACTATTGAATCGAAATCGGATGTCCCCTTTCTCCAATCCAAGCTTGATTCACTTGATCAGTGGTGCAATATAAACAAGCTCTCTCTCAATATCAATAAATGCCAAGTTATTAGTTTTTCCAGGAAATGCATGGTCACACAATACGTACTTCCTCGGCAATAATATGATAACCCGAGTTGATAACATTGCTGACCTCGGTGTTATCTTAGATGAAAAACTCCGCTTCACCTTACACTTTGATATAATACTTTCTCGTGCGAACAAACAGTTAGGTTTCATCAAAAGACGTGCCAAAGAATTTCGTAGTCTGTGGGTCACAAGATCCTTATACACTTCACTTGTACGTCCTATTCTCGAATACGCTTGCATTAGCTGGAATCCCGCTTTTGAAACCCACAGTGACAATTTTTATTTTTTCGCCTTGAGAGAACTGTACAACCCTTATGATTTTAATAGCCTACCCCCTTATGAGTTTCGACTGGGTCATTTAAACCTATCGACACTAGCCTCCAGAAGAATGATGATATCGGCCTGCTTCACATTCGACGTCATTAGAGGCGCTATTAATGTAGAATTCCTGAATAGTAAAATTTCGATAAATATCCCTGTGAGGAACACCAGGTCCAATCGTTTCCTAAAAGAATATTCACATTTGACGACATATGCAGCAAATGAGCCAATAAGTAGATGCTGCCGAATATTCAACAGCATAAGTTATTTATATTCCCCTAGGATTTCCAAATCATCCTTCAAATCCTCTCCTTTGCATGCCATCCGTACCCCTAAACCTTAAGCCATAGCTTATATGTCAATGTTTTTATTTATTGATTGTTATTTATTAATCTATTTGTTACTTTTTTCATTTGTTTGTTACTTATTTAACTTGTTTGTTTTTACTTTTTACTTGTCTTTACTTTTCCATTTTATTTTTTATTTTATATCTAATTTTGTACCTTGTTTGGTGAATAAATAAAATAAATTTCCCAATCTGTTCCTTATACACCTCGTCTAAAATGTGTAAAAACTTTTCACATCCGCTGTTAATTCAAATCTATCTTTTAACCACCCAACCATCAAACTCTATACTGATAATACGGTATATCGTGTCCATAACCAGATTCAAGCTTCTACCAATTTGGAAGAACCCACTACGGCGCGGCCTATATGAGCTACCTCCATGGGGTCATGGTGCGATGATGACGGTTGTTGTTGATGTTGATGTTCATATCCATAGATACACATACCTGACCACCACCTGTCTTCTTCATCGTCTTCTGTCTACCAGGTTTGATGACGACATCAGCATTAGCGTATCGTACGTAGCGGCCGAAGCGTTGGTTAGGTGTAATGGATCTTTTCGTTACACGCCGCAGGCCACATATGATTTTGGTCTTCAGTAGCTTCCAAGATATTTACGCGAACGCATATCGATACCTGTAGCTCACCTGTGCCAACAGTACGGCGAATTCTCGCTCGAATCACATTCACATACTCACATATGCGGAGTACCTACAAAGCGATAGTAGCTGAAATCTGGACTACATACTTCTGAGCAATCAACGTTTAGGCAAACTGTCGCCGGATTCGTTGAGTGAAATTCGCAACACGTCGTTATCAAATCAGCTACCGTCCGCGAGTATCTGAGATAGGTGTGTGCAGAGAATGTTGAAAATGAGGGAGATACTTACCTGTGGAGTATGTAGATACAGTGCGTGAGTAGAGTACTGCACTGGAATGAGCGCCTCGGTTGCCGTAAAGTCGTCGTCATCGCCACTCGACTGAGAAGTAGTATGCAAACCGCGCACTGTATCTACTGCTAACTCTACCTCGTTTAGTCGTTAATGCTGTCGCCGATGTCGCATCGCGGACGTGCTGCATTTCGTTCAGAGTTCACCGGAACCGAGTCGTTGTCTTCTAGGCACCCAGTGCATCTACGAGTGCAAGCAAATAGAATTTCGAAAGATTTATTTAATTCCGCCGTGCACCGCCAATGACGACAATTTCCGGGTCGCCGTTTATGAAATTAAGGTGTTTTCAATCGACCCAACCGCTAAATGCATTTTCACCTGTTCTTTTTCTATTCCGTAGAGTGTTTGTGTGAAATTAGCATAGTGCCGTCAGATATTTAATTCCGCAACTTATTGCTTACCGACTCGACCCCCCCCATATCCCTCGCTTTGCTGAAATTGAATTGTTTCGGATGTGTTTTGACTATTCCGGTCGCTATAGTGATTACCCAAATGCTCTGAATTACCTGCGACATTGAAAAGATGCAAGATACGAACGCAAAACTGGTGCTCATTTAGATCGTGTGAAGTGACGGTGGTAATTTCACTGATACTTTGTTGTTAATAAAAGTGTATCGAAACGGTATCAGAGGTGACGAGCGAGCGAGAGAGAGAGTTTTATGTTTTGTGCTGTTCCAAAACCCATTCGCGCCCAGAAATGTGCGAATCTGAACCATCCGGATCATTAAAAGCCTATTACAGAGTTTAATTGCTAAAACGCGTTCCTCTTCGAATGTGAGAGTGAAATAAATCCGTCGAAATCAAATAGAAAATCAAACAAAGGCAACGAAATCAAATCCATGAAATTACATTGAAGAATGATTAAAATGTTGATGTTGATAAAAATCTAGCCATTGATTTAACTATTTAACTTCTACTTTCCCGACTGTGTGTGTTTGTGATGATTGCATTAGTGGGCTATCCGATTTTCACCTGTAAAGTGTGATTAGAGTGAAAATTCTAATTGGAATTTTTCTGCCACTTTCATTATATTGGTTTGGCGATGATTGTGATATGCGTATCTGATTATCTAGAAATTTATAAAATTCAGATAAAATATTTTCGTTAATGTTTCTCATATCGACCAGGCGATATCAGATAGAGTCATTATCGCAGTCGGCGTTACGAATTGAGTGTAGTTGGTGGCAGTTTCTGTTGTTTTCCATTGATTTAGTGATTTTCCTTGGGAGTTAATTGAGTGGTGCTGATTGGAAATGGAAATGATGGATTTGGTTGAGCTGCAGGCTTTGTGTGGTAGCTGAAGTTGAATATCGATAGTGTGAAGGTGGTGTGATGATCTAATCAACGAATTGATTGAAGTGATTAATGCATTTGTCTCGAGTGCCTTGAAGTGTAATCTTCCGGGAAACATTATTCGAATTACCGATAAAACAAGTGTTTTACGATCAGTTCACCAATACCGGTTATCTTTATGATGCAAAATGATATTTATTGATAAATCGTGCCACGTTCTTCGTCGATTCATTACTGAATTACCTGCTGGGAGTGTACTCGCTAAGCGATAGATACGGTTATTTGCATTTTTATTATGGGCCGATATTCGGAATTCCATGTTGGTTACACTAATTGAATTTCTCTACTGGTTCTTCCGTTAGGGAAAATGGTGTGTTAAGTATCTATGGATGGATAGCTGTGTAGGTTTTCACGTTTGAACGATCATATATGGGCATATGTAGCGGTATGAGGTGAATAGTGCCAATAGCGGTCTTATGCGAAGAATTCAGTGAATGTTTGCTTCTTTTGAGTATGCAAAATATGATTCAGTTGAAGGTTGCAGTCTAAATATGAAATTAATTGGTTTGATTGTTGATAAGCAGCTTCTTAATATGGAATTCGATTTAATCTTCAACTTCTGACTTTAAATGGGAATTTTATTTCTGATGCACTTTGTATTAGTAAAAATAATTATGCAGGATCTTTCCTGTCTTATGCTACAGAAAACATGCAATTTATGGTCATTAGAGCAAAACGTAGAATTATTTGTGATGATGTTTCGGAGAGACCAGTCACGCACCGGTTTTTGCATATTAGAAACGATCATGTGTCTTCTGAAATTTTCTCTATTTTGTCACCATTTGAATTATTTTCCCATCCTGAATTGAAGAAAGAGTATTAAAAGAAGATAAGTATCAGCTGGTGTCTAGATACTGTCATATATTTTCGTTGGTCCCACTGGAAAAAAGTGTCAATGGTGCTAAACATGCATAAGTTAGAGAACAATGCAATGAAAAAATGGTCAATGTTTAAAAATTATTTTCACGTTATACCTTTAAAAAGAGTAGAAATTTCGGGATGCGAAACTGAGATGTTTTGAAGCGAACATTTTTTCAAATACAAACGGCACAACGCTATTCAATTGCGACCGCTAACCATCGATCGTTTTCACAACATTAAATAATGTTGTAGCAATAGGCAAAAAAATATCAAATGTATATCTTTTGGCTTTAAAGTCAACAGTATAGTGTATACTTCGACGAGGTTCAAAGGCATTGAAAAATTAATTGAAGCTCAATTCATTACAAAGTGGAAGTAAAAGATCAATACTACACTGAAAAAACACATAGCGCCCGACGCCATAATTTATAGATTTCTAGCGCCATGTACGTAGTCGATTTCGGGATTGTGATAAAATATATCGCCACAAGCCAAAGTAAATGACGGAAAAAAACTTATAGTCCTCCACCATCATCATCATCGGGGCACTACAGCCCGAATCGAGCCTAAGCCTCCTTAATGCTTCGCCTCCATTCGTCTCGGTTCAGTGACCGCGTCCTTCAGTTCGGTGCTCCTGAAAGTGAACTGCTGCTAACATCTATCGAATCCTCCCAGCGCTTGCGTGGCTTACTAAAAGATTCCTTGGAAAAGATCCCATGCCTGGTTCCGCTTGCTCATTCCTTGAGCGACCGATTGGGGATTCGACTGTCGCTCATTCGTTCGACGTGGCCAGCCCATTGTAGTTTTTGTATCCGTATGACGGTAAAGACTTTTGGCTCGTCATATATGGTATACAGCTCGTTGTTGTATCGGATTCGCCATCCATCTTCTTCCCGTATTGGACCGAGGATCCTTCGAATACCCTTCACTCAAACGTATTCAAGGCTTTTTCAGATGCCTGGGTCAGCGTTCAGGTTTCGCTTCCGTAGCATAGCACAAGTCTAATAATTGTTTTATAGATGCGAAGCTTCGTATTCCTGTGTATCCATCGAGATTTCAAAGTGGGAAGCACCGAAAATAATGTCTTATTGGCTAATTGAATCCGTCGTTTGATTTCGTCAAGCTCATTCCCAGCCTTCGAGAGGCTCGTCCCTAGGTACACGAAGCTATCTACGTTTTCAAGGCTATAGTCCCCTATCGTTATGTTGTATCTTATTGTCGTCCTTTTCCTTGATTGAGTCATAACTTTAGTTTTTTGTGCGTTAATTTGAAGACAAACTTCTTTGGCGGTTTCGTCTAGAGCTACAAATACTTCCTTGGCGCCGTTGAACGAACGTGACATAATGTTGATGTTATCAGCGTAAGCTACTAGCTGTGTCGACATAAATAAAAGAAATCCTCTCGTTTCAACGGGGATTTTCCTGATGACATATTCAAGCGCTAAGTTAAAGAGTACCGGAGCTAATTCATCCCCTTGTTTTAGCCCTGTATTCGTCGAAAACGAGTTGGTCATATTATTCTGAATCAGCACTTGTAACGTGGAGCCGGTCATGGTCATTTTCACCAGTCGTACAAACTTTGCTGGAATTCCAAACTGCAGCATGATGTTATACAATGCAGTTCGTACGCTTGTTTGAAGTCGACGAATATTTGATGGACATCAATGTTGAGTTCCTAGCATTTTTCCAAAATTTGTTTGATCGTAAATATTTGGTCAGTTGTCGATCTTCCACGTCTGAAACCACCTTGATATTCACCAACAATTTTCTCAGCGTGATGGGAGATCCCTAACTCTAGAATTTGTGTCAAGAGCTTGTAAGACGTACAAAGTGGTGATATGCCCCTGTAGTTTTCGCATAGCAGTTTATCTCCTTTCTTGTGAATTATGACATATAACGCTTTTTCGCCACTCATTCGGCATCGTTTCTTGTTGCCAGATGCTTGTCTCCAATCCATGGATAGCCCTTAAAACGGAAATCCCACCTGTCTTCAGGAGCTCTGCGGAGATACCATCGATGCCCGGTGCTTTGTTGGGTTTCAAGCGGTCCATGGCCTGTTGGACTTCATCTAGTGTAGGAGGATGAGATAAGGCACTGTCAAGGTATGTGCCAATTAATGATGGCGATTCGTCGGGTGCGGGGACATTTCCGTTCAGTAGTTGTTGGAAATAGGACGCCCATCTTTCCTTCACCTGTTCTGAGCCACTTATGATGCTAGTTCGTGGTTTAAAGCCTTGTTTTAAGTGTCTCACTACTTTGTACGCTTGTCGAGTGTTGTTAGCCATAAAGTTGTCATTCAGGCTATTCAGCATGAATGACATGGTGTCAAAATGCTTTCGTTTCTTACGTCTAAGAATTCTTTTAGCTACTCTCCGAAAATCGTCATATTTATCTTTCTTGGCTCTAGTCGGTCGTTCAATCTGGATTTTGTAGGCCGCATTCTTTTCATCCAACGCGGCTTGACATTCCTTGTCGAACCATTCATTTCTGCGTTGCCCAGGTGTATATCCCACTACTTTTTCGGCTGCTGCGTTCACTGCGCTTTTGATAGTAGTTCAGATAGACATGGTGTTAGGCATGGAGGCTAGTTCCATTTCCAGAGCAGATCTATACTCGGCTTCCATCGTCTTGTTTCGAAGCTTGTCGACATCAAACTTGCATCTTGAACTTGCTCTGGCTTCATACGACAGTGATATTCGACATCGATATCGAGTCTTGACTAAGTAGTGGTCAGAGTCGCAGTTGGCCCCACGGAAGGTTTGCACATCTAAATTACTGGAGGCCCACCTTTTCTGAATTAGAATATGATCAATCTGATTAAAGGTGCTGCCGTTCGGGGATGCCCATGTCCTTTTATGGATGTCACGATGCGGGAAGCACTTGGAGCTTACGATGAGATTTCTGCTACTCGCAAAGTCGACCAGTCGTTGTCCATTGTAGTTGCATAGGTCGTGAAGACTAAATTGGCTGGCTCCACACCATTCACTAAAGTTCTCCACGCCATGTACTATAGCCCTACACGCCATGTACTATAGCCCACTACGCCATGTATTATAGCCCCCAATGCCATATATTATAGCTCTAAAAGCAATGCAATATAGCCCTCACTGATATGTATTCTGCCGCACGTAGTATAAACGTCCTATCTGTATTTTATTAATTGTTGAGTTATTTGAAGATTTGTGTGTAGTAGATATGGCATGTTTCGTAGATAGAGCATTTTGCAGAATCAATTTTAACATCTTTAGACAAAAGATAGGTTTTTCATATTTCGTAGAATGATGTGTTTTTTTCTTACTGGCCCAAAGTTTTGTTGAACTGAAAACTGTCCATATCAGAAACAAATAATAGGTGCGTTTTTTTTTGATCCGGTGCAGAACAGAAGAGAACAATGACGCAAACGAACGATCCATCACAGAACAGCTGATGCATTCGTTAAGCTTTCTATATGTTGCTGTATTCGCTGTGATAGCGCAAAACAGCTGAATATAAAGGAAGAAAATAACGAGGACAAACTACCAGAATCGATAGAAAATATAAAAAGAACTAACAGAAAATTACCTCTTTTGACTTTCTACAAATTCTGAGGGCTTTTCTGATTTCCTAACTACCACAACATTCAAAATAACCTTGAAATATTGAATGTCACATCACAGCAAAAACAAAGCAACTACTCATGAACTTTTTTTTTTCTATCAGTACATTCTATAGTTCAACACGTGAATTACCTTTGAGGAATAGAATTTCGGTACTAGTGAATTCACTGCTAAAGGATTGTTGTTGTTTCCAATGCGTCTGTTCTGTTCTGTGCTGTGCGTCCTATTTTCTACTCATAAAAACACATGGTACTTCGAATTCGCAATTAGCTTATACGTTACCATAAAAGTACCATTGTATCAAAAAAAATCCGCTTAATCAAATCTAACCAAATGATATATCAATCTCAATCAAATATTTTTTAAACTATCGAATGACTAATATTATCATTTCCTCGACATAAGCCTCAACTAATGAAATTTTAACTATACCATAGTTTATATTGATATAATTCTACTTCTTAAGATTTTCTTCCAACTTCAGTGTGAAAAGCTCTATTGTACAAGTATGAGCCCACGCTGGGCGCTAAATTTTGGCTGACATTTTGCTGCAATATTCGATTCTAACTGAACGAGTAAGCTTACGTTTTGGTATTTCTGGATAAGAATGGCATTTTGATGACATGAAATTATTCGGGAAAAAACCCGAAATGTATCTGAGATGATTCAACAATTAATTTTTGACAAGGAAAGCTATGTGTTTTTAGTTTTTTTGAGTTCTTTTGTAATCGAAAGACTATCGGCAGGTTTGCAATTTCAAGTAGCTCACAGTTCAGAGCCTAGATTTTCAATTATTGTCGCCACTTGCGCAATCATAGGTTCATAAATAAAAAGTGAATTTTTTTCCTCATTTTCGTCAAAAAAAAAGAAGTTACAGTTTATCTAATTCGAGCTTATCGTGCGAAAATACTTACCATTTTTCGATGACATTGAAACTGATCACAACTATGATTTTTTTCTGATTGACATTGAAACTGTTCGAAGCTATTTTTGTCCACACTATTTTTTATTAATCTCCGTGCACCAACTTACAGACATAATGTCACTTTTAACTTGGTATTTCATACATGTTGTCAGTATGCCCCCTACCTGCGCAAATCACAACCTGCCGCTGAATTAATTTCCTAACTGCCTATTTACAATGATGACATTTATAAGCATAACATGTCGATATTGTTTATGTGTAAACAACTAAGCTTCTAGATCTATCTTAAATCTGAATAAACAACAAGAAAACTAAATCTGCTTGTACTCTGAAGAATAATCCATCATGATGATGTCTTACATACATATATCAGAATTGTAAATAGATAGATGTGTTACAATGCAAATAGATTGTTTCTAATTTACGGATACAAAAAAACACACACGCTAGTTTACATCGAAGAACTTATCTGAAGAAGGTGAAAAATTACATGGCAAGAAAATGTCAGACTTTAGAACTATGTATAATCTAAAAACTAAAGATTAGTAACATAGAGCGGTCTTTATGATATATATCTAATACATGACACCGTTTACATACTGTGCCTTTCATGATTTAGAAGAAGAAAAAGTAAAAACGAATAGAATTCCCTCGAAAGAATTCCAGGCATCTTAAGCCGGTATTAAACTAATATCTTGTTTATGGTTCACGCTGTCATCAGTGTATTATTACTAACAGGTTTAAATTTGCACGTTTTAAACGATTTCAAGCACGTACGAGTTATTTAAAGTGAATTTTGTTTTGTTGTTTGAATCGGTTTTTGTTTCAACGGTGCTGCTGTTGACGTTCGTGACAATGGTTTGAGTTAAGCTTAGCTACCCGCTTGCACGATTTTATATGCGCATGTATAAACTCATTTGAAATCCGTATCAGTATAGTCATATGTAATATAGGGGCATACTTATGTATGCATATAGTCTAAAAAAAAGTACAAAGCAAACATTCATCCAGATATACATACATACATACAAGTATCCAACTCTGAACAACAGGCTATTGTCTTAATGGCATGCATTCCGTCAAACGTTCACGCATTCCGGATAATCCATTATCCACTAAGTGGTTGGATAATTTTTTTTTCATGTGTGTAACTCAAGATAGTAAAACAATATTCTTGGAATGTTGTTGTGGTTCTACCAGAACTATGAATCTAGTTCCAAATTCTCCAAAGCGAGATTTAGCGGGATTTCTTTTTCTGTTTGACTTTTTAAAAAAATGAGGGAAAATAGAAAATAGTTTATCTGATTTGAATTGGACATTTTTTTAAAATAATTTGGTATGATTTTTGAGAATTATTCTCTTGAGTGCAGACCAAAAATATTTTTGATTGCATGACATTGCATCAAAATGTTTTGTAAAAATAGTTTTGGTATTATAAACATATAGTTCGTTAAAAAAACGGTAGCTTGTCGATCATCTTCATTTTCGAATAGCATCATCCCTCCCGAAAAAGATCTTTCAGTTTTGCAATTAACATCTGATCTTTCGGAAATACCAAAGTCATGACTCAATCAAAACTTCGTATCTTCATTGTTAACTCTAGCCGCAACTAGTCGTCAGTCAGGTTCTCACTCAATCTTAACCTTGTTTGTATATTGACACTTGAACGTACATACTGTCAATATTTGCATACGAACAATAACATAATTATGCTAATTTATTGATAGCTGTCGATGTTCTATGCAAATTTCTTTTCGTATTCGTGATCTGTGATCCAAACTACAAGCAGATAGACGTACCATAGTACTCGTATAGATCCGCAAAATTTATTGATGTATAGATGTCTGCCAAAACTGTGGTAGATACGAGCGTTATACGAATTTCGCAATCATCCAAAATGCAAATAATCGAATTAGATGCATCGAACATATTGGCATGAATTTTCTTTTTGAAAATTTCATAATATGACACCCAAAGTCAATATGACACCCTCAAGAAAATTTAAGGTGCAGACTTGTAAAAACTATCTATCTGATCAGTTATTTTTTTGCAGAAAAAAAAAAGAAAACAGATGAAATGTTGACCACCAAGTTAGTTTTACTGTTTATGCAAATATACGTGTTCATTGATAGGACTGAAGATTTTGAAACTTTTGCAAAACAGATTTTCCAGTTTTCTTGAGATTACTTTATTGGCAATAAAGTATATATGCGTTTGCTGTTGAAAGTGTTTGATTTCGCTATATCATCTCCATTCTTTTTTATCTTTTCGATTGTTTCGTATTTGGATTGATGGAATTTTGGTGTATTGCTTGCTAGTCTATGAATCAATAAACTTTGGTCGCACTATAAGAACTGAGATTTTTCTTTTTATCCATACTGTTATGTGATCTAGTTTTTTTTTTAGAGTTTCATTCATTTGGGAATTGATGTGATAGATCTAGTTCGGGTAGTAATAGCTGTAAGAAGAATTTTAGTATGAGAGTATTTTCACTAATCCGACGATGAACTCATATTGTAATGAACGTTTCTGCTAGCGTTAAAAAAAAAAACTTCTGGGAAAATACTTTTGATCTCCAAGTGCTCTGGCCAAAATGTTCACGAAAGCTAATTGTAAGAATTTTTTTCAAAGGAATCTTTTGATCAAAAACTAACCTCAATATTTAATACTATAATGTCCATTTTTCAAGGATGAACGCGGAAGAGTTTAGATTTTCTGTTACATTAAATTTGAAAGACATAACAGTGTCATGAAGACCCACTCTACCGTTAAATAGATGGATTGTCCTTTGCCTTCGATTGTCAACGTCAAGTTGATGTATTTGACACAGACTTCTCGAAGGCTTTTGATTCCGTGAACCATATCTTGCTGCTACTTAAACTTAAGCGGCTCAGTGTTTTTGGTCCTCTCTTCTCCTGGTTTTTCTCCTGTCTTCATAATCATCCCTGCAGAGTTCCATTTCCTATATTTCCCAAATCCGGAGTTCCTCAAGGTTGTATCCTAGGCTCCTCACTTTTTATCTTGTTCGTCAATAACCTCCTTTCTGTTATCAACTCTTCCAATCTTTTATATGCGGGTGACTTAAACATATACAGAGCAATCAAGTCTGCGAACGATTATCACCAATTGTAAGCTGACTTATTTGCTCTAAGTCTCTGGTGTCAAAGCAACTTCTTGCCACTGAATATTTTAAAATGTCACCAAATGTCTTGCTCATATAAAAATACCCCACATGTGATTAGGGATGGACCGTTCCGACCGGAACTGTCAAGGAAACCTAATAATAACTCGGAACTGGTCGGAACGGTTCCAATCAAAAGTTCTTAACAGTTCCAGTTCCGATATGTAAATACATTTTTTTTCAATTTTAATCATCCCGCAAAAACAATTTCAACTTACATTGTTTTGCTATGGAACAGCCTTGACAATCACCTTCTTTTTTGTTGGTGAGTAGAATTCCAGTGGCCATGCCTTGACTCAGCTGCATTACATAATACTTTGGTGATTTAAATGTCCCATTCTTTTGTGCCACAATTCCATTCCAGCTATTGTACCACATGCATACACACGTTCATATGGTTCATCTAGCTTGAACAGTCCATTTTCCAATTTACCAGTGGCCACAACTTACTTACTTACTAGTGGGTGTCTTTCCATCACCCTTGAAAGTAGCGCGACTTGTCGTAATCGCAAATGTAAAAGGAAATTCTAACACACCATCGGCGTACATACCTCTTTGGATGCTTGATACTCCGGGAAAACTTCTAGAAAGGTTGCTAAAACCTCGGCTAAAGGCAGCTATACAAAGTGTTGGTGACCTTTTGAAAAACCCACATGGATTCCGTAGTGGCCACTCAACAATAAGTGTCATCCGCGAAGTTTTTAGCGCAATAGATTGCGCAAAGCCCACTTGCTATCGGGCTATGCCCATAGCGTTTTTGGTAACGCTGGACGTCCATAACGCTTTCAATTCGGCGAGATGGAAAGACATATTGAATTCTCTTCTGTGAAATTTTCAGATAGAGCAATATTTGCAGGCAATCGTACGAGACTGCTTGAGGGATGGCCATTTTGTTTATGAAGCAAATCAGCGAACTGTACGTAAACCCATTACAACTGGAGCAGCACAAGGATCCGCTGTCATCACATATAGAAATCCTAACCACGCACAATTCAAGTTCAGTCAAGTAATGGAAGGGGTGAGGGCTGGGTAGAAAGCCATGGTCTTCAGCTGGCGATCCCAAAAACTTAGATTGTCGTGATGCCGCACAGACTCGTGAAAGTCTGAAAGAACGGAAGTAAGCCAGTGGGACTCCAGATAGGTGGAAGTAGCACGGCCGAGTTGAAGTAATGCGAAAGCGGTCCCGCCTCGGACTTTCGTGGTCAGTGAGTGATGTTATTTAGTGAGCACGGATCTCACATAGTCTTGTGTCGTTCGCAGGATACCTATTGAAGGTTTTTATGACACCCGTTTCTAAAAAAGTGGCCACAACTTGTTTATGAGCATCTTGTACTGATCATCCTTTTTGGTTGAAAATTACAGTGTAGCCGTATTGAACGATACGACTTACAGACAACAGTTCGTTGAGAGCGTCGGAATGAACTGTACATCCTTGATAGGAATTGTTTAATGTTGCCCTCCTGAATTGATTGTTGCAGTTCCAATAGCTACCACTTTCATATTGGCTCCATTTGCAGCCATGACAGTTTGTGATATAGGTTTGATGTCTTTTAGAAGTTCTCGGTCATTTAACATGTAAACTTAGTTTGCTTGGCTCCAGACGCATTATCGCTTGATTCCGATCACACTTTCTGGAGCAGCTTTGTTTTGATTGCATCTCCAGTAATTTTCAAACCAATGTTTTCCAATGCAATTATCATTGGCGATAATCGTCAGGTAATCCAGCGAATAGGAAGCTGCCAGCCCATTCTTCGTTTATTGCAAAACCAGTTCCGTTCAATGATTGTGCTATAGATATTACTTGATCAACGTATTTGTCCATCGATCCGGAACCAGCTAATGTCGTATTGATCAGTTTTCGAAGCAAACCGACTCGGCGAGTAAGCCTCTTATCATCATAAGCTTCTTAAAATGTTGCCCAAATTTGCTTGGCTGAGGTAGCGCCTCTTATATAAGATAGTGAATTGCATCAACAGAGAGAGTTAATGTGCTGCGTGACTTTCGATTTTTTGCAGTATCAAGAGTAATTGCTGGAGTTCCATCGAGTTTTAGCGCATATGCCAATGGCCGCATCCCATAAATCGTCCAGCTCAAGCATCGCACGTGGCAGCTATATTCCAATCAAAATAATTTAATCTCCCGACCAGTTTTTCAATTTAAAACACGCTATTCGACATTTTTACTACTTTATTCGCGATAATTCCGTTTACTTTTATATATTTCTTTTTTATTTGATTTTAGCGTCGGCCCATAACCTATTGTCAGAATGAAAACGCTTGCAGTTAGTTTGACAGTTAAACACGGAATGAATTTATTCTTGTCAATCTTATGAATATAAATTTACTGGCTACTAAGTGAAACTAAGCTTACTCAGCTAAGTGAAGCTTACTCTTCCCAATGCTTTTGAATATCAGTTTTGCTCCAGTAGAAATAGGTATACTTCAAATCTTCTTAATTAATGAGCCCACAATGGGCGCCAGTTTGTTTCTATGCTGCAAAATTGTCCAGAAAAATATGTATTTTGTATTTGAACTTCCAATCAGTAATTATTTTTCATCCATTGTTCAGTGTTTGTATTAAATCGTTTTATTGATTTTCCATTTATTTTTCTTGTGTTTTGATTATTTTTAATAAAAAAATTTGTTACTTAATAAATGCATAATGCGCTTGGGCTTCAAAACAGTAGAATTTACATATGACACTTGGGAAATATTCATTGAAATACTCTTCGGTCGTGAAATTTCTGAACTCTTCAAAAAGCAACTTCACTTATGAAACGCCACAACATCTTTAAAATTTTTATGATACATGCATGCTACTGGTTTTGTCTTCCAAAATTTTCACCTTTTTTTCGTCATAGAACCATAGGGATGAATCTAAACAGGAAATAAATATTGTCACTGTTTTTTCTTTGGTAATTCTGTGTAGTCTTTGTAACTGCTAGCTGTTTTATATGTTTCAGGGCTAGGGCTTTATAGACGCAGATTTTATCGTTTTTGTGGGACCTCTCTCGCATCAATCCCGAACAAAATTATAAGCTTTAGAATATTTTTTTTCAATCGTGTCACGGTCGCTCATATTTCACAAGTATCACAAGTATTAATAAGTATTCACAAGTGTTAATAAGTATTAATAAAACAAAAAAAAAACCTCCGCCGCACTACGGATGCCAGGTCGATGGAGGTTGAGCCGCAACCACCGAGGAATTAACTTTCTTAAGTCTGTTGTATTTCTTAGATTAAGTAACCAATGTTGCGTACATGGATCAAGTACAAGCGGTAGGGCAGTAGTTTAGGACGCGAAATTTTCATGCAACTAACTCAACGCGATCCACGACTAGACATTTATCACGACTCATGAATATCTCGACATTGTCATTTAAATGATTCGTAGCATCAAGAATCGAGACACCACAATTAAAACACAAAGACACTTAGGATACCGAAGGTGAATCACTAAAGATGCTTTACACGAATATAATTGCAAGCGAACTAATATTGGAATAGGCGGCTCAGAGATAATTCCATATCTAATGCGACACTTTAATATCGACGCACGAACACGTGGGGCAACGCGCAATTTTAGTTGCTCGGGTCGGCGGCTCCTGACCTGGGCCAACATCTGACCCAGATATGACGAGCAGTGAATGCACTATTGGAACTATGGCAATATGAAAGCAACTGGGTAAACGACTGGAAAACTCAGTTCGAGAGACATTCAGATGGGATTGGATGAATGATCGACGTTCGGCGAATCAATCGAAAAATACTGCGAATAGTCGAGAGAATCGCACTCACTATCGTCGGAAAAATTGCGGAATGGACGACATACCTGCAGCACTTCGAATCGCGCGAGATGCATTTCCCATTGTTGTTTCTGGAAGGAGGTGAAACATTTGGGCAGAAATATATCGAAGGTGCGATAGCGACGGCGTGGAATAGTTTTTTGGCAGAATACATCAAGATAACGAGATTTTCAACCGGCGGAGTGAGACCGGCTAAGAACGCAAGTGCCAGTGAGGGAGAATAAGGCAGATCAGTAATTTTGATTGTCAGCGACGAAGTCATCAGGGCCCCAGCGAGGGATTTCTAGAAAGGTTAATTTATTTTATTATTTATTTTTGAATTTTTTTCTTCAGTATTAAGTAGAATTAATGCGTAATTAAACCGCAGCCGCATATTAATAAATTTGAGATCAAAGGTTAAATTATTTTTTAATCGATATTGAAAAGATACGATAATGGAAAAGTCGAAAACAGTACAAAAATAGCATTTTTGACTTATAGAGCTGATTCCAACGGTAACAAATTTAAGGTGTATGCACGTCGCCCATTTCTCGCTTTAGAGCGACGGTGCCTTTAGTGGTTTCAGATCGAATAAAGCGAGTGGCACTCAACCCACCAGTTTTTCCGTGAGCAGAGGTGCCCGAAACTACTACCCTAACATCCCAGTCGGGGATATAGGGTTATAAGACGGTTTGTGAAAATAAGGGTAACAATCGATATTGCAACGTTTGCTACCATCTTGGCTGAGCAAGCTTCCCAAAAATTGAACTACCTGATCTAAGTTGCACTCAACATAGTTCATCGTCCATAATGCTTTTAAATCGGCGAGATGGAAAGACATATTGTCTTCTCTTCTGCGACATTTTCAGATAAAGGAATACTTGCAGGCAATGGTACGAGACTGCTTGAAATTTGGCCATTTTGTTGATGAAACAAATCAGCGATCTATACGTAAACCACAAGGATCTGCTGTCATCGCATATAGAAATCCTCACCACGCACAACTCAAGTCCAGTCAAATAATGAAAGTGTTGAAGGCTGGGTGGAAAACCATGGTTTCCAGCCGGCGATCGCAAAAACTTAGATTGTCATGCTGACGAAGAGGAGGATACCAATCCATGGCGGTTGGATCTGAATTACTTGAGACCAGAAAATCGGCTAAGATTCTTGGAGTGATGTTGAACTCCAAGCTGGCTTATGGAGAGCACATTCGAAAAGTATGCGATAGGGCACTACTGGCTGTTATCTCGCTTAGGGGACTCATGGTAAACGTTCGCGGTCCTAGTGCAAGTAAACGTAGGCTTCTTATGATGGTGGCTCATTCAATGCTGCTGTATGGCGCGGAAATATGGGTCACTGCTTTGAGGTTTGAAAAATGTCGCGCTAGGATGATGAGTGTTTAGCGTAAGGGAGCGCTGCGAATCGCAAGTAGCTACAGAACAGTCTCAGAAAATGCCATTTTAGTGATAGCGGGAACAATCCCAATTGATCTGTTGGTGAGCGAACGCAGGGAGGTGTTTCTGAACAAAGAAAAATTGGGAAGGTACTTTTTGACAGCTCAAGCACGTGCGCGAACGTTTGAACTTTGTGAGGAGCGCTGGGCTACGAGCTCGAAGAGAGCATGGACGATAAGGTTGATTCGCGCCTTAAAACCTTGCCCTAATCGTGACCAAGGTTAAATAGACTTTTACATGTGCCAGTTCCTATAGGGCCCCGGCTACTTCAGGAAATACCTTCACAGAATAGGGAAAGTCAAGACGGAGCTCTGTAAGTATTGTGCTAACGAAAGTGATGACGTTTTGTAAACCTTTTTCCATTGCGCTCGCTTCAAAAGTGAGGGACACATGCTTTTCTCTGCAATTGGTCCTGTGCCGCCGGAGTCAATCATGGAGGTGTCATTTGCTCCAGTAGAAATATTTATACCTCAAATCTTCTAAGTTAATGAACCCACAATGGGCGCCATTTTTTTCTATACTGCAAAATTTTATTTGTCCAGAAAAATATCCATTATGTGTTTGAGCTTTCAATTAGTAATTATTTTTCATTCATTGTTCAGTGTTCGTTTTAAATCGTTTTATTGTTTTTCCATTTATTTTTCTTTAGTTTTGATTTTTTTTTAAAAGTTGTGTTACTTAATAAATTATCGCATGGCTTCAAAACAGTGGAATTTACATCTGACACCTGAGAAATGTTCATTAAAATACCCTTCGTTCGTGAAATTTCTGAACATTTCAAAAAGTTACTTCACTTATGAAACGCCACAAGATCTTTGAAATTTTGTGTGATACGTTAATGCAATTGGTTTTGTCTCCCAAAATCTTCACCTTTTTTTCATCAGAGGATCATACGGATGAATCCAAACAGGGAACAAACAGTGTTTTTTTTTTGGTAATTTTGTGTAGTCTCTGTGACTTCTAGCTGTTTTATATGTTCCAGGGCTAGTTTGTAGACGCAGATTTTATCGTTTTTGTGGGACCTTTCTCGAATCAATTCTTAAAAAAATTATAAGCATTAGAACATCTTTTTCAATCGATATTGCCGTGTTAGCTACCATCTTGGCTGAGCAAGCTCCCCAGAATTTGAACTACCTGATCTCAATTGTACTCAATCATAGTTATTGTTGTGCACGATTGTTGACATGTCAAACTGACAAATGTCAACAATTGATTCCACTCACCGACAACAGCGACATCCCCCTCCGAGCGGGCGAAACGCAAGATAAATTAAATTAATTTTCATTTTTTGAAAAACCGATCCACACACTGTCTAATTCAAATGTACCATATATATAGGAGAAATTCATATCAATAAATCAGTCTGTTTCGGTAAGCCAAGATCGATCGGCGACCAGGCAGATACTTAATATCGAGAAAGAAACGATTGTTTCATTTATTTTGAACATAAATAATCGTTTCATTTGAGGAGTGTATTTCAAGCTGAGGCTAGTAGGGGCGGTTAGATTCGCCACGCCGAAGCTTAAATCACCTACGTTTATAAGAACGATATTTGTTTTATTATTTCCTACCACGTCTCTGATTTGTGGTGGTTATTCGTTTGACAAATCCCTGAAGATTAAAGAAGAGTAACTTTGACTCAAGAATCTTCTTTAACATCAAAAACAAGAACAACTTGGCTTAAACAACTTGGCTTAAACAACTTGGCTTAGAAGAACAACTTGGCTTAGAAGAACAACTTGGCTTAGAAGAACTACTTGCTTTACCATTTCATTATATTCTAGTTCTTCGGGATAGTTGTTTCGTGTTTGAATTATATAGTTAATTTTAGTCTCATTGACTCTGAATCATCCTTCAATTTGATACAATTTGCTTTAGCACGTACACTCCTATGGATATTAGTCATACATGTTAAAGAACTGTTTGGCAAGTGTCGATGATTTGAAAAACAAAATCAAGTCTTTTCGTCTCTTCACACACTACCGTCTTCCCACAACCAATTCTTCGAAAAAAATGTCTTTCAATGCTATGTTGATCCTTTCTCCCCAAGAAATTATTTATTCAAAATTTAAGCTTATTTGTAACAAAAATATGACTGTTCCAAGTACAAAATGCGATGTTATTTTTAAAGCATTCAACGCAAAGATCGCACGTTTTTGCCTGTTTGAAAATTTGTGTAGTCGTTGAACCTTCGAAAAATGAAAAATAAACATACTGGAAAAGAAGCTCTGAAAAATTAACAAGTTTATTTTGATATTGTATGGTTTTCATTGAGTTCTGAAAAACCTGAGACCACGCATTTTGTATTATTCGCAATCTAAAGTTCTCGAATTGCCGGCTTTCTTCTGTTTTACCAGCAAAAGTTTTCGTGATAAAAATGCAAATAATTTACGGGAAAAAAATAATTTCAGTTTTCTCCATTTATTTTTATTAGTGAGCATTCATTTATTTTTTTAAAAAAATCGATAAATAAGCAAAAACATATTGTGGACTCATATAAAGAACTCTTAACACACGAGCCTCCAAAAATATGAAAATAGTCGACATGGCCAAAATAATTCGAAAAGAAAGAAATACAATCGTTGATATAAAGAAAAATATCTGTATGTGATATCAACACGAACACCTATATATACGCGAGAAAAAAATCTGTGATCAAAACGAAATTGTGATGTGGTAAATAAATTGTAAATATCTATGTATGTATCTGTCCAGCAACGTAAAAAAAAATTACGAACGTAACCAAAGTGCTAATATATTGTGCCAATGGTTGAAAACCATGACATGAGCATCAGTTTTGAATTTCGTCGAAAGTCAACAAATAATAGTATTTGTAGAGCAATTTTTCGAGCAACAAGCAAATAATTTAAATATTTTCCAAAAAAAAAATCCAGCAGAGCAGGACGATTTAGATATAATTACTGATAATTACTGATCTGATAAATTTAAAAAGTCTATGATAAAACGCTGTCAACATGGTTGTAACAAAGCTCAATGTCAGCTTAGTGAACAATAGCAATAATAATCACAATAATAATAATAATAGTACAACGGGCATTGCCAACATTAACAACACCAACTACAACGGCAATGTCGGCAATAATAATTTTAATACAAGTGACAACAATGCATTGAATGGCAACAGCAATCATCACATGGATGACAGGGTGATTAGTCATATTGCGACGACGAATAATGATTTGTATAATAAAAATGCGTTTTATGAAGATAACGAAAATTTTGTAGGAACGTCGTCGTTCGATGATGAGACACGCAATCGAATCGAATATCATCAGGTTAGTTTTGATTAGACAGTGTCTTGATTGTATCTTATCATTTTTTGAAGGTTGTTCAAAGCTAAGTTCGTCTAGTCATAACAGGAATGGAAGGAAAGCATGATGAGCGAACGGAAAGTCAAGTGAATACTTTTGTCAATACAATTCAAATGAATTTTTATTAAACAATCTTTGATTGGACATCAGATTTCCACAAATATCCTGGACCTAATTAATTATTTTTTTTTATCAAAAGTAGTCTCTTGTTGAAATCTAAAGAGACTGTCAATAATACCTCACTACATCAAACTGAAAATGTAACTTGACTCTCTTAATTGAGTCATCATACAACACTTCCATCCCATGCTCGATATCATAACACGCACCAAACTGATGAATCCCAACCACTCATCCTAATCACCAATCGAGTCATTCATTAAAATCCGAACTCAATCACCTCAAAAGCCACCATGTGAATTTCGAATGGGACACAGACTCGAAATTGCAATCAAACACTGCCGCCGTCGACTCGAGTTGTTTATTCCAACCAGCACATTATGACTAGGTGATGACACTTGACACTTTCCTCTCGCCTTTGAACATGTTTACTATAATACTCCAACCATAGACTCGGTTTCAATGGTCGAGTCTATCGAAAACGAGATCACACCCTTTGAACGTGACGTAGATAAATGCATGCATGCACATTATGTTGCGTGCACCTGAAGTAATCGTTTTTTGGGGCCGGGGAAGCAATTCAACTATACGTATAACTTTGGACTCGGACCCAAAACCATTTCGAGCTTTTTGCGCTTCGTTGACACTACTTTAAGCCAATTAATCACTCATTCTACCATAGTACACGTAACATTGACAATGTTAATCGAATTCCATTTTATTACTTGCGAATTACAGCAACAGTTACGACGCCGTCGCGAAGAAGAGGAACGAATAGCACAGCAAAATGAATTCCTGCGTGCCAGTTTGCGTGGTTCGCGGAAGCTACAGGCTCTTCAAGATGGTCCTGTGCCGCAGCAGCAACAGGCTGTTGAACGGATTTCAACGGGAGTGGATAACGATGCTTATATCGATGATGAGGAGTCGGAAAAGATTATCGGTAAGTCCTTTATGAAATATTCTTTTAGATCAAATTTAATTACTCATGGATCCCTATACTTTCAGGATATAGTGAACTGGTGGCCGCCCTGCAACGCCTTCAGTCTCAACTCAATAAAAATGGCATGGCATCGCTCGCTGGTCGAGTTACAGCTGCCCAGAATCTGCTATTGGGTCCGGGTATGGCTCACGCGCTGACCGTCCGTAGTGAAGTTTTACAGCGACGTCGACCACGGATACCCAACCCAATCTGCTCGAATGCTCAGCACCTGTCCAAAGACGTTATTGAGCTTCTTGCACAATCTAATTCACAAGCCGCCATAGAACTGGGCGACCTGTTGACAAGTCACGAAATGGAAGGGCTGTTGCAGGCCCACGACCGGATAGCATCACTCACAGATCGAACGCCAGCAATGATTGGAAGTCATTCGGCATCGTCGACCACGAGCAGCCAAAGACTACAGCACCAGAACTCACATCTTATGAATAACAATATTTTAAAACGGCCGGTCGAACCTCAGCTAAGCAATCAGTTTGGTGTGTTGAGCGATGGCTCGCAGGACCAAATCCGAATCATACAAATCGAGAAGTCATCAGAGCCACTAGGTGCGACCGTTCGAAACGAGGGTGAAGCAGTGGTGATTGGAAGAATCGTGCGAGGAGGGGCGGCTGAGAAGTCTGGCCTTTTGCATGAAGGCGACGAGCTCCTGGAAGTGAACGGAATCGAAATGAGCGGGAAATCCGTGAACGATGTTTGTGCTCTACTTGGTGCCATGTCAGGTACGCTGACATTCCTCATAAAACCTGCAGGTACACCACCTCCTGGTGGCGGCCGCGACTCGGCCATCCTCCATGTTCGAGCTCACTTCGACTACGACCCCGAGGACGATCTGTACATACCGTGTAGGGAATTGGGCATAAGCTTCCAGAAGGGTGATGTGCTGCATGTTATATCACGCGATGACCCGAACTGGTGGCAAGCCTATCGCGAGGGCGAAGAAGATCAAACTTTAGCTGGACTGATACCTAGTCAATCGTTTCAACATCAAAGGGAAACGATGAAATTGGCCATTGCAGAGGAAGCGGGATTGGCACGAAGTCGAGGCAAGGAAAATAGTAAGGGTGCCACATTACTATGCGCTCGAAAGACAAGGAAAAAGAAGAAGAAAGCCAGTTCGGAAGCTGGGTGAGTTAGAATCAAAGATATTTTTTTTGTTTACCAAAAACTGATTTTGGATTGTTGCCTATTTCAGATATCCCCTGTATGCTACGACTGCACCTGACGAAACCGAACCCGAGGAAATACTCACTTATGAGGAAGTTGCCTTGTATTATCCGCGTGCCACACATAAACGACCTATTGTTCTGATAGGACCACCAAATATCGGCCGACATGAGCTACGTCAAAGACTTATGGCAGATTCAGATCGATTTGCAGCGGCTGTTCCACGTAAGTTTTGTTTTTGGGCGAATTTTTTTAAACAGTTTTCGTACTAAATTATGAAAATTAGTTATTAAAAGCACTTATTTTGCTATAAGTTATGCCTTTAAATAATTACTCAAACTAATATAATACTCAATTACTCAAACTTATATAATTACTCAAACTAATTTCTACAAATTTGATATTTTAGATACATCACGAGCTCGACGAGATGGCGAAGTGCCCGGTCAGGACTATCACTTCATCACACGAGCACAATTCGAAGCTGACATTTTGGCAAGAAAGTTTGTTGAGCACGGCGAATATGAGAAGGCATATTATGGTGAGTGTTATTAATACAATAAAATTATAAGTTTTGTGGATATTTTCTTGTCCAAGCAGAGCTCAAATGTTTCAGTTCGATATTAATTAATATTTACTTTTGTGCTGCTAATATTTTCAATATTTTTTTGCTTGAAATAAATGAAAAATTCGTTTATACCGTTAGTTGATCAGTACGGAAAAGTCTGACACTGAGATTAAAAAATGTGCAGATCATCTCAAAAAAGACAATATCTATTAAATAATTAAAATAGATCTACCCTCTAAATGATAATTTGATTATTAAATTATGAGAATGATGAAAAATTAATGTCATTCATTTTTCATTATCATTTATCTTTTCTCGTCTTTTCAGGTACATCACTTGAAGCAATACGAACGGTTGTAGCAAGCGGAAAAATCTGTGTTTTAAATTTACATCCACAAAGTTTGAAATTATTAAGAGCTTCCGATTTAAAACCATATGTAGTATTAGTTGCACCACCAAGTCTAGAGAAATTAAGACAAAAGAAGTTACGAAATGGCGAACCGTTCAAGGTAAGTGATTGTAATACTGATTGAAGTTTTAGTGAATGAGTGCAATCTCTATTGCATTCCAAGTGATGAAATATAAACTTAGGTGATTTCAAGAGAATGTATACTCTCTTGAGATTCAGGTTTTTTATGAAGATTTTTACAGTTGGAGTAGAGTTATTTTGGTTTCAATTTGGAATTTTTTAGTATTAAATCAAAACAGATTTTAGCATAAGTTGTCCCAATAGAACGCGTTTAGAGCAGCCCCGGATCTAGGGAGGCACAAGCCGGAAGCCGTCCCCGGGCGGCAGATTCAGAGGGCGGCGAAGTCAAGCTTGGCAGACGACACTCCTCAGCATTATCGCAACTTTGTGATGACAGCAAAATAAATAATTAAATATAAAAATTGTTTATTTCGGCCAACTAAAAGATCCAATGCGTATTAGTTAGGTTTATAGTAGGTTAGTATGAATAAAAACACAAAGCACTTTAAATATAAACATGAAAGACACATATAAGTTCACTTCCCTGCGCCGAGGGCGATTAAGCAAACTAGCTGGTTTTTGTACAAGGCATCTCCATACTGGTGAAGTGAACCTATCAGCTTTAGTATTTAGGATGCTGTTGGGACTGTCCCGTGTTATATGGGTTAGGGATATAATTATATAGTTTTATTGCGAATGACGGTTGCAAAGCCATCATTCTGGTTCTCCATAAACATCACTGACGCATTACAGAAGCGGGCCAATCCCATCATCATCCTGAAGATATTATTATATTGGATGCGCAAGGTGTCCAGCGATCTTTTGGCATATCTGACACACAGCCTCCTCATATGCAAGCTCTGACAATATGTCTGAAAAAGCGTTATCTTTACTTGCTTAGTACAACAGGAAAATCTGCGAATCAACATATTACATCTGACTGCCAAAGCCCTGCGCTTCGTTTCAATATCAGCATCGTATTTAAAGTCGTCGGTAATGATATGCCCTATAGTACTTTAAGCACATAAATTATTCTCCTAGGGGCACGTAGGCATAGATAAGACAACACTCGCGCTCGTCTGGTGGTTCAGGGGCAATGTGCAAGTAGAATGCACTCACATTTGAGGGTGGTTAGCGTTCATGCGCAAGGGATAGAGCTATATTTAGACAGACAGAGCGTATTGTTATGGATGCTGTACTGTATCTATCAACAAACTGTCTTTCTTTTCGTGGGTCCGACGAAACCCCTAGCGACTTCATCACACAAAGTCCTCAGCCTGATCAAGGGAACTTCTTGAATTTAATTTTCCTGCTCTCTAAACATAATTCAACTTTTGAGTTTCAATTAGAACACTTAAAAAGTCTAGCGCATCAGAACCGCTAGAAAAATAATTTTCGAAGAAGTTATCATTGAGGGATTTAAAATTGAGTAAAGACGTTATACACTTCTTTGTAGTCTCGTATCAACCATTTCTTACTCAAAGGAACAAATATAATTTTCTGGCAGCATTTTCTATAACACAAATGATGAATATGTTCAGTGCTGGCAACATTTGTCCAACACAGCAGCAATAAATCTACCATAACATGCTCGTGCTTAATCAACCTATCCGTTGAATTTCGTTTTCATCCAAGGATGTCATCGAAAGTTTCAGCTATTAAAAGATGCCTGGGGCTGCCATCCGAAAAATTTTCAAAACTCGGAAAATTAAAAATCGGTTGCTTATTTTCATCATGTGCTAACACCACAGTTGCTTCACGTTGTGGTAAACCCACCCTATGAATTTCTTTGCGATTTAATAGCTGGGCTGTAAGTTATAGGAGTGAATATAATTTTAGGGCTACCACTGACCAATTTTTTTAAATTTTAGAAACGTAAATGTTTGTGGTTAATTGTCATTGCAGGATCATTCCCATTTGGAAATTTTATGACAACATCGCTCGATAAAGAAATGTCAATAAATTACGAAATTCATCATAGCTGGCAACCCTTTCACCATTTTTCAACAAAATTCGTACAGAATTAGAAACGTAATAAGATCCACTTGTGACATGAATTTCGTTTTGATTTCGTTACTGCATCAGGAGTTATAGGGAAAAAACCTTTATTTTCCTGAGCAAATTTGCAATATTTGGGAGACAAAACTTGTCATACTAATACTCTATACTAACTCTATACTAATTTTTCAACCAAATTTCCATGAAATTTATCTAAGAGTAAGGATCACCTGCTGCGTGAATTTTGTTAAAATCTGCAGGCTAAATCGGAAGCTATAGGCCAAAAACCAGTTTTTTTTTCTTAGCGATTTTTTCAAATGACACCACTGCCACAGTGTTGCCCATATTTCAAAATTACTTCTATCAGACCTGGTCCTAGTCAAAACCAACATGCTCTGTCAATTTCATATTGATCGCATTATCCGATCGTCAGTTCTCGTGAACAGAAGGTTTGAGTGCTGAAAATAGAGGTAATTTGGTGATGGGTTCTTGTGCAAATCGGAATTTTTAAAATTTCAATTTGACATGATTCACAAAGGTTAAAATTTATAATATTAATACAAAGGTATAAAAAATGCTGGCGCTTTGATTTGAATTTTTTGTCAAAATTCAAAAATTTTTGAAATTTGAAGGATTTTGATTATTTGAAGGATTTTTTTTCAGGAGCCTGCCGCAGCTACAGAGTTATCCGCACTACCTTGGAAACCAAGGTGTGTTAAATTTTAGTTAACAGCAATACGCTCTGCAAATTTCCCGGTGATCTAATGTTTTTGTCAGAAGTAATGTCAAATCAAAAATTGAAAAAAAATCCTTGCCTACTTTTAGGCACGCTGCACCCACACACGGCTCAAAATTTTCAATTCTTTATCATAATCAAACTTAAAACACAATTAGTTTTCATTTCCATTACTTTTTTTTAACAAAAATTTACGCTGCTTGGAAATATAGGAGTACCTAAAAATTCACTAAAACGCTCGCCGCCGCCAAAAGGTTTAAGATATCTGAATTTTAGCAAATCATGGACCTACCTGTTATACACATATACGTTCTTCGAAAATGTCAGCTCAATCGAATCGGCCATTCCAGAGATTATCTCCCTTAATCATTTTGGTTATATATATATATATATATATATATATATATATATATATATATATATATATATATATACATATATATATATATATATATATATATATATATATATATATATATATATATATAAATATATATATATATATATATATATATATATATATATATATATATATATATATATATATATATATATATATATATATATATATTATAAACAAATATGACTTTTCGGCGAAACGAGTTTAATACTACTAGTTTAAAACGAGTTTAATACTAAAAAAGGACAAGTATCATATTTATCAAAGACAATAGATATTAGACAATGCCGTGGCCAATCTTATGATAATTGGTCCAATATGACTGGCACCTATAACAAAGTGCAAGCCAGGATTGCCGAAAAGATAAGCTGGACAAGTTCGAGCCATGTTTGGCTCACTTCTTAAATCTTATCGGTGTCCATTCTGCCTCATCACGTCCGGAAGTAATAAGCCTATTTGGAGTAATTCAAAAAGTATATTGCGTTATTGTAGGCTCCAGTACTAGGCGGGATATTATGAAAATATATGTTAAAACCAATTGAAAAGGAAGCAGTCAGGCGAGATGATCTGCAAAATATGTCGCTGTGAAAGCCCTCTTAAATAATTTGGCGGAACTGGTGGAATCCTTGGAGGAAGTTGAACAAACTTCTCATGCTCCGGAAGCAAAGTAAGAGGCAGGTTATCTCTTAAATTCTCTAAAGAATTTTAAATTTATCCTGAACTTGACGATTTGGCAATTATTCTCCGCGAAATCAATCGAATAAATATTGAAATTCAAAAGGAAAATATGATTCTTGCGTGTTCCGTCTCTTTAATGGATGGCCTGATGAAAACTTTGCAAGAAATGGAAGACAATTCAATTGAATATTGGCATGGAAGAAGCTAAAGAAGTTGCTGGAAAAATTGATGTTGAATCTATTCTATCAAACAAACGAATTCCCAGGTGCAAAAAACAATTTGATGAGATGTGTCATCACGATTCACGAAGACTTCAACCTGTTCAAGTCTTTGCTAAGGCAACAGTGATGGTATTTGATAGAATCTTATCAAAAATTAAGAAGAGGATTGATAGTGCCATCACTTTGAATTTGAATCTTACATTTCTCAATGGTACTGAAATTTTGGATATTTTAACTGAAGAACTTCAGAGGCATGGAGCAGATCTTGAACGAAAATACGAGCAAGATTTAAGTAAAGTTGAAATCTGCAAGGAACTCTACGTTTTTAAAGAGATACAAAGGTATAAAAAATGCTGGCGCTTTCAATCTCTTGCAACATGTCTACACGCATGATTTGCTTTGCAGGATGCTTTTGCTAATATTTTTATTGCTTAGCGAGTTTACACTACGTTTCCTACTACATCCGCAAACTGGCAGCGAAGTTTTAGCAAAATTAAACTTATTTAAAATTATCTAAGATCGTTCATGAGCCAGGAACGTTCATCGAGTCTCGCAATATTAGCAATAGAAAATCGAAATGCTCATGAGATTAATTATCACAAGGCCATAGATTTGTTTGCATAACAAAAAGCTTGAAGAGTAAAATTGTAATTTCAATATGCAACTTCATAATTACTTTTAATCTCACGTTTTATTTCATACCCTATCCTTTCCTATTCTAATTAAAATATATGTCCGACACGTTTGTGTATTTTAGAAAAAATACATGGTTAACAGAGAAAGAGTAGCGCTAGACCGGTCGTTGTGCCATTCTTTGAGGGAGACCTATGTCTATCAGTGGGCCGAAAAGATGGTGATGATAAAAGTAAAAATTTTGGTTGGTGGAGGCGGCATTTTTCAGTTTTTGCCCCGCCTCGAAAAAATTCAAGATCCTAAGCTGGTTTAGAGTCTTGGAGGCGAGTTGGTAGAGACTCAATTTTCATAATCGAACCTTTTACGAGTGTGAAATGATAAGTTTCATGCCTCTCTTTGTCCCTGATTTGACTCAGGTACCTAACCAGAGCTGGGTTAGCTCAAAGCTCGGTGCATGTTCTTCCGTCTGTACGTGGATTCGAAGAAAAACGTCATCTGGCCGACAATCATGATTTGAAGTGTCTTGACATTAAGCTTTGAAGAAACGAAATCAGCAGTGAGAACTAGAGCAATTCGTTTCATTGCGAGTTTTAGTGAAAACTATGGGACTATGGGTCAACTTGATAGTCTTCATACATTTGATAGGCGCTGAGATAGTAGGCCATATGTACACAATTATGACAAGCTATAACTTACTCAAAAAATTCTCTCCCGATAACTCCCAGAGCTTAGGTAGCGGAGAAATCAAAGGAAAAATCTGAGGTAGTTATGCTCTCGATTTGTTCTACTTATAGATTTATATCTTTGTAGGGAAAAGTTTAATCTTTATTTTGTATATTTTGCTCGACATGGACACAGAACATAAAAGTAAAGTATCACCGTAAAACTTCAGCATGTACCATCTTTCAATCTACCATCAGCTGCAAACATTAACTTTCCTCCAGCGTACAAAACAAGCCGAGTATTGTACAAAACACCCTTTAGTTCAACCCCGACGGGTACTGGTGTGGCGCTTTGCTAGTTCTACGTGGCTGGGGTGGGCCACTAGAAAATGGGGTGAACTTGCTTCCAAAAAAAAGGGGACGCTGCGAATATTTCACCTGTAATGAAAATATACTAGCCGTATAATAAAAGGGAAGGGGACTTTTGTCCGTAAAGGACCAGACACAGCTCTCAGGCATAGGCTGTAAACCAGACCCAGCCGAGACGTGACGAAGCACGTTGCTACCTATCTGATCTAAAGGACTACAGGGGGAAAAGGGACTCTATTTAGTAAGTCCGCGGAAACGCAGACAGCCTCAGCCCCTTGATATTGATGGCACCATGACCCAAGATATTGCGGGGTCACTCCGCTCTCTGACCGTGACCGATAACAAACAATAACAAAAGCTAAAACTAAATGGCCAAGGTCCCTCCGTTAAAAAAAAAAAAAAATCAAAATAAAAAAAAATAAAAAAAAATCAATCAAAATTTAAATCAGCTCTGAGTCCAGCCAGGCCATCGCGAAACCTGAAAGAAAAGGTTTTCACGACCTCTCGCAATATAAAAAGGCCAACAGCGAACATTTTTTTTAACAAAACTTTGCTATTTGTTCATAATAAAGATTATTTTCTCTTCGACGATACTTAATTATCAGAAGCTAAATGCTCAAGACATCATCAACAATTTAATTTCAATTACAAAAATTAACTTCGCATTCCACAACTAAATCAAGAAGAAAATAAAACTTCCGTCTTCTGGTATTTCAATACATATCTAACATTAAAAAGGTGAATTCTGCATTACATAACACGCGTTAATGAGAACCTTTTTTGCACTATTTTGGTACATCACTGAAAAATGTTGCGTTAATGTTGTGAAATTTGCTTCGCTACCGGTTTTTTTGATGTTATGCAAAAACACAATCATTTATTATTTAAGTCGCATTAAAAGTAGGCTTTTTGTTCTAACTAAGTGTTCGTGTCTTAACTTTTATTTCACACTGTAGATACTCTCAAGACTGGGCTGCACTTCATAAAATCTTTCGAAAAAATCACAGCAAATAGATGGGTCCACGTGCCTAAAAACTAACTATTGTCGATTGCGCACTTACAATCACTCATTATATCCACATTTTGCGTTTCCTTTGTAAAAGCCTCCTGAAAATCTCGACTCTCCTTCACACATTTAAACAGAATAACTTCCCAACGGGAATCGCTGTAATGCATTCCGGGCAGAATATACAAAGCAAACATTCTTGGTAATGAAAATGTAATCTGTTTGCAAGGGGTTTTCCAACTGGCCAATGAACATCACTCGCAGAAATAAGGGGAAAATAACTTGCGAGCATCCATCGGCTATGGGTAGTGTGTTATATAAAGCAGAAAGATGAAAATTTCGGAGCATTTCAAATCATCACGGGTAACTAAAATGTATGAAAAACAACAGTATCAAATCCCCCTAGTGGCAAAGAGAATGCGCTATTGGAATTACTAATGAGCGTCAGAATCACTCAGCATGCAATAACCACACATTTCCGGTCAGGCAGAGGTACGATCGGCCGCCGGCCAAAGCTTCAATTCGTATTCACCTTAGATGACGGAAATGCGAGAATACGATGTCGGACTTTCCAGAAAGCTCTTATACATAAATCTATAAAGCTTAAAACATAAGTTTCCTCTTGTATAAATCTTCCCAGCCTAGGACATGCAATGTTAAAAAGAAATAAACATGCAATGGTTTGGTAATGCTTCCACGCACTACGCAAAATGCTTACTGAATATATCCGTAAGCATTTCTTTTCCCGTTGCGAATTTTACTACACTACACATGCAATTTACTCTCTGCAAAAAAAAACTTTCCCCTCAATGCCGCACGCTTCAACCCAGTCAAGTATTGTACAGGTAACCCCAGCACTTGTACAAGCTGGGTAGTATCATTAGTGTGTAAGATAAAAACTGTTTAAGGAAAAAATATTTATAAAAAAAAACCATAAGAGCCAGCAGGCCAAAATAGTATAGCCGTTAGACTTTAAATTATCATTGTTAATTATACTTAGGCTAAGAATGTACAACAAAAATGAAATAAAAATCTTCTTCAATCACGCTTCAACCCTTCAACGCTAAAGACTTCATACCTTGATACTGCCAAAGAATGTTGTCATTTCCTCAGCAATATTAACTGGTACATCCAGAGATTTTTTCAAAGAATCTTTGATCGATACATCGAACAAAATATTGTTGAGCTTTGACTATTTATGAAATAAAATATTATATTAGAATATATGTTGAAAGAATATGTCATATTTTTCGTTAACTTTAGCTTAAACTCATACGTGAAACACCGATTGTATCATAAATGATGCTTAAACAAAACGCTCTTAGAGAAGACAATATTTAGAGCAATGAATATATTTTGATGAGATTTTGATTAATTTTTGAGAATCACTTCATAAAATTAAGAATTTCTATTAGATGATTAGCAATACTTTGGGTGCCAGAATCACATTCAAAAATTAACGAAAGAAATATCATTTTTGATTTAGTATCACAACAATTCAATCAAAATAATCCTCTTTACCACATATCACATGATCATAATTTTTTCTTTTTACCTCACATTAACAGGAAGAAGAACTGAAAGAAATCATCGCTACCGCCCGCGATATGGAAGCCCGGTGGGGTCATCTATTCGATATGATCATCATAAATAACGATACTGAACGAGCTTATCATCAATTGTTGGCCGAAATCAATTCACTTGAACGCGAACCACAATGGGTGCCAGCCAGTTGGGTACATAGTTCTCGTGACGATCCGTAATCTTATCCTACTCATTTCATTTCAACTCAACAAACTTAGATCTTCCGAACGAAATTGAAAAGAAATCACAAAAAACAAAAACAGAGAAACTTAAGTTCATCAGATAGATAATATTCTTCATCCGAAACTTATCTATACTATTCACGACTATTTCGAATAAATTGAGTCAAAACCAAACACAAAAAAAAAACAATTTAGATGATGAAAACTAGCTTAAAAATTCAATAAAAGTGTAGAATCAAAATTACTTAAACTTCCTCTAATGCGAGAAACAAGACAAAAAATAAATAAAAGTATTTAAAAAAAATAAAATACACGTTGAAACCTTATGCATAGAATATGACTAGTATGATAAAACCTTTAACACAGTATGCAACAAACGACAAACAAATAAGACAATTCGTAGTCAAGAAAAAAGAATAATATGTTGATTTTACAACAATCGACAACTAAACACATTAATTTTTAAAGACAGAATGCAAGAACGACAACTCTGTGGAGTTAGGAAAATGAGTAGATATGTATAAGAAAGTGTTATTATTAAATCCAGAAAAGTTTAGAAATCTATGGAAACTGAAGAAAAAAAGTTATTGAAACAAAAATAGTTTTTATTGTAAATAGATAAAAATAAATAAAATTAATTATTATTAAATACGATTATGAGAAATAAAATAAAACAGAATAATAATCTATAAACAACTATTATAAATATATGTTATGAAAGGCTAAAAGAAGAGAAGTAAAACGATTTCATTGCAGATTTGAAAAATAAAATTGATCACAAGTTAACCTGACACGAGCATAGGGTACATACTAATGCAACATACATACATACTACACACATAAATTTATCACTGACAAAGGCAGATATGAAAAAAATGGTAGCCATTGAAAATATTGAAGACAAAGATACATTGTTGTAGTTTCTATGATCACAACAATAACAGTAAATACTTTACTAAATCTAGCTCTGATGAAATTCCCACATAGACTAACAATGTTACTCCAATAGAAAAATTAAAATCTTAATAAAATATATAAGAAATTGTTATTTGAAAACCCCCGCCCCCCATAAAAAAATCAGATGAGAACTAAAATTTTAGGAAATTTATGCAAACAAAAATTAATCCGTGATGTTCGTCTATGAAAAGTTTAAATCGGAAAGATACAGAGACTTGCCACATGGCAAAAAAGCGAAGAAAAGATTTTCGATAGAAATATACACCTATGTATTATGAAATCGGTATAAAAAAATTTGATGAAGAGCTAAACTATTACGTACGGTTTTTGTGTCTGTTTCGCGAGCGTATGAAATGGACTATATGTAGTTAAATAATAATGATAAATAAGATTTGAAAGTTAGTAATGAATAAAACAAATAAATTTCAACATAAAAAATGAACAGCAGAAAAACAAAACATTCACATTATTAATTGATAAATTAAGACGATCGAACGATAAAAGATACATGAAACATTGAAAGATAGAATAAAATGGAGGCATGAAAAACATGAAAAATGAAACCATATATTATAGACATTATTATTTTTTCTGTTTTGGGTGTAATTAGGAAATTTTGAAGAAAAACGAAAAAAATATATATAAATGAAAATAAAAGTGTAAATGAGTCAAAAAATAATGATGTGTTTGAAATTAATTTTCATTGATGTTGAATTTTGTTGAGAACAATAAAAATTCTAGCAGTTGAGGAGGTGCCCATAAGTCATAGCAAGCACAAGTATGGAAATTCAAAAGCAATTTTCTCATAAACTGCTTAGGTTGGGATTCTAAAATTGGTCACAAATTAGGGAACTAGCCTAGCTGCATCTTTGAAACTAAGCAGTACAGTACTACCTTTACTAATATATAATTTTAAAATATATAATTTCACCAGCAATTTACACAGGAATGGCTTAGGCTAAGATTCTGAAATTTGTTGCAAAGAAAGCAGCTAGCGTATGCGCATCCTTCGCGTTTTGCCACAAAACACCATTAGATTTTTCCCCGTTGGCTAACTAGTTAATTTCGGAGCCAACACGGCTTATTGCGGGTCGATTCCATTCACAAAAACACTTAAAATTTTACCCGGCGGCTAGGGCTCTGCTTGCTAATTTATTATTATTTTAATTTAAAAATCATTAGCCATAGGTAAGTATTTTGCAGGTTACCCACTGATTGATACAGACTGATAGAGCAAAGTGGCTTGAAGAAACCACGATAATACATACTCGTCATGTCATGAAATCTATACCTATTATTGTTCTCCACAATCACAATGTGACAAGGATAAATAACCTGGCTTTTGTAGCAGAAATCAATCGCAGGACACTCAGGGACCCTATTATGATTGAAAATCCGAAGTCTGATTTAATACGAAATCGTATTATCGTATTATGATTCGCTATTAGCACGAGAATCCGCCATCTTCGGATTTCGAATTCCGAAG
Source organism: Nemotelus nigrinus (assembly GCA_947369275.1). Classification (NCBI taxonomy): domain Eukaryota; kingdom Metazoa; phylum Arthropoda; class Insecta; order Diptera; family Stratiomyidae; genus Nemotelus; species Nemotelus nigrinus. Next base: position 145,023,152 of record OX376373.1, read on the forward strand.
TCGACTTGTCAAATCCGGGGTGTGTTCAATGTGCATGCTATAGCAGCTATTAGCTGCTATTTTAGCAGCTCTGGCTGTCCAATGTCACGAAATAGCTACTTTCTGATGCTTGCTATTTGACAGTCGGGCTGTCCAAGATTCCAGCATAGCTGCTAAGGTAGCAGCTATTTGCTGCTCGCAGTCTGGAGGATAGCAAGAAAGTAGCTAAGGCAAAATGGCCGTGCGTACACAGCTGACATGCAGTTTAAAAGTCATTTTCAATTGGAAATTGAAATGAAAAGATGTTTTTGCGCTTTCGTGACACAGAAGATGAGGAATAAATTTGAAAATAGTGACAGCATAAATTAAATACGGGCTTTTAAACACTTCAACTCAACTCGAGTTAAGTCAGCTTTCACACAGTGCAGCTCATCTTGAGTTTTTAGCAGGCGAGCATGAAGCGCAAAAGGCCGGGTGTACTGATTCATGTGCCATCAAATTTTCAACGATTATTTTTTGCTCTTTTTCAAATATATGGCGTCAAAAGCCGGAAATAAGTGATACGTTTCAAATATGTTAAGAAAATTCTAATGGTTTCTGCAGCTGTAAGTTGAAAACTCCTAAATTTTATACAATTTCCAAAGGGCAATGGAAGTATTGAACTAATCCACGAAAACACAAATATTAAAATTAAAAAAAAAAATTTGAAAAAGTATTTTTGAATTTGCTGACCTTCGTATTGGCTGTCCAATATCCATAGCTGCTTCACCTAGCTACTTCGAATTTTGACACTTGCTAAAGTAATGCTATGCTATGCTTTTGAAGCAGCTATAGCATGCACATTGAACACACCCCCGATAGCTCATTTGCTGTCGAGTAGCGGGTCGAGTTGCAGGCGGATTTTGTGTAATTCAGTGTTTTGTGGAGTTTGCAGTTGTTTTTGGGTATTGTTTGTAGTTGTATATGGAAATAAAGTACATTGGAAATAAGTACCGTAAATTCATATATTAAATTACATATTAAATTTTTGTTTTCATAATATTATTCTTAGGGCCTGTTTGAAGTCGTCGAAGTTCCAAATAAGTGATATGGTAGATTTTATGGCAAAACATGAAAATGTGGGACTAGCATCGAATATGATTCCAGCCAGTACACATTATAAGGACGAGGCGAAGAATTTGTGGGCAAAGTTGGCTGAAGAGCTAAATAGCCACGGACCACCGATGAAAGACGTTGATGGTTGGAAGAACATATTTTTAATTTTGATATTTCGCCATTTGTGTACTGAATATAATTTCTTACCGGTTTGGAAGGATTTCAAATATAATTTCAGAACAAAATTGCGCTTCAATATAAGCTGTGTCACTGGAACAGGTGGAGAGCCTTTTAAGCAGAAACTGTTTTCGACAGATCAAAACAAAGTTATTATGCTTTTACACCTGAATACGTCCATAAACGGTCTCCAGGCATAGGCGCGCCGTAGGGGGGGCCAGGGGGGGCCGGGACCCCCCCAGACCCTAGGTTGGCCCCTCCCAGGAAAATACATATTTCTAACAATAAATACTTAAGTTTTCGCCTCTTTGGTTTTTGTTGTTACTGCAAGAGCTGTATAGTGCAGTAGTGTAAGCCTATACCAAAGCAAGCACACTACTTATAACATAGAGACTAATTAATTAATATTAATTACGATGCTATGGGACTTATCTCAAGAAATGGACGGCAATATTTAATTTCGACAAGTTATACGTCAAGAAAAAGACGAAAAGTGCCTCGCCAATTATCCTTTTTTTATTAAAATTATCTGTTCATTCCTACTAGGCAATATACAGGTATTTAGATAAGAACACTTTTGTAAACTGGCGTTTTATGCAATTATGTTTTTTCATTAAACATAATCTGAGTTTAAAATGGTAGGCATTAAGATTAATTATCGTAGAATACAATTTTCGAAGTGTTTTGAGAATAAAAATGGCATCTCTGCCACTTTTATGCTATCTATTCAAAACAATGTTGTTTATTACGAGCAATTTTCGCTGCGATTACTCTTTCTTGATGGGATCATATACAATTAGCACATTCATACCTAATATTAAGCAAAACAAACACAGTCTCATTCCATATTTGAGAGCATTTTTCTTTGACTTTTGCGTATGATAAAGTGCCTTGATTAAAAAAGTCCATACTGAATAGCAGGGAAAGTTCAATATTGCTGCTGACAACACCACCAACCTTTTGACATCACCACAACAAAGACTATACCGATTTTGCATCCCGTTAAAATAACTTACAATATAACTTTTGATTCATTGAAACCATTGGAAGTTATACGAAAAAAGGGTGTTTAGAGTTACTCTCCGCAAGTATGTTAAATGTTTTGAAATTGAAATATTTTCGGCTTATTTTCACTACGAAATCAATATTATTTGAAAATTTAATAGTACCGATTTCCAGGACAGAAATGTTGATGCTGGCATCGCGGATCCAACATTATAACCAAAACTCTGATCTACTTGGTTTACACTCACGTTAAATGTGTGTGAATTTGATTATAATTTGATAACTGCATTGGAAGGTAAAAAGTATAGCACTTCAATTTCATAGAGCGTTTTTTCATGGTGACACGACCGCCACATGGTTCCTCTCATTTTCATTAAACTTTTGTTGGACCTTTATTTACTCAAGACATATATCCTGTGATATTTTATCCGATCGCGAGATAAAAATATAAATAATTTGGTGAAGGGCTACGATTTTTTGCTTTTGGGAATTTTAGAAGTTTAGATTTGACTGTATAAATATAGTATCAAATACATCAATCATTTGCATTTTATTCTAAATACCGATAAAAATACCAGAGAGTCAATGGTTTGCAAGATTTGAGTTTACGTACTTATGGTAGCTACAAGGTTGCTCAGACATTTCAAAACAACAGAAACTTATTTATTATACCCCTTGATGCGTCTTGTAAATTTCGTGATGATCTGATGACTCGGTGTGAAGTTATCACAATGCGAAATTTTCCATAGAATTGCATACACATATTGCATACAATAATAAAAACTCTACAATAATAAAACTCTAAAAGTGCTTGGAAGACAGTAAGTGATATGGTGCTTGAACAGTCTTGGAATATTGTCAAGATGAACCGAAAGTTTTTGGAAAAGGTTATCGACCCTACTACGTGCCTCAGTCGCCAAGGACTTGCTTTCAGAGGACATGATGAAAGTGGTCCCAGTGATAACTGTGCATTTTTTTTTTTTGAATTTTGTGAATTATTCGTGAAGAATTATTTAACTTTTGAAAAACATTTTAAAAGCGAGGTTGCGAACTACTGTATTGGCAAAACACGAAATGAATTAATAAAAATAATTGCTGAAATCGTTCGAGAGGACATGACATTATGGCAGACGAAGCAAGGGTCCACAAAAAGGAACAACTCTCCGTGGTTGTCAGATTTGCTAGACATTTCAGGAGCTACAAATGCCTCGTATTTAGCCGATATAATTTTGAGCCTGTTAGACTGCTACGGACTTAGCTAATTGCCTGGTGATGGTGCTAGTGTCATGTTAGGACAAAAAGGTGGTTGACAAACCTAAATTAAGATAAAACACCCTGCAGCCACATTTGTACACTGTCAAGCTCATAAATATATCCTTGTTGTGATGGACACATTTTTCACAATCGAAACGTGTATATCCTTCTTCAATGCCATCGAATCCCTTTACCTACACTTTTCGAAGCCATCACAACACAAATTGTTGAAGCAGCTTGAAGAGGCAGTTGGTCTAAATTCAAGGCGTGGAGTGAGAAGTTTAAGCTCGACTCGTTAGTCAATGAAATTTCACAATTGCAAATATGTGATTGATAGCTATGGGACTAAGAAAGAGGTTTTAGAAAAAGAAATGAATGAAGGAAAATACAACGACTCAGTTTATTCATTGGGGATCTTTCATTCAATCAGTAATCTTAAATTTGTAGTAAATCTTTTCATCTTTCACTATGCTCTTTTTATAACGAACATGTTAAGCACATATTTCCAAACTAAAAATGCAACTCTTGGGGATGGGATAAATCTTATGAATGGAACAGTTAAAACACTACTAAGTGAGCGAGAAGATTTGTATGTAGTTTGGGGAAAAAATAAATCATTCGCAGAAAAGAACTGTCTGGATCTCACATTTACCAGAGGATCGCGAAAACGGAAAACAGCAAAAAGCACTAGTTTCAAAGGTTTTGATGTTTTATCTAGCCTCGGACACGCAGTTAGGGCTACAAAGATATTCCTGCAAACCAAATAGCTTGAAAAGAGTAAGTTACAGCACTTTTCATCTTCCCAAATTATTTTCGCTTTTTCTTGGTTTTCTAGGTAACAAATGTTTAAAGCAAGAGATCAATTTCTTCCTTCTAAGCTTAATTTATTCCAATTTGTTCAAAGATATTTTGAAACTTAGCTATCCTTTTCTTCAAGTATAAGTTGAAATATATTTAGCTTCTAAACGAAAAAATATTCTGAAATTTTTAATTATTGCCATTCTATTCCCGTATAATTCATACAAGCTTTCTTTCTTAGCGCTCATTGATAATTCATGTGCTGTTCATACCTACCATTGACATTAAATGCATGTGTTAGTAGCTCATACGTATTCACAGACAAAAAGTTTATTTGATAATGCATTAGCAATTAACAAAGAATAAATCAACAAATAAATATATAATGTATTAGTAAATTATATAAATTGTATGAACAGTACGTGTACAATCAAAAACAAAATCATCGCATGTCTTGAACCTTTCAGTCCCTGGCCCCTGCCAGATTTTCGGCCACGGCCCGCCTATGTCTCCAGGTGAAAAAATTTGGTGCCAAACTCGATACTGCAACGCTCGATGCTCCGGAACTTAATCAGGGATCCCAAGCAGAACCTTTCCATACCGCAGACCACGAGGACACAGTGATGACGTCGTCAAAGACAATGTTCGCTGAACCAGTCGCGACATCGTCCCCAGTACCAGCAACTCCAATAAATTCTGAGCCCGGACCAGCCACGTCGTCAGAAGTTCAGCAGGCACCCGCTCTGCAGAAAAAACATCGCCGCCAGACTCAGAAACAACTGTTGGAGCTACAAATTAAAACCCAGCAGCGTTTCCATGAAGAATGTATCGATTTTTTCAAAACAAGATACAATGAACACAATACAGAGACTCAAACAAAAATCCTTATATCTTATGAAAAAAAATAGAAAATAAAAAACAATATGGAAAAAAGTTGGTTTTAAAGAGCAAAATACTTAAAATGAAAATAAAAAAAGTTCAACTGAAAGAAGATAGACTGAAAATATTAAATGAAAAAATATTATATTAGAATTTTTTTATTAGTTTTAAGTGTTTTCAATAATGTTTTTTTTATTAAAATAAAGCTTATATTGTTTGTTTACTTAAATTGTTCCTAATGTTGTCGCGAATTATTCTTGCTTCTGTTATATTTTCAGTAGTAGTTTGGTTTGTTAAAAAGCTGGAAGCTTCTTCGCAGGCGAATAGAGACTCATCGAAAGTAACATTATGTTTGATGCAAATGTTGTGGAGCATGACACAAACATCGACAATTTGTGCTGCATTTTCTGGTTTATAATGTAACTCTCTTGCCTGGACAAGGCACCCAAATCTCGCTTAAAGAAATCCAAAGCATCTTTCAATAGTGCTTCTGCATTTGGAGTGTAAGGAATTAAATTTTGTTTCCAAACTTCCTTCAGCGGCTTCACTGTATGGTGTTATTATCCATGGCTGCAAGGGATATCCAGAATGACCTGTCACAATATAAATTGGTTATAATTTATAACATACAAGTTCATACAAAATACCCAGAAGCCTGCAGTTTGTGTCACCATCGTTCCTAAGCTTTTGCTTGTATTTCTTTTCGTTGCTTAGTGACCAAATCAAAGCATCGTGGGCTGCTCCCCGTGACTAGCATCGACAGCAAAGATTTCCAAACGATTATCACATATATTGCAAGAGATAAAACATGAAACTTACACATAAAATTGATAGCTAAAAAATACATACCATCATAACATTCAGACTGTGAGTGCCCCGGCGATTATAAAAATGATGTTCATTTTTCGTGGGACGCATAATGTTGATGTGAGTACCATCAATGCATCCAATAACACCAGTGAAGCTAAACTTTCGAAAAAAAATTCTTCTTCTGTTCCCGACGTGCTGCTTCACCCATTTCAAAACCTATGTACTTTGGACAAAAATGTGTCTCTAAGCACAACAAGACTTCAGCAAGGACTACCGTTATTGTTGGTTGTGCCATAGCGATTAAAAAATCTGGGCCAACAGAAAACTGGTACGATCTTTGTGCAACAAATTGTAATGTTGCCGCCAATTTTAATATTGGGGGTGTAGCATTCTTGTAAGAAGATTGCTTCAAAATAGAAGCTATTTCGTCCAAAATGCACTTAAATGCGGCCTTGGAGACACGAAGCATATAAATGAACTCGCATATTTAGAATTCTTGCATTAAATGTACATATTAACAAGTTTATTGAGCATGAACATACCTTTTTTCAGAAAGTGCGAAAGGATTGGACGAGTCTCTGATTGTTTTCCGTTGCACTGCAAAATTACAGGTCTCATTTGTTTCACCATCGTCATTCATATCAAAATAAAATGCCACTGAGTCCATTTCGTCAACATACAATTAAATTTCCGAACTTTTTTCAAATTTAATTCGTTATTTTGATAGTTACTTGGAAGTATTTAGGAAGTATATTGGAAATCTGGAACTAATTTTGCCAGCAGTTTCAAACTGGAATTACATTCCGATTTCGGATTTGATCATAATACAAAATTCCGATCATAGGCTAGTCGGAAAAGTTTACGAATTCTGATATGGGAATTTGAATCATAATGGGGCCCCTGGTTTATATCTTTCTACAATGCTCACGATCACGGCACAAGTCCTCATTATGATATCGTCAGGGAAGCATTAGCTAGTTCAATAATGATTTGCGTGCTTATATTTCTAGGACTTCAATGTTGATCCTGACGCTTGGGGTAGCTCCAATACAAATAGTGGAGGTGAGGTAATTTTTGATAGATCGTAGGTATCTTAGTGAGTGGGGGACCAACTCACCTCCTGCAGGGCTGAAAAGTTCTACCGGCTCGCTTGTTCTCTGACCATAAGTACAAAGCGATTATAGCTTATCAGAACTGGTAGCCTTTATCAATAGGAAAAAAACAGATCGAACAAAGTTCCAGCTACCGCTGGAACATGGGGGCATTGATTTGTATTAGGATTTAGATCGTCCGGTTAGTACTCTTACCGGTGTTTTCAGCTCTGCGGCTAGAGCTAGTTGTACTCCACTGTTAACTTTTCTCATATATTTACCATTTCCCAGGAATCATAATCCTCCAATGTACGCGGCTCATCAAGTGTAGCATGGCTTTAGTTTAGCACCACCTCTTAGGACTCCTTGCTCTCAATCAAGGCGGTCCATAAAATCTCTTGGGCCGTTCGAGCCTGCGGGCCCAGATGGCGTTCTTCTAGCTGACATCCAGCGGTCTACGGAGGTAACGGTGCCGTGGCTGAGAGACATATATAATGCGTGCTTGCGCTTCTCGTATTTTCTCTAAAGCAAGAAAAGTTTCGTAAGCCAAGCCAATAGACTATCGTCCACTTTGTCTTAGTTCTGATATTTCTAAGGAATATGCAGATGATAGTTTCCAATTAAAAATCTCGCAGTTACAGCATGCTTTTTAAACTGCTTTTCACATCATCACTGACTCACAATTCTCTCGCTCTTATGGAGTATATTTTTTTTTATTTATTTAACCAAACAAGGTAACAAACAGTAACAAATTTCAACTTAAACTATTTTCCTATTCTTGCCTTCTTCTTGGAATTGAAGTACATTAGTATCTGCTCCACCACAGTTGCATCTGTGTATCTGCTCCACACAATAGTTTGGGATTAAATTATTTTGAAATGCCCTAATAAGTATGTTTCTCAAAGAATATATCATTGCCTGAAATATTGTTTATAGATTTAACATTTGGTGGAAGCATTGTAGGTATCATTTGTTCTTTAAAGTTTTCCACCCGAAAATATATGGAGATTGAGCTCAAATTGTAAGATCATCTTTAAGTTTTTCTAGTAAAAAAAAAACGATTTTTCCTTTCGAAGCTAGATATATTGAATTTTGTGACAAATATCGACATTTCGAGGGTAATCCGCCCTCTTCTTCAGCGATAGACACTGAAGAAGAGGGCGGATTTCCCTCAAAATATCAGTATTTGTCACAAAAGTCAATATATCTAGCTCCGAAAGAAAAAATATTTTTTTTTGTTAAAATATTTTTTTACAAGCTAGGATAAAATTGGTACACATTAAAAACAATCTTTAAGTTATTCATTGTGCAATAAAAACCGAAGCCCCATATGCTTCATACATTCAGCTTGATTAAATTTTTATATTTAATCGTTGTATCCACAAGCAATAAACCGAATTTTATCCAATATTTCTTGCAATTATCATATATCTAAGGGCTTTTCACCCACATTGGGCGCAGATTTTTTGACCATACAAATTCGTGATTTAAAGTGAATTTGAGTAATATCAATCTATGTAAACTGAACATTAATGAACTTGTATATGCGCATCCTTGACGCCAAGCAGAATAATGCTTCTTTCTCGCCTTGCCAGAAGACGCCACTAGTAAACAAATCAAATTCACCAGCAATTTTTCCGGGAACGCTGTAGGCTGGGATTTCAATATATGAAAAAGCTCGCCTAGGTACTTCTTTAATAATAAGCGTAACAAGGCTACCTTCCCTTGCGCGATCTGAAGTTTATTTTAACTCGCCTCTAGTGCAGATCCCCAGGAAACACAACGATCTTCAGCTTGGTCCTTTTCCGCTAACGTTCTCTCAATTTAAGTCTCAAATTAAAGATTTAATTCTTGAAGCTCCTTATAATGCTTGATTATTTTACCGTTTTTGCACTTTCGTCCAGGCAACTTGTGTATTTTTTTAATTTCTTGAAGTTTCAAATATGTATATACTTAATATTTTCAATTATTTGTTAATAATTTTTTTAAATATTTTTTGGGTGTTTTGGGTATTTATATTTTTGTAACTGGGTAGTAGCCTATTGAAATAGATTTTAATAAATAAATAAATATGTGTTTATAGTTAGGGCGTCTTATTAGCAGATTTATTTGGACCGTTTCGAGTTCATTCAGATAAAAACTGTACGGTTTCGTTTACGTGGATTTGCTTAGTCAGATCCTCTTCATTTGCTTCCTTACGTTAATCGACTTAAGTTACTGACCATTTTTACTTAAAAACAGACGAGAAAATTTCAAAACCATCTTTGCTGCTAAGCTCCTTACGGGGAGTATATCCTCTCTTTTAGGTTTATTTGGTTACAATACCAAGGACCAGCTACGCCTTCAATGAGTCCATTTTGCCCATAAAAAGAAATTTTAACAGTGCCTACCATAAATTCGACTTTAACATACGAGTATGTGTACCATCTTTGAAAAACAGTTTGGCTAAAAATAGTCCACCTTGATGGATCTGTTTGTTTGTTTTTCATCATTTGTAATGTAAATACTATCAGTCTGTATTAGACGAACTTATTAAATAAATAAATAAAACAATGCATCGGCAGTCCGTTCACAAATAGAAGCTTCAGATCAACTAACATAAAACCCAGGCAATCTTCATCACGCAGAAAAGGAGACAGACACCACCTTGATGCCTTTCCCCCCTCATCAAATCCTAAAGACTACACAAAACCAACAGATTACTAACCCAGCGGGAAAAATAATGCTTACGGATATATTCGGTAAGCATTTCGCGTAATGCGTGTAAGCATTACCGGACCATTACATCTTGTTTCTTTTTAACATTGCATATCCTAGACTGGGAACTTTTATACAAGGGGAAACTTATGCTTTTAGGCTTATAGCTTTATGTATAAGAGCTTATATATATAATACGAATTAAAGCTTTGGCCGGCGGCCGATCGTATCTCAGCATGTGTGATTTTCGCATGCTTAGTGATTGTGACGCTCATTGGAAATTCCAATAGCGCATGCTCTTTGCTACTAGGGGGAATTGTTGCTCTTGTTTTTCATGCATTTTACTTACCTGTGATGATTTGAAATACTCCGAAATTTTCATCTTGCCGCTTTAGATAGCAGACTACCCATAACCGATGTATGCTCGCAAGTTCTTTTCCCCTTGTTTCTGCGAGTGATGTTCATTGGCCAGTCTTGGACTTATGACATATGAGCTTTCTCCCTTGCAGTATTCCGCACGCTCCAAGTCATGTATACGGTTATATCTTATAATTGCTGGAAAATAGCTTTGGAAATAGGAAATTCGCATTACTAGCATTGTTTGATTGATGCATTACGCCAGAATACATTACCGCGATTCCCGTTGGGAATATACAAACAAATACTAAGACCGCTATTAATAACGATAGTCTTGCATTCGGACAAACCTCAAAGACAAACAGAAAAAATCTACAAACTTTCCGAAATCTCACACTACCGAGCATTTTCAGAATATCATGGGGTATAAGAAACGTGAACATATATAAGAACTTTAGAATCGAAACAGTAGAATCATACATACGCGACAAAGCTTTAAAGCTCTTCAACAAAATATACCGACATATGTACTAATAGTACTATGGATATTCTCACACTCCCGAACAGGACATACGAGATATACCCACACTTTTGAAAAATCGCTAGCTATACTGCAAGCAATTTGTAGGCTAACTAACTTTACCCTATGTAGCCGAGATTCATAGCTGAACACAAGACCGCTCACCGAGAACAGTGGATTAAGGGCGAATCACCTCCCTGACTCGAAACGAACCCAGTTCTTCATCGTCCACTTCTGACATCAAATAATTAGAAGCTGGCGAAGGCTGAACCTTTTGCAACTTCAAAAAAAAAAACATTTTCATCACATCAATAATTTTATTGTCCTTACTCTAAATTCGATTAACTTACATTTATTTTACATAAGTATATTGCAAAAAAACAAAAAAAAATCGGAGATAGTTCTCAGACATTCAATTTAAACAAAACATTCACTATTATGCAGCCTAGTACATCTTTAACCCTTAATTATAAATTTAAAAAACTGAAATGCTTTAAATTCAAGTTTGGTATCTACACTTAGCTGTAAAAACCACATTTTCTGAGAATGAACGCGTATCAAAATGTTAAAGCTTAAATTACTAGAATAAAAGACATTTCAACAAAATACTTTTCAACGTCACAATGTTTTTAGGTTTTTTTTGGATCCGTCATTTTACGTTTATATAATTAAATGCACTCTTAAATTATTCTTGAAAATCAAACTTGACAGCATTTTTTTATTGATTAACATTAATTTGCCGTAATGGAATGTTTACTCATTACAGTACGGTGATAAAAATCTTTTATTAAAAAATACTTATGAGATATGTCTCTATATTTTACATTCCATCATCGTGCAATATCAAAACTTTTTAGCTTAAAGCAATCAAATTAAAATTAACACACACACACACAATCGATATTTCAAGATCAATTTTTGGTCCTATTATTCATAAAACTTGTTTTTTATTTCCTTAATCTACTTAAATCTCAAAACACTTTCTCTGCAATCACTCAGTCATACACTAAAAATGACATTGAGCACAAAAATTAATCCAAATTTACACTATCCTACGAACAATATTTATTTTTCAGTTCTCGCCTCAAAATCTTCCCCGATACATTTTTCGGAATCTCATCCAGAAACACAACACCACCTTCGAGCTTTTTATACACAGCAACCTTCTGATCAATGAACTCTTGAATCTCCTTCTCGGTAGCTTGACTACCCTGTCGTAGAACAACAAATGCTCGCGGCACTTCACCATACTGCTCGTGTGGTGCACCAACAACAGCTGCATCGGCAATTTTCGGATGATCTCGTAGCAGTTCTTCGAGTTCGGCCGGTGGAACTTGGAATCCTTTGACTTTGATCAGTTCCTTCATACGATCGGTGATGAAGAAATAACCTTCTTCGTCGTAGTAGCCGACATCGCCAGTTCGAAGCCAGCTGCCAGGCAACATGATATCTTTGGTGGCTTCTTCGTTCTTGAAGTAGCCGAGCATGACTTGTGGTCCTCGAACGCAAACCTCTCCGATTGCGTTCGGTGGCAGTCCTTCGCGATTTTCCGAGTCGAATGATGCAATCTTGGCTTCTGTGTTGGCTGTAACTGCTCCAACCGATGCGTACTTTTTCAAGCCGGCATGTCCCATCATTACGACCGGAGATGTTTCGGTCATACCGAATCCTTGAACGAAATTCACATGAGGGTACCTGGAAAATTAAAAGAGTTTTGATAAAGATGAAGGATTAGTAAACAGTTTAACTGGATTACTTCTTGATTAGTCTTTCAACATCCAAGGCCCCTATGGGAGCTGCTCCTGACATCACGACCCTGACTTGTTCCATGTGTTTCTCCAGGACTTTTGGACTGTTGGTCAGGAATAATACTAGAATGCATAAAATTTTTAAAACTTCTTTAAAATAATTTGAAATCGGAAGCTTACCTATCGGTGGTACCAGATGCAAAATGCTGCCCTTGTAATCAGCAAGCGACCGGACGAAATCGTCCGGGTTAAATCGTGGCATCGTCACAATCTTCATCCCCAGGCGCATCTTTGCCAATAGCACCACCGACATTCCGTAGATATGGAAAAACGGTAAAATTCCCGGACAAACATCCTGGTACTCATTACACGTATGCCGGAACAGGGACGGGTGTTGCGATGTTGTGTGGACCATTTCCATGTTGACGGTCAGGTTCTGATGTGTTAGCATCACACCCTTCGGAAGACCGGTTGTGCCGGATGAAAACGGCAAGCAGACCACATCATTCACCCCAATATCGGTTGGCATCAGTTGACTGAAATCAATACCAGCAGGATCTATGAGTTCGAAAAAGTCTACAGCACCCTCGGGAATCGAATCGTTCTTATTGGTTCGAATACAACAGATCGGAATCCGTTTCTTGGCATGTTTACAGGCATCTTTCAGAGCACCGAAACATGATACTGTACCGAAGAGAATTTTCGCATCGCTCGTTGCTATTTGCCGGCCAATTTCCTCTGAAAAAAAAGAAACAATTTTAATGGAAAGGACGTATTCGAATTAATGTGATCCTTAATTATATGTGTCACTCTGAAGCAATTAAGAGCAACTACCCTCACCTGGTGTGTACATCGGATTGATTGTGGTGCATGTCAATCCCGCTTCAACTGATCCCAAGAACGCTATAGGATATTCTGGAATGTTGGGCATCGATATCGCAACAACATCGCGTGGTTTTAATTTGAATTTCTGTTGCAAACGAATCGCTAGGACAGCGCTGTGATCTCTTAACTGTGCGTAAGTGTATTCTCGTCCTGATACGATACACGCCTGAAAATGCGAAAAATAAATCAAATTTAATCAGAGAATTAATTGTTATCATTTTATACATGTGAATTTATTTACTAAGATTACATAACGGTATCATACGCAAACAAAATGCGAGTCTAGGTAAATATTTCACAGACAGAATGTTTCGTCTACGAATTGTAGTTTGATAGGGATTAGGTGGATTGTATGGAGTAACAACCGATATCATTATCAATGTCAAAGTCAATTACAATGTACTACTTAGTATTGTATTAAAGAGAATGACTAGTATTTTGTCTATTCTGAAATGATTAGATTTTAGGTGAATGATTAGAAAAAAAGGTGAAGGTCGTATTTGGACTTTGGCATTTGGTTTGCTGTTTTCAGTACATTTTCGGCACACTCTTGATTGGAAACTAAGAGTCATTTCAGTAAAGCACTGAATGATATTTCAGAAATTAAATTCATACGTTCTAGAGGTTTCCAATATCTAATTTATTTCCTCCTATACTTTTCAACTTCAATTGAATTTCAAGTTGAGTTTTGAAAACTGGAGAAACTTGATTTGAACTATTGTGATAGTTATAACGCAGCTGAGCCATCAGTCTGATAAGGGGAATAATATGTAGTATATAAAGATTTGCACGTGCCGTAACTATCCCGTCTGATGGATATCTGAATTTAACCTCCTCGCGGTAGCTGTGGGCAACAGCCTTTTTCAGAAAAAGATGGCGAATATTTTCTGACTTGTCCCTTTCAAGTAAGGTAGGCGAGAGACTGATTAAACATACCGTAAAACGCTTTTCGAGGCAGTTATCCTGAAACCATCAACAAGCCTCGGAACTGGATTGGTACTACAACGACGACCACGCGAACGAAAACGGCTAAACGATTTGAAAATTTTCTAATGGAACGTTAGATCGCTCTACAGAGCTCGAGCTGGTTAGCACAAGCCGATGCTCTGTCTTAGTCTAAGGCTGATGTAACAGCAATACAAGATATCAGATGGACAGAGAATGGTGATTTTAACACCAAATTAGGTCAGGAGCCGCTATTCATACATTACGCAGGCACTTATAATAGTTTGTATGAGGAGAGAGAATACTAATGACAACGAACTTTGAGCCATAGAACTGGCGGCATCCAAGAACTTGGTCGTTGCGAGTAAACAGTCGTAAACAGTCAGCTCAAAAAAAAATTGGATGCTCCATCAACACAAGAACACGACCTTATGCTGCCGCCACTAAGCATAGAAGAGGAACGAAGAGCCATAAGTCGGCTGAATTTCGATGGCATACCAGCTGAACTGATTAGATTTGGAGGCCCTACATTACTCCAAGCAGTTAATCAAATCATACTGCACGTATGGGAGCATGAATAGATGCCAGGAGACTGGCGCAAAGGTATACATAGCAAAGGAGATGTAAATATGGGGGATGTATATAGGGGTACAACATTGCTGAGTACCTCCGATTAGATACTCTCCCCTAGCCCGAAGCTTTAACTCAGCATATCAAATATTCGACTTTAATCACACTGTGGAAATTTTCAAGTTTCGGCTTAGTCGACCGTTTAACTGTTCTTAATAAATTCATATATGTATTTTTTGCAGTAACCATTTTGTTGGTGAAACTGTGATCAAAATATAAAAAATAAATAAACGGATAGCCCCATATGCTTAAGTCATCATCGGACTTCACTCTCAGGCAAGTGATGGAAAAATATCCCGAATTCAACATTCCACTGTATCATCTATTAATATACTCTAAGGCCGGTTATGATAGCATAGCTAGGGTAGAATTGTATAAAACCATGAGAGAATTCGGCATCCCAAAAAAAAAACTGACACGATTGTATAGGTTGACGATGATCAATGTAACAAGCCATGTTAATATAGGCGGAGCTCTATCCAGACCGTTCAACATATTTAATGGGCTCTGACAAAGCTAGGGTCTGGAAAGCAGTCTGAGACTCTGGCACGTCAACGAGAGAGAGAGACTATTGTCACCAGACTCTGCTAGATACTGCCCTATGCAGATGATATAGACATAATTGGAAGATTGGTGCTAGCTGTACGAAAATCCTTCATCTAGATCTAGCGAGCGGCACAAAAGCTGGGGCGGCACATAAATTTCATTCAGCTACCTTCAATCCAAGACTTGGGTGCTCCGCGAAAAGCACTATGAACTTTTAACCGCTTTCAAGAGGAAAGTCTTGCGGATAATCATTAGCCCCATATGTGAAGGAGGGTGATTTTGGAGACGCTACAACCATGAGTTGTACGCTATCTGCCTAGAAGCAGATATAAATACGAAGATAAAGCTCGCTAGACTCCGGTGGGCACGACACCTAGCTCAAATTAGCGAAGAGTATGCAGCTCGGAAAATCCTTTGCGGCAGATGTTACGGCAGATGACAGCGTGGGAGACTTTGCCTGCGCTGGAGGGATGTCGTTGGCCAGGACGCTCGGAGTTTAGGGGTGCCAAATTGGATAAAATCGGCTTGCGATCGGGTCCGATGGAAAAAACTGTTGAAGCTTTTCCACATACATCAAAATCAGGTAAAAAAAGTGTTTTTCGCAGAAGCATGTAAGCAACTGGTTTATGCTTGTGCTATCATAGATTTTGACGTTTAGACAAGTTGCTATCAACAGCTATCAACATAAATACATCTTCCAGATTCTTCCCGAAAATACCTAAGAATATTTGATTCAAATATGTGTTCTTCCATTTTCACCTTGAGTTTCACCAAAATAATGACAATTGTGCAGGCATATTCATTGTTCCATCCAATATTTACTGCCTAATGACATAGAGCAGTAGATTGCTTTTTCAGAGAAATGCGAAAGATTAGCGCGGAAGCATATAGGGAACACCAGATGCAGATCGGCTGTAAATATTGCAAGATACGCCAAAAGGCAGTTGTAATATGCTGTTTTAAGTGCCTTAGATATGGGTGTGTTGCTAGGATCTTCACGTGACTAGACAGAGGGTGTCACAGAGCTGCATGCGGTGTGCAGAAAAATGGTTCAACAAAGATGTAATCAAAGATATATGCGCTGATGAGTCTTCAAGCAACAGTTGGAAAAGTATGAAAAAATGGTATTAAATGACTCACGCTCTGTAAGCACATTTAGACAGGAGACTTCCTCTACCGGCAAGCATCCAAAAAACACCAATCAGCTGCTTTTAAGTGAATATTAGCAGCTATAGGTATAGAGTCTAATATTTAGTGCTCTGACTTTTTGGTATAGCAGTAAACTAAATATGAGGAAGGTTAGCATCACGAGCCATGGTCAAGGCGAGTTCGAAGCGGAGGTATCACATCTTCTTTACACCATACAAACCGATACAAAACTTTGAACAACATCTCAGTGGCTTGGAGCACGAAATCGGACGTTTGGGCGTAGTTTCCGTGGAAGCCAGTGATTTCAACGCCAAAATAGTTAAATATGATGTGGATTACTTTGATCTTTGTGGTAAGCGTTGATTAGACATAACAGGCAGAATGGGCCATGAAGTAATAAAAGTTGGTACAGCAATAACGTTCCGGTGTCCGGGTTCAGAGAGACCATCCCATATGTCTCCTTACCAAGGAAAACTTGGCGGCTTTGATTTAAAATTCGAATATTATAAGACTTATATCCGAGGAATGCTGATTCAGAAAGATTCCATTAACATAAATAAGGTGCATTGTTGAAACAGTGTTAGGAACGTGGGGTCTCGGGTAAAAAATCATGATTCAAAAACTTGGAGCCTTAAAGCCTAATCGTGTGACGGAAGAAGCCACTATGAAAAAGATTGTGGTGGGGCTTTTTCCTGCTCACGCCAAAAGAGCGGACAAGGATGTAGGTTATGCCATTTCATTTTTGCCTTAGAAAAACGGAAAAAACCGTCCTTTCAACGAAAGCTAGGAAAGCACCAAGCTTGAATGGCATTCCGGATCATGCACCCGATTGCACGATTGGTGCTTATAAGCAAAGACAAGGGTGGCCTTCAACGGCCATCAGCCTATCACTCGTTCTGTGCGCTATATAGTGTCCGACCAACATTTATTTTGCAGCCGAAGTAAAAACCAGAGCCGATTTTCGGATATTGCGGTTATCTTTGCTCAAAGCCATGCACTGAAAATCGTCCATAACATCTAAAAGCTTTTTTAAATAGCATGCAATGGGCACTACTTTTAACCAAATATATTGTACTTCTAACAAAACCATCCTCAAGCATCGCACTTGCATACCCACTCGTCAAAATTATCACCGGAGTACTAGCCACTAATTGGGCATTTGCTATGGTACCCTGCAACGCAAGTCACCTCCTCGTGTCGTACAATTCTGTAGTCCATGAATTTTTCTAATATTTCGATCATTTGCTTGAACTATAAATTCCTTCACTGGAAGCGAAATTGGGATTCCTTTGGCAGTATTCATTTACCACAGCTGAGTTTGAAGCCGCAAGTACTTTTATTCGTATTCGGAGCCGAAGTTTTGGTCGAATACGAATGCAAGATACAGCAGGAAAAGTGCTGCTATTCAAATCAGCATTGGGATATGCCGCGCCCAACGTGGGTCATGCTGGAATGATATTTACATTTTAATTTTGTTTGTTGAAATACAATTGAGACCAAACTAATCAAACTGCTTCTAGAGTAGATAAAAGGACCTCACCTGATGTAATGTATTGAACGGTTCTAGGTATGCCAGGAAGGTGTTTTAGTTGGAAGCCCAAGGCGGGGAGCTCATTGAGCATAAATGCATTCCATAGTTCGTTGAAAAAAAAATTTTTATAAAAGTATTGAATATTTAAAATAAAATAAAATAAAAAGAGTAAAAGAGTTAAAAGACTTAGATTTAGTACATTCATGAGCAAAATTTCTGATATTATTCCAAATTTAGGTAAGGATGGAGGATTAAGGATGCAGGTGCAGTAGCATTCTCAACTTCTGTACATTGTGTTCTTGAAGACGAGCGAGCAGCAAGTTATGCCTACGCATGAAATCCAGAATATTTTTGATGACTTACATGATTGGTCTGATTAAATCTTTGAGTGGGTAGGTTCGACATAAGAAAACAGTATTTTGTTGAAAAAAAAACATTTTTCACGACTACAGAAGGGAAATTTAAATTAGAAAACATAGAAAGGGCTTGACAAATGTTGTGTATGAATTTCAAATTTAAGGAATGAAGAACAAGTGATTCTTCGTTGAGCATATTCGAAAATATATGTCAAGTAGCGGGAACCAGAGGTTTAAAATTGACACGAAAATCATAAAGCTTCTTAATGGTCAAAAATTATACAAGTGAAGGAGTTACCAAAAGCTCGATTCTTAGGGAGTTACTACATACAGTCATACAAAAAAATATTCGTACAGCGGATTTTTTTCTATAATTTTATACTCATTTCAAAATAAAAGGAACAATTATCAAAATAAAAACTTTCACAATTAGAAAATATCACATGAAATATAATACAGTCTTATTTACAATTTTAAAAAATTTGGAATTCGTTGTTTATAGTTGGATGATAAGCAAAATACCGGGAGTCGTCTGGAAAATGGATACAAAAACTATTCGTACACCTGGCATATCGATATTTTTATTTGGAAAACTTTTTATCAAATATCTATATAATTACCGTAATTAGTACTTCGTCGGATTGCCTTTAGATTGTATAATTGCATTTAAGCGTCTTGGCATGGATTCAACTGAATTCCTTGTCACATCTGCTGTGATTGAACGCCAAGCCTTCACAATCTCTTCTTTTAAAGTGGTTTGGTTAGTTATTTTAGCTACCTTAACTTTTTTCTCGACCTCATCCCACAAATACTCGATGGCATTCACATCAGGCGATTGAGGTGGAGATTTAAGCCATTTTGGCGTATTAGATAGCAGCCAAAGTCTCGTTTTTAGAGCTGAATGCTTCGGGTCGTTATCATTGACAAATATAAAATCATTTCTGATTCCCATTTTTTCAGCACTTGTATGGAGTGTTGCTTGAGAATGTCTATATACACATCCTGGTTCATAATATTGTCGATAATGCTCCAAAGCGCTCATACAAGCCCATACTAATATGGACCCATCTCCATGTTTAAAAGTGGGACATACATTTTGTACATCGAGTTCGGTATTTGGCTTCCGCCACACTCTTAAAAAGCCATCTGATTGAAAAATGTTAAATTTACTTTCATCAGCAAAAATAACTTTTTCCCAGAATTCTACTCTATGATTTCGCATCGTTTTAGCGAATTCTAATCGATCCTTTCTATTTTTTTCGCTTATGTAATAGTTTCTTCTAGCTATTTGAGATTTGTAACCAGCACGACGGAGCACATTTCTGATTGTTTTTGCAGAGACGTCTATTTTATTATTTTCCTCTACCTCTGCCGGAATCGCTGAAGCTATAATTTTCGGATTTTGTCTTACTTTTCTACATACACTGCGTTCATCTTTGTCCGTTAATAATGTTGGTCGTCCTGATCTTGGTTGATTCATAAGACTTTTCGTGACACAAAAAACTATTAACGATGCTTTGAACGGTTGAGCGTGGTCTCCTTACCATAAAGCTGATTTCACGCAATGATTTGCAATGATTGTGCAA
This sequence comes from Nemotelus nigrinus, assembly GCA_947369275.1. Classification (NCBI taxonomy): domain Eukaryota; kingdom Metazoa; phylum Arthropoda; class Insecta; order Diptera; family Stratiomyidae; genus Nemotelus; species Nemotelus nigrinus. The sequence goes on from OX376373.1 coordinate 145,043,190, forward strand.
GGAAAGGATAATTCTCCTTTCTCCTTTTGTCGTTTCTTTGCCTTTTCGTCCAATAATAAAGAGTTTAATGAAAATCCACTACAAATTTGCTTAACAACAATAGAAAACACTTGATAAATACTTGACAACTATCACTAGACTGATCCCAATACGAATGATCGCTATCGTCGACGGAATAACGGCATTATTCTTTCAGCATTGCTGCTGTGCGAATACTTTTTTGATTCAATTCGCGGGAATTGCATAACTGTTTCTCAATTTTCTGTTGGTATGATCAGAACAGAGTACTGTTTTTTAGTTAATATAAGAGAGGAGTGTTGCTAAAAGAGTTAGAGACATTTTGTGTTGAAAAATGTAGCTCTTTTAACTGTTGCAGGACAGTAAGGCACAATACGATGTGTGTACGAATACTTTTTTGCATGGCTGTATATAGTTCTACGTAGGACGTCAAACCATATATAGTGCTACACTTGAAACTATTGCACTTTTAAAAGATAAAAACGTTTTCTTACAAGTTTCAAAGATATGGTGATTATCAGAAACATTTTTCTTTATATGAAATTTGATGTAACTTCATCATTTGAGTGCAATGCAGTGTTTGGAAATTTATTCGGAAAATTCTTCAATTATTTTTAAAATCTTAGTAATTGTATGAGTAAATAAAAATAGTAAAGTATGTAAATGAAGTACATAGCTTTATAGCTATGTCAAAACATGCTTATTATTTCAATTTCACTAATTTGTTTCATTGTTTTCCGTTTAGCCACCTTCTTATCAACCAAAAACAATCTTCTCTGACTAAAGTTATATCTTGTCAAAAAATTACTATGCTAAAGTGTTGAACATAAACAATTTTGATATTGCATCAGAACTTTGATCTTCGCTTGTTTCTTAATTATAGCCCAACTCTCCGAAGAAAAATAAACACAGCAGTCGTGTTTACAATTAAACCGCATTCAGAATGTCATGATACTTTAAACAACACAAACAGCTTAATGACTTCATGAAGCACAGTTTCAGGGTATTTCCCCTAATTATTTCCAAAGCAAAAATTATTCACCACAATTTTTTTTTTGACAAACCCTTTTTTTTCTTTAGTCATATATGTTTGCTACTCAGTGATTACAAAGTTACAAATCATTGGTTATTATTCAATTCTCAATGAAGAAGATGACAAACTTCAAAAGATTATCATCATTTACTTTTTTTACTTCAAGTCGAAACCATCATTTTTCAAAACAGAACAAAATGCCTACAGGTTATAATGATAGGCTTACTCATGCTAGCTTGGAAAAAAACTGATAATAATAGCACACTTGATTTAATGATAATGTTTATGTATATCATTATACGGGCAAAATGTAAATGCTGAATATTCAAAGTTTGCACAGACAAACTGACAGACAGACAAGCACTTACGATGTTATTCTGGTTGCACAATTGACATGATAACATGAATGTAGCTCTTCTCATCTGCTTGCCATTTTTGTTTACCCTCGAACTAAAGTCCAATAGTCATGAATGTTACAACCAGTGCCATTGTTGTTTCTGACCTCGTATGAAAAACAGAAGTTGTTTGTTTATCATTCAACAGAATTTTCATTCAAGCGAAAATTAAAAAAAAAACGGTAGTGATGATTCTGAAGCGATATCTCATGTATCTTAGGCGTAATGTACTAACAAAACATCTTAATTTGAAAAATTTCCAATCGAGAGTTACATTGTTCGTATGAATTTGAACCTGTTAAGAATTTATGGCAAGGTAGAATTTATTCAACATCTAGCTTGTCATAACGTTTTTTACATGGAGTAAAAAATTCCAAGATCTTAATCTCTGCCAAACCCTTTAGGCTTTTTCTAACAAAAACCTCATCGGTACAATCGTCGTTAAAAAAAACTATGCCGGCAAAAACTCATAATCATTTTATATGAAACTAGGTTAGATTGGAGTGTTTAGGCGTGTATCTTGTATATCTTTATCTCCCTCTCTCTCTCTCTCTCTTTACCTGATTTCATTAAAAAAATTGACGTCTTCAAGTATTACTTTGTTGGCGTCATGAAGGTACAAGAAAAAAATTTATTTCTCAATAAAAAGTTTCTTACATTGTCTACTTTTCATGCAAAATACATAAAATATTTCTTTTAAGTCCCGTAAGTTTTTTTTTGTAAAGAAACTAATATCCATTGACAAAAAAAAAATTCAAAAACTTTCCACAAAATTACGAAACTGAAATCCATTTGAACTTACCGTACAAATTTTATTTTCCCATTGTTTAAAATGTTCCCAAACATATTTTTCCAGTGTGACAGTCGGAAATTCGACTGGATCGAATGGTGATGTCCTGACATATCCTTCGTTCGGTGAATAATACGAATATTTATCGGTCGATTCGTTGTTAGCACTGCTTTGTTGTTGCACGAAACGTTTCGATTGTTGTTGAGTATGTAGTACTCTGGCCAAATATACGTTATTGATGATTTTTCTTGCAAAAATTCGACCAGTTGACGAGCTCATCATGATTGATTATTGATTGATTTAATGGTGAGCAAAATATTTTTTGTTGTTTATATTATTAATTGATTTACAGTGAATTATTGTTGAATTTAATTTAATTAAATTTTTCACTAAACTTTTGAATTATTCAATCAATGCCTTTTATTATTTATTATCACTATTTTAAGATTTTTTTGAACTGCGCTAATATCATCCAATCTTCACTAATTTGCATTTAACACACTTTATAACTTTTTTTTATGAACTATGAACAACTAATCATTGAAACAAACGAGTTGGAAAAACCGCACTAGCACTGATCTACGACAGTCAACTGACTGTGGTGTATCTGTTAAAAAAGTTAACTGTAAAGCTTTGACGAAAGATGTGTGAAATGGTGTCGTGCTGTGATAAGATTATCACAATAGTTGCGGCGATCAAAGTCCGAGACAATACAATCAGTAATCTTCTGTCCTCCTGCAAACAGTCTGTATGATGATAGTGAGTACCTATGTTTTTGCGGTGGCCGCGTTGATTTGAAAATTTGAAGCGTGAAGATATAAAATCTTATGGAAATTATTTGCGCAATTGTTACTATATATTTTCGCTTGAGCTGTAGATAAGTTGGTTACAGTCGTAGGCGTGTTTGATGTAATCTCTGTTGGTTTAAAGCTGGAATGAACAGGCAAATATCATCGTTAGTCATTTTTTTCCCGGGTAAAATAATGATGATGTTCAATACATTTAGATTAATTGCAATTCGGTTGAGTTTTACCACCAAGCCAGAGATTGTAAAGATAACCAATACATTTCAAAATTTTAATTTCGCTATCAAACACAAATTATTTTTCTGCAGATTAGTTCAGGCAAACCCTAATGATGCCTAAATCCTGTTGGGTTGGATTTTGAATTTGCAGCCCAATCGTTATAAAAAAGATTTCCACTGTTGATTTATTTTACGAAAATAAACAGACTATTTAGGACTACTTTTCAATATCATACAAGTCAGTGGGTAGAAATCAAAGATTGATATGGAAAGTTGAAACCATGTAATCTGTTTGTGAATCCCATTTTATTTTATCGCCAAATACCATAGAATTTTCTTTCATAGAATGAGAGATTATATGATAAATATTTTAAACCACATCATTCAGAAATATACACGTCTAACTCTTATTGAAATTATTTCTTCAAAAACTGAAGAGCAAAATGTGATACATATAATATAAAAATGAATTCAAAAAATGATAAAATCACCATAATCTTCTAAAATAATTTTCAAGCTGGGTTTCGTGAGATTACTAAATGTTTTCCATGAAATTAATAATTTTTAACGAATCTAATTTTACAATTTAATTGCATGAGATTTTACTATTTTCTATCACAGAATATAAATAATTCATTTAAAATTGCAAACCTAACGATAATTGTTTTTTTGATTCTTCTAAAAATGATTATTAAGATTTCATATTAACTTCCTCGAGAAATGGTTTTTAGAGTCCACGAAAATATTATTCGCTTATTTAATTTTATTTTAATATATTTATTTTAGCATTAGTAGATAGAGAATACCAGTTCTGGACCAGGACAAGGAGCAATAAACAGGGAGCACAATGTCTGCGATTATTGGTCCGCGCATGACGTCCGCGCATGACGTCCGCGCATGACGCCCGCGCATGACGTAAACGATCATCCTTGAACTGATAAACAGCTCAACAGGGCTGTTTAAAAGCTAAACAGGGCTGTTAACAGCTCAACTTGGCTGTTTATCAGCTTAACTGGGCTGTTTGGCAGTTCTAGATGATAGTTTACGTCATGCGCGGACGTCATGCGCGGACCAATAATCCCAGACATTGTGCTCCCTGTTTATTGCTCCTTGTCCTGGTCCAGAACTGGTATTCTCTATCTACTTGAATAGCACAAGAGTCGTGGTGAGCAGGAAAGAAGCGTATCTTCGCTACATTAGAAACAAACACGTCGAAATCCAAAAACTGTATTGATTTTTGAAATACCGATTGCAATTTTCAGCTGCTATTTTTAAGTTGTTATTTTTTTAGCTGCTTTTTCATAATTGCTATTTGGTAGCTCCTGATTTCTTGCTGCTATTTAGAAACAGCAATAGCAAGTACTATTTGAAAATAGCAGTTTGGTTCATAGCTAGAAAAAACCAAGCCTTTCAAAAAGGTCAACCTTTGTATCTGACAATAGAGTTTTACCTTCCACTGGTGCAAGCAATTTTTAATTGTCGCTCATGAAAGAAAACAACGCCTCGAATGGATCGTGGGATTATTCAAAAGGGTGAGGATCAGGCTTCGACAAACTAAGAAAGATTACATTATATTTTTTTAATATTTATAACGGCTATAAAGTGAAGCCAGTAAAGAAGCTTTTTTATGAAAGTGGAATAAAGTCCTAGCAGTAAACATGGGTCAAGCTTGGCTGCAGTTTGCAGGAGCCCATTGACATTTTACCGATACTGACTCAAAGAAGGTAATTAATATTTTAAATAAATATGCAGCTATTATTTCACTCCTGATAAAGAAATTTAAGCGAACAAGACTTGTGTACAAAATAGGACCTGCATTATAGCAATCAATCAATAGTTCACTTAAGGCTCAAAAACTTTAAGAGATACAGACAGAGAAAATGTACATTAAAACTAAAAATAACATTAAAACAATAGGGTGTACTTCCGAAAAGCATTTGCGATAATTTTCATGGTTATATTCGTAATCAGCACGTCAAAATATATAAGTACACAAATTTTCAGATCAATCGGAGATAAGTGCTTTTCGGAAGTTTATTCAAACAATAAATATAAAAAGCTATGAAAATAAAACAAAATAAATCAAATTTAATAAATTACAAATAAATGTATAGAAAATAATATAGAGAAAAAAAATAGTTTAACAATTCAAAAAATTATTAGCAAATATAATACAGTACCCCGCCATTGAATTATGACCGATTGCATTTCTGAAGAATTTTGATAATTTTATGAGCACTGAGTGTCATTTTTGCTATTTTTTTCTCGGCAAAGGGGTGGTTATGTATTTGTTGGATATTTCCTATACTTGTAAGTTATAAAATTGGTAATCCAAAATTCCCAGATGTTCAAACAAAACAGCAATCATAAATAAGTGCATTCCTTATCATTTTAAGTTTGAAGCGTGTTCGAGACAGTTATCAAAGTTATAAATATTCAAAGTGAAAAAAAAACTAGTAGACATCTGTGAGGGAATGAAATTGAAGTAAATGACATTGGAAGTTTAGGAAAATTGACAAGTGAAGTGAAGTTACTATTATTACTAAGCAGTGCTGTCACCTTACTACATTTGTAGCAAATTTACTACATTTTTTCGGCCTTTGCTGTTTTTGCTACTTCACTACTCGAATTGTTAAATCTACTACATATTGTATGGAGAATGCAATATTGAAGAAGATTTAAGCGCTGGGCACACAGAACGCTATCGGGCGTCATGGCTATGTCAAACACAAGGCGACAACGCTAACTTTGCAACGTTAGTCTGTTTGTGTAACCTGCATGAAGTGTCGTTCACAAATACTTTTTCTATCAGGCGCCCAGTTTTCTCACATATTTGACTACGACGGCTAATCATCGCTCGGTTTTGTTCGCCAGAGAACTATTAAGCGATGAAAAAATAGATGAACCTTCAAATGACTTGATACATTTTTTCAGCAAGTTTAAATTGTTTGAAGGTTCTTATGTAGAGAAGTAAAAAATGTATGTATGTACACATGTATTTGAAAAGCAATAATTTATTTACTGTTATTTGCTATAGAACTGAAAAATTTATTTGTTATTGAAATCGTAGAACTTTTTTTATCTTCTGATAGTTTTGTTATTTTTGGGCTAGAAAACAGATTTCACCAGTATATGACGGTTTTAATTTAAAGGAAACTGGTTTTGAAATTTTAGTACAAAAGGCCCCAATTTACTACATATTTTTCCCCATATCTACTTCAGAAATATCTTTCGGCGGTGACATCACTGTTACTAAGTCAGTGGTAAAATTTAGACAATATGGGTAAATAGGCTGATATTTCGTTAAAAAAAATAAAGCGCAATTTGTTGCTTTATTGAATGAAAAGAAGTCAAGCTATGCCGGAATTGCCAAAATTGTAGGAATTTCGAAATCCTCCGTGGTCAACATTGCCAAAACTGTGCGTAGCTCAACCGATTCAACAACGGTCCGTGGGAACAAACGAGTAAATTGCCGCGGACAAAGAAGAACAACACCGAGAACGGATAGAAGAATCATGCAGAATGCTCTGCTGGAGCGCAACGCACCAGCTAGGGCTATTTTAAAGGATCTGAACGAAGCTGGCGTCAGAATATCGCTTAGAACTTTGGAACGGCGGTTCAAGGAGAACAACCTTTCATGTAGCCGGTCCACAAAAAAACCAAAATTAACCAAAGTTATGCGCGAAGGAAGACTATATTGGGCAAAAATACTCAGCAACTACGGGAGTGAATACTAGAATAAGGTTAATTCCTTTGTTTAGCATATCTCAGTTGATATGTCATAGGAAGAGACAGCCTCATGAATAATTTAACTTTTCTAAAACTAATTTTCTCCTAGGTTATCTTTGGTGACGAATTCAGGTTGAAAGCGGTTACGGAGAGTAAAAACTTCGTTCGGAAAGCTTAACATCCACCCTCAGTGATAATTTGGAGCTGCATTGCAGCTGAAAGTCCGGGCCCAATCTATTACGTTGGGGGGACAATGCGCCCTAATCAGTATAAAGACGTGCTGAGGGATGTTCGTCTGCCATATTTGGATACCTCAGAACATCCCAAGGAACAATACATCTTCATGCAAGACGGTGCTCCATGCCATACATGGAGAGATAGCAAGGATTGTTTAAGTTCCCTAGAATTGGAGGTCTTACCTTGGCCTTGTAATTCACCTGATTTCAATCCAATTGAGAATTACTGGGCCTATTTAAAACCAAAGGTGTATAGCCGAAGAATCAACACAATCGCTGCATTGAAGAAAAATATCGAAGAAGTGGGGAAAAACGACAATGGAATGCGACAAATGATAAACAAATGTGTAGAAAGCATTCCTAGAAGAATACAAGCAGCAATACAGGCCAAAGGAGGAAGTACAAAATATTAAAATTCAATCAACATTTTTTCTTTAATTATTAAAGCAACCATGTACCAATAAATATATGTTATTGCAAAATAAAAACCAATTGAATTTCTTCTGTTTTATTAAAGGAAAAGCTAAATTTTCTAAAATATCCTGATCGGTCATAATTCAATGGCGGGATACTGTATGTGTTCAAAGCTGCTACCAATCTATGGCCTAACAAGTAAAAAATTTGTGCTATTATCAAAGAAATCGTAGTTATAATGAAAATTTGTACTTATCTAAAGGCGGGAAGAAATTGTTTTTTATCGCAATATTCGTCTAGTACAAAGCAGTTATCTCACGCGAATCATTTGACGCTGAATACAAAACTCGGATTTTCAATATGTGATTGATTTACAAAAACAAGCGCACTCCACGAACAATCTTATCAAATTCAAGTTGCCTACTAATATCAATATTCATTAAGAAATTTACGAAGAAAACGATCAACGTAATAAATGCCACTGAAGTATAAAATTCCAAAAAAAAAACATTATCAGGTATCAATGACTGATAATGGGGGATGTGTCAATACTAAAATAGCCGTAAAGTTTGAAATCAATAAAACATAAATTAAAGAAATAAACAACGAATTATCACTTGAGCAGTGGCGTCAATGCGCGTAGCTTTATTTGAAAGCTGCATGGAGTCTCGGGTGAAATATTTTTGGACCGTAATAAAATTTTAAAGAGCTTATACCATTCAAGAGCTCAAACATAAGCTCACCTACATGTAGGAGTTTTAAGCAATGATAATTGATAAAAGTTTGCAGCATACCCATTTAAAAATTTCATTACCAAAGTCAATTGTTCTTTAACCCCAAAAAAGTCTGCTGTATTATCTTTTCCGCACGAAAAGATAATAAAGTAAATAATTAAAATCTTTTTTACTATCTTTTTTCACCTAGTCCAAAGATCACAATTGTTTCGAGACCGTATCGAAACAGATACTGCAAGACACATTTGTAAACATTCGGCTGTCTATTCCACAGCGACAAGTTCAAAGTCCATTAGTTAGTGTTGTTCGCCACCAGCTAGCACTGGCTTCAGCAAGTGATTTGTTTCTTTTGATTTTATCGATTTCTTACTTTTCGTCTTGGTTGTGAATAGTTTGCGATGCTTGAAGAACAAAAAACTGGATTTGCTTGGACAACTTCTTGCATTCTCAACCCGATTGCGGAGTCAAAGTCCAATTTTACCACAGTCGATGATAATCATCACATGCTCATATGTAAATATCATGCATACAGATATTACATGTATCTGACTTTGGTGTATCTGTTTTAATTTGCTATAAATTGATATGAGCGAGATGCTATGAACGAACTATGCGACAAGTTGCACGGATATATCAGCGAAACACTCGATCAGATCTATGTTTAGCGACTGTCTATTCTAGATTTAGAACGAAATTATGAAGTGCAGTGAAACTGGATGGAAATTTATATTTTTGTTTATATTTTTCAAGAACGGATTTATGTGTAGATAAATTATTACTACTCACGAACACTGATTGAACTTTTAACTTTCCACTTGGATTGCAATATTTTTTCGAACCATAAAAAATCGTTTTCTATTATTATAATCCACAAATCGAACTTACTGTTATTTTTTCAATGCACTCACACCCACCGACTATAAGATAACGTTAACGTCTATTGTTAAAATCGTACACCGCTCACGCAAAAATTACTCAAGCCGGACTAAACTAGTATGAGAGAGTACGTGTGGGATGAAAAGTTTATCTTTGATATTAAGGCGATTACTAGCTATTCGCTCGCTAATTTACTATTTTTTTATTCGAACTTTTCGATAACACAGTTAATTGTTGTAGCACTGGAACACGACATTGATCGGTTGGGTGGTAAATTCACGAGAGTTCAAGTTGCGACTGACGTGTATGCGGCGATTTTTTAAGCCGTTAGCGCTGTCTTCATACAACTAGAGAATATATATTTTGTAGGGGAAGTGACCAGTTTTCGGCTTGGTGATTTTTCAGAGAGAAATAGTAGATTAATAGTAAACAATTCAAATATGAACAATTTATCAGTTCATCCTATGGGATAAATAAATCGATGTTATGTTTTATTTCTTTGTCGTGGCTTATTTTTATTGAATAGGTTGATTGGATTGTAGACGACTTCAATACACCGAAGCAAATTTAGTTATTCAAGCGGTAAATCGAGACTTTTTATTTATTTCGAAGCCATACAATCATTTAGCGCAAACAATGTCGGAGAAAATTGTTTAAATACCTTGTAGTTTTTCACATCACACGGCAGCTTAGGTATATTGAATGTGAATTAGTTAGGTAAGAATGCCTCTCAGGCAAAAACAATTATTGTTGAAGCCAGTGTGTATTGCTTCGCAGGTGCTACACAGCAAATCCGAATAGAAGAAGTATACTGATATGCAAATAAGAACGGCTATTATACATATAATTATTTCTAATTCGGAAAGTGACAAAATGAAATATAAATATTATGACGGTAGATAGGCTTTTAGATTGATAGATTCTTATTTGAATTGAATATGAATTCCAAATTATACGCGGAATAATTGTAACGCATAATTAATTTTGATAGGCTGAAATACTTATTCCTGTCGTATTTTGGTTTTGAGCACATTTATTTTTCCTGAAAATAACTTAAAAAATCATAATATTTCCGTTGTTCCCATATTATTCAGAAGATATAAGATTATATCTTAGATAAAATGGAACAGCGAAAAAAACCATTTACTGTAAATTCTGGGTAAGTAACAAAGACATTTCGTTTTTTCCTGCTAGATGGTTTTGGTCGTTATAAATCGTTCTTCTCCTTTGCAAACTTCAGACCTTATCTAGTATGTGACAGCTGACATTTCATATATTAATCAGTTAAAAAAAGTTTTCTTTTTGTTGTTGTTTATTTATTGTTTTGCATTGGTTTGAAATGGAAATTCGAGACGGTCAGTTTCCAAACATTTCACTTTATAACTTCTGAAAAAGTAAAAACGCAGTGCAAGCTCGGATAAAGCTGTGTACTGTTTATGGTGAAAAATCATTAACAGAATGCCAGTACCAGAA
>OX376373.1:145058161-145110262 GCA_947369275.1 Nemotelus nigrinus
TACACTCTATTGGTGCGAGGTGACCATGATTGGTCGATGCTGAGCTTACTTCCGATCTGAATGGATTTTTCGGGCACCAACATGCACCAACGAAACGGATTTGACAGGCTGGCGAACGTTGTACACATGTTTGCTCACCAACATATGTCATGGTGTGGACAGCAGCATTTGATCACTCTCAAATTGGCCACTGATAACCCAATGCGGTAATGGTCTAGGTTGGGCCAATATATATTTCAAGCAATAGATGTGTCTTCTAAATTTCCCTGGGAAAATAACAGTTCTCACACTTACAGCCAGATGGCTCGAATACTATTTGACATCATCACTACACTCAGTAAATGAGCTTCTCTGATGAAAATGTTATTGAAACCATGACCAATAAGATGTGTCACCTAATTATCTAAGAGCGAAATTCACTAAACTGTTTTCTATCTCATATTGACAAATCAAGAAAGTCTGTTTCTTTTATTTTGACATTTGCAAATTCGCATTACTGTAGTTGGGGCAATATCATCTATGCGCATGTCAGCCCCTTTTCATTACTGTAGCAGTAGGGTTTTCCACATTGATATGCCAGTCTGTGAGCCCCAATGGAGCAAAAACCGAACGAGTTACAGAATTAGTCAGTGTTCGAAGGCGCAGCAACGAAAACCGTTCACATCGTAACGAAACGACAAAAAATAAATAGTTCTGCCATTTGAAAATGAATAAATACAAATTCACAATTGAATATTAAAAGGAAATTCAGAGAAAAGTATTAAACGGGAATCGAACGTATTAAAGCAATAAGAAAACAAGTGGAAACATTATTGCCAAGAATCGCAATCGCTCAATCGAAATATTTCCAATCCGATATTTTCTTCTGTTTTTCGATTTGAATAATCTGTAGTTCGGGTTTTGGGTTTGATTTTGAAGTGACAGCAGAAAAAGGACAGTGTATAGTGTACGTACCGTTTTAAATAGTCCCATTACGAAATAGTTGTGGTCGAACACACTGCGCGTATCAAATTTGAAAATCTCTTATCCTTTTTCGAGGTCGGCTGGGTTACTAAACGGAAATAATAAGACGTACGGAAAACGGTTCAACCCATTCTCAGTCAAGTGAGGAGTGCTGCGGTACTGAATCATTGAATTATTGAAGTTTTTCAAACATCGCAAAGTGAATCGTGAGAAACCCATCATAAAAGATTCACACATTGTGCAAAGTACAGATGGGTGGAATCGAGAAAAGGGCTCATTGTGTTTTTGGTGTTTTTATTGCAGCCGATCGGTATAGTTGGTCAGCAATGGTGTTGTAAAGTGCTGCCGTCAGCGTGGTGTTTGTGTTATGTGTTCCGATAACGGTATGCTGACTCATAAGGAATAACTTTTTCCCGGAATCAAGGACTGGTCACGATACTTCATTGTTCAAGGATATAACATGTAAGATTCTTTGTGAAATTTTGCGTCATTTTCAAGGTTTAATGGATGACTAAGTTATGTTAGTTGTGCCGTATGAAGCAAACCGCACATAAAAGGATTAGCATAAAGTCTTCCTACATAATAAGCGTGATACATAGATAGCTGTCGTAGATCCAGTTTGTCGTCACTTTTCGCAGAACTCGATTCCAAAAAATGCCGTTCAGGAGTAACGACTTTCTCGCACATGCGCTCTCGATCGTATGGCCGTCAACCGAAGGAATCTTGTCATTCTCTCCAATGCAACAACAAATGTCAGACCTCGCAAACAGCATGCACGGCGGTGAACAAGCTCTCCCCCAGAAGCCTGATGTTCTTTTAAGAATTTCACGCATACCCTTCGGTTCATGTGTCTGCTCTTAACATCCTTAGCCAAGGCTTAAGGATAAGAAGGAATTCCGCTCATACTCTTGTCTGCGAAACGCCGGGGGTAATAGGTCTTCTAGTGTAGCTCTACTAAACTTCCAACTTTAATGTTGTTCTTGTTGCCGTAGTAGCTACTGTACTTGTTGTTGTTGTTACTGCTGCTTCTTTTGCTGCTGGTCCTGTGAAAGGAGTAAATAAACGAAAATCTATTTTTCTGCACCTTGAAAACTCAAACAAGAATTTTAAGGCTGACTCGCTTCACTGGCGATTGTTATTACTATTGCTGGTGCTGCAGCAATTTCTGCTGTTGCACAGTCATTGCCGACTTGAAATATGTACTCAGCAGAAGTTTCGTAAACAGTTAATGCTTTTGGGATTTTTTGTTGGGAAAAATGCTGACGTGTGCACAGGTCGAATTTAGTAGACTGTGATGGGAGTTTATGTCGATGTAGGTTACTAGGGAAAGAAGTTTAATGAAGAGCAAGCGTAGCTATAACGTGTGGTTGTTAAAGGGAGAAAATATCAGGAAATATCAAGTTTATTTCTTTTTAAAATTATTCGGGTTTAAGTTGAATGTTATCATTTGATTTTTCATCCGGATTTAACAGTCATAGATTCAATACAAGAAAATTTGATGAAAAAATAATTAAACCAGCAAACACATATTCAGTATTTATGGAATGCTTGCAATCACCGATTAATTCAAATGAAATTTCAAAGATAAGGAGGGCGAAAAAATTTGATCAAAAAAATTATTTAACTCATCATCATGTATTGATCAGTTTCCCACGTTGGGCGCGAATATAATTTAAGGTTCTCTGACCTCCATTTAGTTTTTAGAAGGATAAATTTGTTAGCAACTCTTATATTGAACGATATTGAAACATAAAAATATGATTGAATTTTATTGAGAATATAGAGCATATCAGAAAGTCCCTGTGCAAAACAATTTAACCGCAGTTTTGTGATATAGGACTTCTTCAGAAACCACTTTTATGTCTACCGTTTATAAACATAACAGTTTGACAGTTTAAGCTTTTCAATTTTTTCAAAATCAGAAATATATTTATTTCAACATGACACCAGCGCAACCACTTGCATCTTATCCTTGTTAAAACCATTCTAATCATCATCTAAAAGTCCAAAAAAACTTCTTCAATTTCACCCAACTCCACTTTCAACACAAATTATCACCAAGAAAATCCTTAGCTTTGTGGTGAAAATTCCACATTTTTGTTCTTAGCCGAGCGAAAAGGAAAACTTAATTGAAAAACTTTTCTAATACCACATGAACTCGGTCGGAATTTATTCCGAATCACACATTCAGTCATTGATATTTAAATCACATCGCACGCACTCAAAGCGTGGGATGAGCAAATGCAAAGACATTTTCCTTGAATAAATCCCTAATTTAAAAAAAAAAAATTAACGAGAAAAACTTTAATACTTTCATTTGCTGAGATCTAGAGCAGAATGCTAAAATTAAATCCTCTTGTAAGTTTCTTTCGTTGTAGCTTCTGTCACATTTGCGACTGCTCTTATTTGTATGTTAGTGTGAATGTAAGCGGTAGCAGATTACGAATGTTAAAAAAAAATTATTTGAAAGCATTTTGAGTATACTTGTTGTGGCATGCGATGCGGACTGGGACGGGAAAAATAACAAACCGTCTGTAAGTGTGTACGTTTGGAGTGTTTAAGGTCAATGCGCAAATACATATATGCATGGAGCGCTCGTTTAAAATATGTACTTTAGTGTGAAGAAAGAGAAACGCTGGGTAACGAGTAATAAAAAATTAATGAAGATCGGGTAAGGATACGTCTTAATATTTCATCTGTCGAAAAGATGCAATGAAGAAATTAAATGCATTTGAATAAATTTTGGAAATATGATGAATTATAGTATCTTGATAGATTTTGGGACTAAAAATGAATTTGACTCAAGAAAATTGTCCTATTGAACGGTAAATAAAACTACCAGTTGTGCTAAGATGCTTGTTTACTATAGATTTAAACATGCAATGAATTGAAGTGCAAATAAATACCCCAAGTTTTGTTAATAGGAGAAATGGTCTGTGAGATTGTTAATTACCAATGATATTTTAGTTGTTTTTGGACTTCAGTAATATCCGAATGCTACCAAATTTTGAATTAATTAATTTTTCATTTATTTAATTTTCTGTCAGAGGGTTGGCAAATGCACCAGGTTAAAATTAAATTAGCACCTCATGCTAGGCATATCCATGATAACGTTACCTATCCTTCCCGCACCAGGCATCCCACATAACTTGGCAAGGGCTGTGGCGTCTGTGACGTGGAAAGTGTGTAAGCCCACTTGAGGTGGAGTTTTCAATTCTTGATCACCAAAACGACGAAAAAAATTCCATTGCAGCCATATATAGCTATCACCAACGGTTAGCACGAGGATCAAACGATTTACTTTTGAAGAAACTATTATCTCAGGATTACAGATTAAAGGGTGACAATTTTGTAACATTTTGAATTTTACTAAGGTTTGAAATTAAAAAAGTTTAGTGCATCAGAACCGCTAGAAAACTAATTTTCGAAGAAGCTATCTTTGAGGGATTTAAAAATGTGTGAAGACGTTATACACTTCTTTGTAGTATTATATCAACCATTTCTTACTCAAAGGAACAAATATCATTTTCTGACAGCATTTTCTATAACACAAATGATGAAAATGTTCAGTGCTGGCAACATTTGTCCAACACAGCAGCAATAAATCTACCATCACATGATCGTGCTTAATTAACCTCGTTTTCATTCGAGGATATCATCGAAAGTTGCAGCGATTAAACTATGTTTGGGGCTGCCATCCGAAAAATTTCCAAAACTCGGAAAATTTATATATCGGTTGCTTATTTTACTGTAAATGCTTTGCTTATGCATACAATATGGAAGCATCTGTTGGTGCAATATTTACTAAATTGTCCTGTGCTGGCAATCATGTGCTAGCATCATAGCTGCTTCACGTTGTGTTGAATGACTGCGCTGTAAGTTATAGGAGTGAATTTATTTTAGGGTTACCATCGTCCAAACTTTTTAAAATTTTGTAACGTAAATATTTGTTGTTAAATGTCATTGCAGGATCATTCCTATTTGGAAATTTTATGACAACATCGCTCGATAAAGAAATGTCAATAAATTACGAAATTCATCATAGCTGGCAAATTTTTCACGATTTTTCAACGAAATTCCTACAGAATTAGAAAAGCAACAAGATATACTTATCACATGATTTTCGTTTTGATTTCAGTACTGCATCGGAAGTTATAGGGAAATAATCTTTATTTTCCTGAGCAAATTTGCAATATATAGGCGACAAAAAATTGCTGTAGCTGGCAACTCTATACTAATTTTTCAACCAAATTTCTATGAAATTTATCTTAGAGTAAGGTTCACCTACTGCGTGAATTTTGTTAGAATCTGGTGGCTTAATTGAAAGCTATAGGCCAAAAACCAGTATTTTTTCAAAGCGATTTTTTCAAATGGCACCACTGCCACAGTGTTGCCCGTATTTCAAAATTTCAACATGTCCTGTAAATTTCATATTGATCGCATTATCCGATCGTCAGTTCTCGTGAACAGAAGTTTTGAGTGCTGGAAAAAGAGGTAATTTGATCACGGGTTGCCGTTCTTGTTTACCGCGGGATTTTGAAATATTTTATTTGACTTGGTGAACAAAAGTCAAATTTTATCAATAATTTGAATTCATTTTCAAAAATTAAAAATTTTTGAGGAAGGTCGATGATTTGAAGGATTTAAGTTCAGAGCCTGCTGTAGCTACAGAGTTGGCTGCAAAGTCTTGAAAGTCCAAGTGTGTTAAATTCTAGTCCACATCAATACGCTCTAAAAATTTTACGATGATCCATTGTTTTTCTTAGAAGTTATGACAAATTGAAATTTGGAAAAAAATCCTTGCCTACTTTAAGTTACTCAGTGCCTACACAAGGCTCAAAATTTCCAATTCTTTATCATAAACAAACTAAAAACATAATAAGTTTTCATTCCTAGTACTTTTTTATCAAACATTTATACTGCTTGGAAATATAGGAGTACCTGAAAATTCACTTAAATGCCCGCCGCCGCCAAAAGGTTTAAGAGATCTGAATTCTAGCAAATCATGGACCTACCTGTTATATACATCTATGTCCTCCGAAAATTTCAGCTTGATCGGATTGGCCACTCCGGAGATTATCTTCCTTAACCATTTTGCTGATATATATATATATATATATATATATATATATATATATATATATATATATATATATACATATATATATATATATATATATATATATATATATATATATATATATATATATATATATATATATATATATATATATATATTTTTATATATATATATATATATATATATATATATATATATATATATATATATATATATATATATATATATATATTTATATATATATATATATATATATATATATATATATATATATATATATATATACACCCAGTGACAAAAAAATCTAGGGGTTAGGAATTTTCCAAATTACCATCAAAATGACATAATTAGCTTATCCCAGGGCAAACGAAATTTTCCAGGTAGTAATTAGAGATCCTATATAAACTGCAGAATGCAAAATTTCTGCATCAGTCCGATTTTGCAAGCTAATAGGTAAACAATTATCCCAGAGATGCGAAAATACATCACTTTAAGTCTGGAACAAAAGGCCGAAATTTGGGCTTCTTACCACTCGGGTAAGTCAAAATCGGAAATTGCTCGGCAAGTAGGGTGCAGCGAGGGGACAGTTCGGGATTTAATTAAAAAAAGCAAGATACAGGCAGCCTTGAGCGAAAAAAGGGCAGCGGAAGAAAAAGAGGTACCACGCAAGCGATGAAGACCATTTGAAGTTCCTGGCCTTGGCAAATCGATTCGAATCAGCATCAAAATTGCGGGCAGAGTTGTCGAAATCAATGAATGAGCCTTGCAGTACCAGAACAATCCAAAGAAGGTTGAACGAGATGGTTTTGCGTTCTTGTCGCCCTGCGAAAAAGCCACTTTTGAATAAACGGATGAGGCAAGCTCGTCTTGAATGGTGCAAAGGTAGAAAAAACTGGACCTCAGAGGATTGGAAACGAGTCATTTTTTCAGATGAATTCAAATTTAATCTTTTTGGACCCCCCAGACCCTAGGTTGGCCCCTCCCAGAAAAATAAATATTTCCAACAGCAGACACTTAAGTTTTCGCCTCTTAGGTTTTTGTGGTTACAGCAAGAGTTGAGTAGTACAATAGTGTAAGCCTATACCAAAAGATACACACTACTTATTACATAGAAAATGTGTTATTTGCGGTATTAATTACGATTTTATGGGACTTATTTTGAGAAATGGACGGAAATATTTAATTTCGACAAGTTAAACGTTAAGAAAAAGACGAAAAGCACTTCGCCAATCATCCTTTTTTATTAAGATTATTTGTTCATTCCTACTAGGCAATAGACAGGTATTTAGATAAGAACACTTTTATAAACTGGCGTTTTATGCAATTATGTTTTTCACAAAACATACTCTAAGTATTAAAATGGTAGGCAATAAGGTAATTAACGTAGAATACAATTTTCGAAGTCATTTGGAGAATAAAAATGGCATCCTTGCCACTTTTATGCTATCTATGACATACTTGGTTTACACTCAGGTTAAATCTGTGTGAATTTTATTATAATTTGATAACTGCATCGGAATTTAAAAGGCATAGCACTTCAATTTCACCGAGCGTTTTTTCATAGTGACACAGCCGCCATATGGTTCTTATCATATTCATTAAACTTTTGTCAGACCTGTATCTACTCAAGACCAGTAAATTCTATGAATTTTATTCGGTCGCGAGACACCGTAAACGCAAGTTCCAGGTGCTAAAAATATCAATAATTCGGTGCGATTTTTGTGCGGTTGGGAATTTCACAAGTTTAGATTTGACTGTATAAATATAGTATCAAATTCATCAATCATTTGCATTTTATTCTAATAGCCGATTGAAAAATTTTGTGTTTACGTACTTATGGTAGCTACAAGGTTGCCCATACATAATTTAAAAACGACAGAAACTTATTTTTTATTCCCATTGATGAGTCTTGTAAATTTTGTGATGATCTGATGACTCGGTGTGAAGTTATCACAAAGCGAAATTTTAAAACTAATTATCCGGATAGTAAAATTCATGCACAATGTGAAAACTCTAATAGTACTTGGAAGACAGTAAATAATATGGTGCTTGAAAAGTCTTGGAATATTGTCAAGGTGAGCCGAAATTATGTGGAAAAGGATATCGACCTTACGACGTGTCTCAGTCGCCAAAGACGTGTTTTCAGAGGACATGATGAAAGTGGTGCCAGTGATAACCATGATTTTTTTTGGAATTTTGTGCATTATTCGCGAAGCATGATTCAACTTTTGAAAATAATTTTAAAAACAAGGTTGCCAACTACTGTAGTGCCAAAACACAAAATGAATTGATGAAAATAATTGCTGAAATCGTTCGCGAGGACAATGCAGCTGAAATTTTTTTTTGTAATTTGTAATTTATTCAAAATAATTCATTTTACAGGCAAGATGCCTAGTTACAAAATGAATAAAAATAAAAATATTATAAAGAATTGATAAAGAAAAGATATAATAAAAATATTAAAATTAAAAATAAAAAAACACAATAAGAATTGAAGAACTAAAATTAGAATACAGTAAAGTAAAAATAGCGAATAAAAGGACAGTGGATATAATAATAAAACAACAGAATACAAAGATACAGGATAAGAATAGAAGTACAAAATTTGAATAGTAAAAATTAAGTAAGCAAAAATAAAGAGAAAAAAAAAGAATTACGGATGCATAAATAAAATAATTAAGTAGGCGAAAAAAGTGCACTACAAACTAGACTTTTGAAAATTGCAATTGACTGAGGGAGAGAACCAAGCTGAAGATTATTATGCGTCCTCAGTAAACGCAAAACAGGCGAATGAAAAAAAACGTCAGTACGTGCAAAAAGTTCGTTGAACATTGAGGTTGCTCTGATAGGTCTGTCATGAATGCGTGACGTAAAAAAACACGACAAGGATGAAGATAAATAGCCGCAATAAACTTTAAAAAGAAAACATTCATCGAGGTAAATTCTGCGCTGGTCAAGTCGAGGAATATTAAGGGCTGATAAACGTTCACTGTAAGAACAATATGGTAGGTTGTACTTGAAAATAAGGCAGCGAGTAAACCTTCGCTGGACAGATTCAACCGCCTCAGACAAATAACAGAAACGAGGACCCCACACTACAGAACAATACTCAAGGATAGAACGAACAAGGGATAGAAAAAGACGCACACAAGTGGAAATGTTGAAGGAATTGTGGCAAACGCGTATAACAAAACCAGCGATTCGGGACGCCTTACGAGTAATGGTACGAATGTGAATATCGAACTTTAGCTTTCGATCGAAGGTAACTCCGAGATCGGTAAAATGGTCCACAACTAAAAGGGTGATGTCACAGATAGAGTAAATAAACTCAAAAGCACAAGGTTTCAATGTAAAAGACATTGAGTAGCATTTAGAGATATTCAAGGACAAGTAATTACGGTCACACCAGGAAGCAAGACGATTCAAATCGTACTGAAGAGCAAGGTGATCGGAAGGAGCATTGATAGCACGAAAAACTTTCAGGTCATCAGCGTACATTAAACAAGGAGATTCAAACACATTAGGAAGATCATTGACGAAGATATTAAATAACAAAGGCCCTAAAATAGATCCCTGAGGTACACCGGAGGTAGGAAAAAAAGGAGAGGACGAGGAACCACGAAGAGAGACGTAACAAATGCGATTAAAAGATTGCGGACTGATATTCATTATGGCAGACGAAACAAGGGTCCACAAAAGGAACAATTTTACGGAGCCCAAAGCCACCACAACACGAATTGTTGAAGCAGCTTGAAGAGGCAGTTAGTCTAAACACAAGGCGTGGAATGAGAAGTTTAAGCTCGACTCGTTAGTCAATGATATTTCACAATTGCAAATATGTGATCGATAACTGTTGGACTATGAAAGAGGCTTTAGAAAAAGAAACTAGTCAGGGAAAATACAACGACTCAGTTTATTCATTGGGGATCTTTCATTCAATCAGTAATCCTAAATTTGTAGTAAATCTTTTCAATTTTCACTATGTTCTTTTTATAACGAACATGTTATGCACATATTTCAAAACTAAAAATGCAACTCTTAGGGATGGGATAAATCTTATGAATGGAACGGTTAAAACGCTACTAAGTGAGCGAGAAGACTTGTATGTAGTTTGGGAAAAATTAAATCATTCGCAGAGAAGCACTGCCTAGATATCTCACATTTACCAGAGGATCGCGAAAACGGAAAACAGCAAAAAGCACTAGTTTCAAAGGTTTTGCTGTTTCATCTAGCCTCGGACGCAGTTAGGGCTACAAAGATATTCCTGCAAACCAATTGGCTCGAAAAGAGTAAGTTACAACACTTTTCATCTTGCCAAATTATTTTCGCTTTTTCTAGGTTTTCTAGGTAACAAATATTTGAAGCAAGATATCAATTTCTTCCTTCTAAGTTTAATATATTCCAATTTGTTCAAAGACATTTTGAAACTAAGCTATCTGCTTCTTCAAGTATACGCTGAAATATATTTAGCTTCTAAACGAAAAAATATTCTTACATTTTTAATTATTTCCATTCGATTCCCGTATAATTCATACAAGCTTTCTTTCTAATTCATACCTACCATTCACATGATATGCATGTGGTAGTAGCTCATACGTATTCACAGACAAGAAGTTTATTTGATAATGCATTATGCATTAGCAAATAACAAAGAATAAATCAACAAATATATAATATAAGTTGTATGAACAGTACGTGTACAATCAAAAACAAAATCATTGCATGTCTTGAAACTTTCAGTCCCTCGCCCCTGCCAGATTTTAGGCCACGGCCCGCCTATGTCTGTAGGTTATTTTCACATTGGAAAAAAAAAATATTTTTACTAATGAACTTTGTAATGTTTTTTCTTTTCCAGGTAACACAATTGAAGGAGCAGCTAGGGATACAGTCTTTGCTGTGGCCAGGAAACAGTCCCGACTTGAATCCCATTGAAAACCTTTGGCAGGTAATGGGTTCAAAAATAAGGGAAAGTGAGCCGCGAACTCTCCTAGACTTGAAAAATGTAATAAGAAAAGTGTGGGAAGAAGAAATCAATGCAGATTTTTTTAAAAATTTGTATGACAGCATGGTAAGGCGAATGAAGGCAGTCATCCAAGCAAAAGGGGGGCCGATCAATTATTAATGATTTTTAAATGCATAAAAACTAATTAAATACCTGTAATGTTAATTTTTTCTTAGTTATTACAATATGTTTACTCTTTTGTATTTATATGACAGAAAAATAAAGGAGTAATTTTTTTCAAATAAAATGTTTTGCGATTTTTTTTTTGAAAAAGATAGCTATTTTCTATTTTTAACGAATCAAGCTCCTCGAAAAATGTTCCAATATTGTAACGCTTTTTTCAGGAACATAATGCAATAAGAAAAGTTTCCAGAAACTAGATAAAATATGTAGAGATTTTCATTGAATTGGCATCTCGTAGATTTTTTTGTCACTGTATATATATATATATATATATATATATATATATATATATATATATATATATATATATATATATATATATATATATATATATAATATATATATATATATATATATATACATATATATATATATATATATATATATATATATATATATATATATATATATATATATATATATATATATATATAATATAATATATATATATATATATATATACATATATATATATATATATATATATATATATATATATATATATATATATATATATATATATATATATATATATATATATATATATATATATATATATATAGGCGAATGATATGTGTTCCCTTCTAATTATGATTAAAAGCAGTGGTTGATTGTAAGGTGAGATACAAGGTGTGATTCGTGAAATTTTTTCTTAAACTGTGGCTGATTTGATCCTTGCTAGTAATTTTAGATAATGTCTGATTCTTAATATTTCTATAGACTCAGCCATCTTGACTTTATTAGAATTGTGAACCGCAAACTTGAGAACCGAACTACTTGAGAACCGAACTACTTGAGAACCGAACTACTTGAGAACCGAACTACTTGGGAACCGAAAACTTATGATACCGTATGAACAACAACCACGTATTGGTGGTGTTAAAGATTAAAAGTGAAATAATTGCCTTTGAAATTAAGACTGGCAGATAAATATTATTAAATATTATGATAATTTTATTATAAAATTTTGTGTAGAATATAGCGAAATACAATATATATTGAAATCACAATCTAATATTTAGATTAAAAAATTTTATTTAGCTGTTTTTGTTCTATTTTTTTCTTAAGTTCTGTTGTGGAATCGGTTGTTGCTGAATAGACTGTTGTTGTTGAACAGGTTGTTATAGTTGAAGAGGTTGTTGTTGATGGATATGGTGCTGTTGTTGACCGGGCTGCTGTTGCTGTTGGTAAGGTTGTTGTTGTTGACCGGGTTCAGTTGAACACGACCTCCGTTGGTGACTTCAATAAAAACTGGTCCGTTTATTTTTTAATTTTCGATGTCCTTCGAGTCGGCAGTTAGTTGGTGCGGCATCGCATGACTGTTGTGCCTACCAAAGTGACGGGTGTCGAGCCTCCTGGTAGCGAACTGATGCGTCTTAATCATCCGCCAGTCGTCGGGATGTTCTTCGTCAGGATGTTCTTCGTCGGGGTCACCAATTGTAGCTACCTCTTAATAGTTAAGATTAATAGCTACGGAAGAGAATTCTATATCAATTTTCGTTATCACTTATTGTTTCTTTAGACCAGAAAAGCGTTTAAATTTGATGAAAACATTTTTTAAGATCACTTTTTGTTCAATAAAGTTCCTACTCTCGAAAATGGCTGAAAATTCACTCTCCACGAACATAAATATACATAGTTTCTCAGAAAAATAATAAAAGTCTCTTAAATTCCAAAATAAAGTCGAAAAAAGTCAAACTTATCTGAAAACTTTCCTATGTTACGTTCTCATTCTCCCTAATCAAATATCCTACTTAATTCTGACAAGTTGATACCATAAATCTTAAACACATTACTGAATCATCACTTTTCACCACTTGGACTTTCGAAATTTTTCGGTTAACCATAGATATCCCGCAAGAGCTTCAGTTGTGCTTGTCTATTAAATCGTTTGACAGGACAAGCCCAATCTCACTCCCCACGGTCACGATTATATCACAAAAAATCCTTGGATGACTTTTCATCGTCCGCCTGATTTCGATAAATGACAAAAGGATACTTTCTCCTGCGGAGTTGGATTCATATTGAGCAGCTGAAATGGAACAGTGTGCAGGCTCGGAGGATATCCAACACAGAGAGAATAATTTTAAATGGGCAGGACGACGGCGGCACCCAACATCAACGAATACGACAGCGATGACTTTGGTCTCAAGAAATCACACGGTACAAATAAATATTGCAGAGTTTTCAGCTCGCCAGGCACGTTTTTATGACCGTCCGTTCATTGGGATCCCTCCCGTCGTGTGAATGTCAGAGAAAAGGCATGATGGATGTTGTGGAGAGAACAGTTATTTACATGTGCTGACAGTTTGTGTTTATTATTTGATGCGAATTTTGATCTGAAGCAAGCAGTTAAAGGTTGAAAATAAAAACGATTATTGCATGTAATAAATTCTGTAAACCTTTAAAAAATGGAAAGTCATCTGTAAAACTAAATTGTAGTAAAACGCTTCATTGAAACCTTCCTTTGCAAACAAATTATTTTATTGCTCTCAATTGGATAAAATAGGACTTTCCTGTAGTTTTACTAGCAATTGATTTGGAAAAAAACGTTAATTCATCTTTTATCTGTAACTTTGAAACCTGTTCGTGGAAAAAAAAATTTTTTTCGTAGATCAACTTTCTACTGTTGAATTTGGAAAATACTAACTTTTTAATCCAAAGAAATATGATAGCACTTAAAAGATATTAAAGACGATTAACGAAAAAACGCAACTCCATAGGCGTCTTCCCCAACATAATCAATGTCCCCCCTTTCTCAAACTGCCATTCCAAGTCAGATCTAATTACTTCCTAACCTACACTCATCACCCGTTCAACAATATCTCCTAAAAATGATAAATGTTGCAAAATTGTCAGGACTCAACCATTTATCCGTCCGTTCTGGCCAATCAAAAACACCATTAGATCCCTCTATCTCCCTTCGAAACTTCTTGGCTGCGTCAGCCATTCTTTTCAACATCCTGACAATCATTTGAAGCTGAACAATAGAAAATGTATTTCTTCACAGACTATCTCGTCCTTTCACCATCGTCAATAGCCACTACTGCTTGAGCCTTTACAAGCGGCAGAGCGGACAATGCAAAAACCATTGCCATTGAAATTTTCCCTAGCAAAGAAATATTCTCATTTCCTGTTCTTTTGGAAATGTATTCGCCGTCGTCGTCGTCGCCGCTGGGATGTTCTTTGGATTGACCGAGTAACAGGACAAAGATGGTATAAGTGGGTTAGACTAGATGGGACGAGTGCGTCGACTGACTGGCTATTTGGTCAGTGTGAAAGCTTAACCTCAACACTCCCGATTTGTGTTGTTGGTGGTCCTTTCGGCTCCGACTGTTTCCGGTTCGCATTTCATTTCGGTCTTTAGTGGCTTTCGGTGAAAATGGCCTTATGCTCTTTTGCTTCTTTGCATTCCGTGCATTGTGTGTCGGTTTTGTTTTCAATTCGACCAGGGCCACAGAAATGCGTCACGAAGCTATTAGCCCCGGAGACCAAATGAAATATCGAATTGGAATGAAAAACAAATGTGGCGAAATGGAGCAAATATCGGATTCAAGGCACACAGTTCACAGAGAAGACGTTCATCAGTGCCCTGCTCCTGTTACTACAGCTGCTGTGGAGTAATGGATGTTCACAATACGGACAGTGGTGGAAGAGGCGAGAAAGTTGTAGTGAGAGAAGAGGGTGAATATGCGATTTCGTATTCAGACTGGAACGCAATTTTGGTGTCCGTGTGCAAAAATCGTACTTTAATGTTCAGAAAATTGTTCAGTCTTCTGCATCGAGATTAATTCAAAGGATTATGCATGCAGTTTCAATTTGTTGGCGCTGTGGTTGAAATCGGTTGACAGTAATTAGAGAATATCGTCTGGAAAATAACTGATGGGACAGTTGGAAGTAATAGCAATGAGATTGGAGAAGTTTATCGGATTTAATTTGCATTGTAATTTTAAAGTCAATACGAAAATTCCTCAAATTGATAGTTATTTATTCTAGAAAAGAGGAAAGAGAGACAAAATGATTGAAGTGTTTTGTTCCTGTAATATATGTTTTAAGAAAAAAACTTGATTTAAATATTTGCAATTTTCTGAAAGAAAAACAGAACTTATATAATATTATCAGTAAAATTTTGAAACCTCCTTTTTGGTCAATTTACGGAAAAGCTTCAATTAAAACAAAATATTATTTAAATCTTGTTTTAAGATTAAACAAATATGTACTAAGTAAATACAACCTATTTCAGCAGAAGAATGCCAATATGCAGGCTGGTGGCCAAACTTTCTGTTACTCATATGGCGGCAAAGAAGGAACTGACCAGATATAAGATAGAATGGATTAGAAATCGAACGAGACAAATTGTCCAATTCTCGACTTTCTGCTTATTAGTGTGCGAATGAGGTACGGGCATAGTATAAGAACTAATAAATTGCATGGAAAGAACGGTATTGTGCGATATTAGCCTGATGGAAGAGATTGACAGAGAGTGATGGATATACACTGAAAAAAATTCAAATGGCGCCCCGAGCCATGTAACATAGCGCATTATTGATGGCTTCATACGCTATATATATAGTACTCTGAGCTATGCAATATGGCTCCCAGTGCCATAATGTCAGAATCTACATAGCGCGTAGTCCTATGTAACATGGCGCAGCATTTATGGTACCACACGCTATGTCCATAGTGCCCTGAGCTATGCAGTATGGTTCCGAGCGCCATAATTACATGGCGCAGAAATTATGGCCCCACACGCTATATTACATAGTGCCATGAGCCATGTAATATGGCTTCAGTTGAAGAAGATAACTCCAATTATAACTCGCAGCCATACTGTGTGAGGGGACGTATAAATGTGAGTATCAACGATAGAAGCACTGTGGCCAGATTTGGCTAATTCCCGCCAATTGTGCTATCTAAAACTTAAATTGGCGGGGGAAATTTTTGATTTCGCGGGTTGGTGGATTTAAGGCTATATAATGTATTTGAAAAACTGAAGTTGGGCTATATAATGTTTATGAAAAACTAAATTTGGGGTATATATTGTTTTGAAAAACTATATTTGGGTTGTACATTGTTTTGAAAAACTATATTTGGGCTATATATTGTTGTTTTATATATTGTTGTTTTATATATTGTTGTACATTGTTTTGAAAAACTTTATTTGGGCTAAAACTCTATTTGGGCTATACAGTAAAACCTTTAATCGGGACACATCGAACCCCCTGAATAATCGAACTATAAAAATACCGTGCATAGAATTTCTTGAAGAACATTAACTCAGCACTGAAAAAACACATAGCGCCAGACGCCATGTAATATAGTCCTCTACGCTATGTACCATAGTCGTCCACGCCATTTACTATAGTCCTCCACGCCATGTACTATGGTCCTCCACGCCATGCACTATAGTCCTCCACCCCATGTACTATAGTCCTCCATGCCATGTAATGGCGTGGAGGACTATATTAAATGGCGTGGAGGACTATAGTTCATGGTGTGGAGGGCTATAAGCATAGCGCCTGCTCCTATGTACTTTTCGCCATGTACTATGGCGTGTGGCGCTATATTTTATCACAATCCACAAATCGACTATGTACATGGCGCCAGAAGTCTATAAATTATGGCGTCTGGCGCTATGTGTTCTTTCAGTGTACCATCAGCTGGCACCTAAGAAGAAACAAGTTCACTTTATCGTATGCAAAAGTGAGAAAAGCATACTCTCAAACGTCAGGTGAGAATGTATGTATCGGTGTTAGCTGATAGGTGAGAGTGTGTTGGCGTGCGTATAATTCCATCGAGAAACAATAAGCGTAATGAACATTTGCTGACAACAAACGAAATTCTCTGTATTGGATTGCATAACAGTGTCATAGATATTCTTTTTACTAGCCAAATGGTATCAAAAGTAGTTTTCCGCGTTAACTATCCTATCACCATTTTTATACTCAGAAAATCAATATTGCATATATTGCCATTCGTTAAAATAGTCCCTTTGGCAAAGCACATGTATATTGCCTAGTGAGAATGAAAAACGTATCTGATCGTATAAAGGAAGCGCGTCTTATCTTGGCGGGGTACTTTCTATCTTTTTTCAACTTGGACTTGGATATTGCTATCTACTTCTCGCAATCACTGGGGAAATATAGCAAATTTTATCGCAATTCACGTACTTTCCGAGCTATTTATAATATTAAGGCTATGGTACGGGTGTGTGCCCTACACAGTTCTTACGGTAACGCCAATGTAAAAACCACGAGAGATCGCCATTTCGAACGTCGTTATGCATTTATTTTTCAGCAACCGGCGCTAATTTATTCGGGAAACCGACACAAATTGTCGCGCACTCACGTAGATTTATGTTTCTACGGTACACGCCGAACAATTTCAAAATTTTCTGCGAGAAATTTTGACTTAAAGTCAATGGTTTGATTCACCGACACTAATCAAACTGACCTTGACATTTCTTTTCGTGTTGCTCGTAGCACGCTTTTACCCCGATCTGATATTCCTGATATTTTTCGTAAATAAGAGACATTATTAGGGCTTTTCGGTTGTGAGTGCGGTAGAAAGGGGTGCATTGAGCGGAATTTTTTTTTGTGAGGGAGCAATGTTGTGCGTGTATTTAAAAAGGCCTACTCACATATGGGTTCACGAGTAGCTATTTCGTATCCATTTTCTTTTATATCTGTGGTGCCAAATGGCAGGCTCTTTGTGAGGAAGCCAACTTAGATCTACGAAAAGATGGCTGCAAATTGGTTACCTGTAGACTCGCCTGAATAAGTCCTATGCAGCACATCGTCTGTTCACTGTTTCTAGCGTATACGCCAAAGACAGATAATAAAGCCTCGTGAATTAATCGGACGTTCTTCTCTTTACCTACGAGTAGCTCAAAATGATGAAGAAAGAAGCATCGAAGCCTGATGGTATGCCAGTCGAGGCACTTAAAGTCGCTTCGGGAAGCCAACCGCTTTTATTATTCGATTTGAACAATTCGTGTTTACCCACAGGGGTCTTTCCGTTGCGGTGGAAAGTAGGGAAGATGAAAGTTAGCCCCTCTTGCTGGGCATTGTAGGAAAAGCGGTCTTTTTACCTGGCAGCGTGATTTTCGGAAAAAGGCAATCAAAAATTAATTGAATCTCAGAGGTTATTATAGCAGTAGCAAAAGCGGAGGAGGCATGTCACTGAGTCAGACCAGTCGTCCTCTTGGTAACGCTAGACGTATAAATCGCCCCTAGCTCGGTGAGGAGGACTAACATCCTTCTTGCCCTTGAGCCGTATCGTTCGTTACTTGCTGTCTACCTTAGAGCTCGATAATTTCTTTACGATACCGAAGAGGGAGTCAGACAGAGTACAGTGAATTGATCTTAGGACTTGATCTCTGGAGCATCATACACGATCTGATAATGCCTTCAGATGTGTTTCTGGCAGGTCACGCTAACGACGCTGCAGCGGTAATTACGGTTAGATCTGCCAGTTTCACCCAATTCAGGTTTATTCAAGTCATGAGGAAGGTTAAGCGCTACATGGCTGACCACGGCCTACACCTGGCGACCTCAAAAACAAAGATTGTCATTCGGAGCAAACAGAGAATACAAACTGTCATACCCATGACAACTAGCTTCGTCGATGTTAAGACCAGCAAGTCGATCAGATATGTTGGAGTAATATTTGAATAATTGGAGTAAAAATATTGGGATAGTATTCAAAGGGCACTTTGTTGAATAGACTAATGGCCAAACTCAGCGGACCCAGTGAGATGAAACGGAGGCTGCAGGTGATGACTACCAATTTCGTGTTCCTAAATGGAGCCGAAATTTTAGTAGATGTGCTGCAAACTAAGAAGTTCTGGACTCGTATTGCCAGTGTTTAGTGCAGGAGATGCTGTAGCGATGGTATGATCTCGGAAGAGATTGTGATGATCAGAAGTAATCCCGATAAACATACTAGCGAAGGCTGCCCCGACACATCGAAGACTACTTCTTTCGCTCAGAGCCGGATAGAACTAAAGCTCTGACGCGCAAGTATAAGTAAACCTTCCAGCTTTGGCCACAATGTTTGTTTTTTATAGTAACTTTATTAACACTTACCTTCGTACAAGAAGCTTCAGTTAGTTTGAGAATCCTTCATACTAGGACAATTTAACTGAACTCCTCACAGTTGAGGACAAGAAGTTACAAGAGGTTTTTAACTAAAGAAAGTGACTAAACCAAGTTCTACGTTGTTCTACGTTGAAAAAGGAAGATTTAATGGGTCAATTCTTTTCAATCGCTCGAATTTGCGATGGGTTAATATTCTTTTGGCTAACTTGTTGTGATGATGAGCAAGAGCTGCAATATACTTTCCACTGAGGTTTTTAATTTCTGTTATAATTGTCTCGGTACGCAGGTTCTTGTGAAGTCTGCCGGTACGGAAGATAGATCTAAGTACTTTAGATTGGGTCCTCAGAATGATATTAATGTTTGATGGGAGGACTGCTCCCCAAAGTTGTTAACCATGGGTCTAGATTGGCTCCAGGGTAGACTTGTAGACGAGCAACTTAGAGTTGAGAGAAAGTGTAGACATGTTATGGATTGGAACCCATTTCAAATTCTTTAATTTGAGCTTCAATCTCTGATCTATGCCGTTTCCAGGTGAGCCCTCTGTTAAGAAATACGTCACCTCATTACTTTAAGGTATTGGTACATTATTTAGATATACTTGAGGACAGATTAGTTTTCGTAATGTGAACGTAACCTGGAAGGATTTGGTTTCACTCTATTTTGATTCTCCATTTTGCTAGCCTTTCTTCTAGAAGTGACATGAGGTCTTGCAGTTTTCCGGATGCCATAACTGGATTCAAATCAGTGCATAGAACACAACGACGTGACGTCGTTCGCAAAGGTATCTATAGTTGATTTGTCGCTTATTGGGAGATCAGATGTGAAGATTGTGTAGAGTACAGGACCCAGGGCACCTCCTTGAGGTATTCCAGCATAATCTCGATATTTTGTGGAAGTGTAGCGGTTGTAGCTTACCTGAAATGCGTAGTCAATTAGGTAGGAAGCTTTTATAGAAGCTTTTTGGAAGCACTGGTTTGATTTTGAGGGTCAAACCTTGATGCCAGAATTGATCGAAAGCTTGAATTACGTCTTAAAAGACTCCTGGACAGTACTTCTTGTGCTTGAATGATTTTGATATCGCAAATTTTTGAGACGCAAATTGATGGATGGCGCTGTGATGTTTTCAAAGTTCGAAATAGTATACTGAAATTTTCCTTGTATCTTCAAGTATTGGAAGTGGATTTCTCTGCAGAATTTTCTCGAAAACTTTGGAAACGCAGGACAAAAGATTAATAGGTCTATATGAATTCACTTTGGAAGAGTCTTAACCTCGCTCGTTTTCCAAGCTTCATAAAAATACCCGATTTGAAAAATTACGTTAAAGAAACTAGACAAACAAGAAAATACGGTTGGTGGCAACTGTTTCAACACAGCAGTAGTGATAAGATTAATACCCGGAGATTTTTGCGAGGAAGCTTCCTGAATAAGAATATTTTGCACTTCGCCGAAGTTTTGATTGGTTATAAGTCTTGAGCCCTGATGACAGATAGAAAGTCGCATGTTGCTGTGGAAAAGGTGTGACCTGCGAGGGCGGTGGCTTTCTCTGCGTCCTTTCTGGCCCAATGTCCGTTGACAGTTCTAAGTGGGGCTTTCCTGATGGTAGGCTTAATAATTTTCTTGACCGCCTTCCACAGCAAATATTCGGCATTTTTAGTGACTGCGAGGTTCTCCAAGAGCGAGGGAAACTTTGTCCTTTGCAACTGCCAGCCTGAGCTCCCTAGAAGCTTTTTGGAGTCATGCTTTAGTTTGGGGTGATCTGTGCAGCTGCCAGTTTCTTCGTGCCTGTCTTTTTTCCTGTACAGGGATTCTGATTGATGAAGAGTAAGTGTTTTTTTGAGCTAATTAATACAAACTGATTTCAAATGCTGCTCTCTCGTATGTTTTCAAGATAAAACTACCGAATTAACTTTTTCTGGTGATTTGAGTGGTGTTCTTAGAAATACTGAGCTGGTGAGTTATTGTCTGAATGTGTTTCAGTTTGTTTTATTGGATAATCTACGCTTACCGCAAGCAAAGTGGGGTGTCATGTCGAGAGCGTTGATGACAGGAGAGTAAGAGCCGCTTTAGACGACAGAGCTTGCTGGCCGATGCTGTTTGCAAGTTTTGACGAGCGATTTCTTGCTGTGCTAGCACACAGTTTTTTATATTCGTAGCAATGCCTGAGGCTCAAATTATTTCTAAGAATATGTCAGAAAATCGCTGCCTTGCTCGATGGTCAACTATATTACTCGTGCTTCACTTGTCTTTCCTAAAAGCTCGTGCTGGATCCAGCAAAAAACCGCTCATCTAAACCGGCTCTAAGCTGACGACAGATTGAAAACTGCTTCTGATTTTACGGAGCTCAGAGATATTCCTTTCAAGATTGCGAAGTCAATAAGGTCTGGAATTTTGTTGGTGTTCGACGGCCAATACGTTGGCTGGCCAGCTGAAATATGTCTGAAGACATTGGTTTGTAGTATTTCGAAAAGTTCTTTGCCCGTGAGAGGAATGAGAATTCCAAAACGTGTGAGTTTGCGTTGAAGTTGCCAGCCACGATAAATTTGGGTCCCAACAATGAGAAAACGCTTTCGAATCCCTTTCGAATCACCTTTTGAAATGTTGTGTCTCGGAGGGCAGTAGATGGACGAAATTACAATATTACTCGGCTTGCTTAGACAAATTGATGTTGCTTGGATCTAGTCTCGCTTAGTTCTTGTAAACATTAATGGAGCAGATGTTTTTAATGAGTTTTGCAAACCCGCCTCTAGCATTGCCATTTGGGTGTTTAGAGTCAAAGAAGATGTATGCTGGGATGCCAAAATTATAATTTTTTCTGTGAGGTGGGTTTCCGATATAAGGAACACATCAATGTCGTGAGATGATACAAAGCTGGCTATTCCTGCTCTGTGCTGGACGATGCCATTCGCATTCCAGTGGGTGATCCTGAATGAATTTATTTCCTGGTGATGAGAAATTGGAGTAATATGTTTTGGGTTTTGAGTAGCTCTTGCATCATATTACTCATCGTTGTCATGAATCGATTCATATTAACTGACAGGGTTGACAGAATAGCAGAAAAATATCGTTGTTGGAGTTGCTCTGAGTAGCGGTTTCAACAGCGCCATGTGCTTTTAATTTGATTGCGTCGGAATATTTGATGTCAAGGGATACTATAGATTGGGGTATATGAGCCTCTAGCATGGATACTGGTCTATTGGCTGTAATATTTAGAGCCTGTTGAGTACCGTTCTGGGGTGGAATCATCGTTAATTTTAAAAATTAAAATACTGTGCAACCCCTGTAGATTGCAGTATGGTTTTAGCCACAGTTGCTACATTTCTTAATTGCAGGATCTTGTTTGCTCTCGTCACAGGACTTCGGAGTGTGAAATTCGCCACAAATAGCACACACACACTGCAGAGTGAACAATAGGTTTTAGTGTGTCCACATTCCTGGTAATTCGCACATTGTACGGGACCTTTACGTTTGATCGGCTCTTCAATGGTAATTCTGCGGTGCATAAAATATCGCAGACTATAAATTTTGTGAATTTCACCCCTATAAGGCTTGCTAGCTTTGGGCTCTAGGTCTACTTTGAACAGTGGCTGCAGCTGTTTGAATTTGTTAAATATGTTTGTAACGGATTTCACCGCAAAACCGAGGGTTTCAAGCTCCTGCTTCAACTCATCTCAACTCAACTCATCAACAGCGATATCACGTTCTATGCCTCTAATAATGACTGACAATCTTTTGCAACTTTTTAGCTGGTATAATACTGACAACGCTGAGAATCTAGTTTTTTTGCCACCTTTCTGAACGTTTCTTCCGAACAAACTTGAATTTTGAACTCGGAGACGTGGCCACGTTTAAGTGGTGTAACAATGTTGGAGTGAAAATAGTATAGAACGCTGGACGACTAATCTAATTGACCTTTCTGAAAGATTTTCTGAGTCTAACATGAATTCGATATTTTTGCTGTTCAATGAAGTAATTTTGGTTTTTTTTTTACTGGAAATGAAAAATAAGATCACGAGCCGAAATATTTTTCCACATATCCTGTGTATTTTGAAAAGTTTTCCTCGTATCGAGTGCTGACATCGTTTAAGATTTGAGCAACTGCACTTATTTATAGAATTGGGATACTTTAAAAATTTTAATCTACAACTTTTTTATCGAAATACTCTTAACGATGCACCTTGAAGGAATGATATTTCATATCATCGGTTTATTTGCTGTTAAGTACATATACATTTGTACATTTAATTTCCAAATTCGCAGTATATTTCTCTACATTCATATAAATTCACCCTGATAAACCATTTTTCATGATTTCGTAACATTTCAATTTCAGCACAAAGTCCAACAATGGCAGTCCGAATCAAAAAAAAAACTTTCGAACTTTGATTCCGTCTGCTATTTGTCATTTTTCTTTGCTCAGCAACAGAAACGTAGTGACAAACATAAACAAAACTTTCGGAAGTTTTCGATCGATTCGATGTGATTCATTATACATTTGCTGCCAGAAAGCTGCTAAAAGTGTCGGAAAAAACTGAAAGGAATTCCATGAATTAGAGAAAAGTTTTCGGAGAAATGATTCAATGTTTATTGAAAGTGAATAATTTGACTTTCTGGTAAAGTTAACTTGGAGATTTTATTTGCAGTTGCTGAATTAGTCAGTGGGTTAAAAGTTATATTTGAAGAACTATTTACTGTCGATTTGCTTATGAACTTCTTCATAAAATTCAACAAAAATTGTACTTATTCGTAATGAACAACACATGAGCATTGCTATGTTTTGTAACATTTCATTAATCCGTTTATAGTTAACTGTTCACCACAAACTACCCAGTACAACGGTGTTCTGAAATTCCCCTAGCAAAATAACACCGAAATTCCATTTTGTTCTAGAAACCACAAAACTCAAACAACTTTGCCTGTAGTCTATGACCTCCACATAATTACTCTCTCGATTACATCCAGAGTTATTAGAATCATAAAAATAAAGCCACTTTACAGTCAGAGTTTATTCCATTACAACACCATTGTGTACAGTGACACTTCACCTCAAAAGCAATAAACACATCGCACTTACATCACATCTCGAGCAAAACATATTTTCTCATTGAAATAAAATCCTTTCTCGACATTTTCAAGAGCATTCTCAGATAAATTTCTCGTTTAGCATTCATCCTTATCTAGACCCATCTCGATTTATGTTGCTGTTGTCAACCTACTAAGCCGAAAAGTGGTTAGGTCTGGATTCGATGCCAGTTTGTGTGTAGATAGTATATACACCTATATGTATCTATCTATGTATATGCCTTATCCGTAGCATACCGAAGGTATTAGTCAAGAACCTAGAAGCATTTTACAAAGAGAACTAACGTCATATTTTCCTTTTTGCTAGGACCAAAACGAGCCAGATAAAGCAAGGATTTATTCTGGCTTCGAAAATGGTTTTCACATTTTGCATTTATATTGAGAAATGTATTAGACGACTAAGCTTAGTGAATATGTAGAAGAGGAGAAAACAGGTGAGCATGTATACGGAAAATACTCGGTAGTCAGAGACAGAAGAACAAGGATGTCTTAGCTTCATGGCGGAAAATATGAGTATGTGATTTGTAAGTGGTTTTCATGGTGCCGGGGATTTTATTCAGATGCCGAATGTATTTTTCTTCTATCCATCCAAGTATTCTCAATCCATCCAGTCGTTGTTTGCTGTAAGCGGATTATGCTTAATGTAAACATAACAAACTCGTTGACATAAACCATTGCCGTGTGGCATATGTGAGAAAATAATAGTTGGATTTACACGCATAAGAAAATTTGATGACCGCTTGGTAGTTTGCGACTGCGAAAGGAAGGCCTTTAAAAAATGATTTCTTCTCATCCTCAAATTCTCACCATTTTCAATTACTTCTCCAGCATTTTACATCAGATTTTTAATACATACCATATATTTTATTGAAATATAGGTTTTCAAAAAAAAATTACTCAAATATTCGCTCCATAAAGTTAAATATATTTTCTTCCAAATTTAAAAAAAAAAATATCCTGAAATTTTTGACTTGATTAAATATCGTAATCCAGATAAAAACTCACTGAAGTTTCGTATTAATGTATCAACAATCGTTACAAAATATTAAGATACCCTGTTACGTTCACCGCCTCGAATTGCGGCTATCGTCTCCTAACGGCCCCCTGATCCCCTAATAGGACCAAAGGGTAACAGGACGGGTGGCTCAACTAACTGGGAGAGAGGGTGGGTCCGCGCGATACTCGTTTCAATGCCCGATCCTGTCAACTTATCTCGCGTCCGCGAAACGAGAATTCGGTCTCGCGTAAGGTTCGTCGTTAATCTCTACTTCTCCGAACTATCTACTTTTCTTTCCCTGCTAATTGCATTGATACACCCGCGTTTACAACTTCAATTACACATGGACTTTATTCGTTATAGTGAGACAAATTGATAATAAAAGCAATAAAAACTTTACGGCGCCGCGATTTTACGTTACTCCTTTGAATTTACTACGTACGACTCGATACAATTCAAATACTCTTATTCCTAACACTTCTTAAACCATACATAAGTTACTTCAAATTCCTACCTGGTGCGTCTTCGATAAATTCTATTCTTTTCGCAGTTAATTCGTTTCTCCTATCGACCGCCTAAATTTCGTTTGTTGCCCCAGACGTTCAGGTAAGAAAATGTAGAAAATCGTCGTAGCGCTCAAATTCCTCTGCCGTGTCGTGGATAAATTCTAATATACTTCGCCGCGTCTTTGATTCCTCGATCAACCGCCTCGATCCTCTCCGTCGCCTAAAAATCAAAAATTTTCTATTTGAATTTGCCCACAGTCGACTGCCACATCTGATTCTTACCGCTGTCCAGAGAAAACAGAGCTCTAGATCACCTCGCCACAAACGACGAAAGTTTTACTGAATCCGCTTCTGCGGTACTTTTCCAGCTTAGCGGCATGTGATGCACTTCTTGCATCGCCCATGCCCGTGTCAATGCACTTAGCATTCAGGCATTCACCTCGATTCATAGGTGGCACATGAGGCCTTACCATCTCCGGGCAGTCTCGAGTCTCGTTTCATTTCTAATCTTTCCGACAGCCCTGCTGCTACTTCGGTGACATTTCGATCTGTCACACTCATTGTAACGTCAACACCTCGTTTTCGTGGATTTGTTGATTTGTGTTTTGCACGGCACTTATAGTAGAAAACTATACTGGAACAAGTGTAACTTGTCCTACGAGCACTCGACATTAGTTATCTGATAACTTGAATCCAATCATAAAGGCTTCTGATGAGGAAAACGAAGACATTTTTGCGGATGAGGAAGGCGGCACAAAAGAACAGGCCCCAAACATATATCGGTAATTTTTGCCTTTTGTGTTTTTCTTTTGAAATTAACTCGGTTGCGGCGACTCCGGAACCAACAAGGGTTGGTCTGCGTCGGGGCCATTCGGTTGTATACACAAAACCGACCACGGATCTCATGACTTAACTGCGGCCAGCTGCATCGCCACCAGGGTCGTCGCCCGAAACATCTCTACGCTATGATACAATAATTTTCGCCGCACGGGTGTATCTTATTTTCACAAATCGAACCGTAACAACCCTTTTGTGGAACGATATGCATTAAAATGTATCCTTTTTAGTCAAAGTAAGTGTTAGAACTTCTAAAATAAGAAGTGCGCCCATTGTGGGCCGAGTTATTAATGAATTCTCTTTTGAATGTATTTACGTTGACCGTTATACATTTTTGCAGTTTATACGAAAGAAATCAATTATTTAATATTTGTTTTAGAACAAAAACAGCAAAATGCCTACCAAAATACATAATACCATAAAGCCAAGTACTCAGTTTTGGGTAAACTGTCAGTTTTCATGTATGTTTTACTAGAGGTCAAATAAAAAAAAAAATTTTTGCTAATGATTTTACCACGTCCATATGGAGTTTTGACTGAAAACTTACCACTAATACTAGACTGGAATAGATGGCGCTATATAAATTCTCCATTATTTTGCTAGGTTTTTAGATGTCCGATGCAGTAAAATGGGATTAAATGTTCTAAATTTGGTGTTTATGTATAATCATGTTTTTCCCCCCATTTTTCAGTTTTTTTTTTTATTGTTTTTTTTTGTTATTGCTGCTTATGATTAATTTTCAAGATAAAAAACTAATTACAGTAGTTTTTCTTTGATGTTTTTCTTATTAATGTATTTTCTTTTCCTTTAAATGAAACAAACAGGTGGTTTAGGGCACAAAGCGTAAATTAAATTATTTCGATTCAATAGTGGCATGCGTCCCTAATCATTTTTTCGGAACTCTATTGTTCTCCATTTTCCAAAATAACCAAGCACAACCCAAACCACAAGCTAGCTAACAAAATTGTAATGACCGTGCTATGTTTAGTAATGTGGAAATTGCCAAAGTCTGCTAATTTATTTTAGGGGTAGTTGGTAAATACAGTGATTTTAAACCAAACTTTTAATGAAAGAATTTCCAAAGAAACTCTAGCGCACCAGAACCGCTAGAAATACTAATGTTCGTTGAACAATAGAAGAATCGTACAGATTTTGAGTGCATGTTCTACAACACGTGCTCCAACCCGTTTCGAAGGCGAAACCGGTTTAATCTCACTAATGCATTAAAACTCCTAGGATTGAAAGATTTTCAGGGTTACCACTTGAATGAATTCCAAGATTTAGGAAAGTCAAACACTACATAAAAAAGCAGTATCTTCTGTAACGTTAATAAAACAAATGCTCAGTGTTTGCAACACTTAACCAGTACTGCAACTAAAAGTCTGCCACAATTGCCTCAGGTCAAAATCCAATTACCCTATCAATCTCGATTTTATCCGGTAACTTCGTCGAAAGTTACAGGGATAAAAAGATGTTCATGATCACCATCCGAAAAATTTCCAAAACTTAAAAAATATAAACATTGGTAACTTATTTTCATTGTAAATGTTCGCGATATGAATACTCAATGTAAGCATTTATTGATACGAAAATAGCAAAAACGCTTCGTAGCTAGAGCATCAAAGCCAAATCACACCTATATCACACCTGCTTCACATTGAAATTAACGAACCTTGCGAATTTCGTTTCGTTCCGATGACTGGATTGGAAGTTATAGGGTTCAAAGAAATTCAGGGTTACCACTCGCAAAAGTTTTCAAATTTTCAAAAATTTTTATATTGGCTATTAATTATCCCTACGAGAACATAACCGTTTGAAAATGTGATGATAAAATCGCTTAGCAATCGC
Source organism: Nemotelus nigrinus (assembly GCA_947369275.1). Lineage (NCBI taxonomy): Eukaryota > Metazoa > Arthropoda > Insecta > Diptera > Stratiomyidae > Nemotelus > Nemotelus nigrinus. The sequence goes on from OX376373.1 coordinate 145,086,756, forward strand.
AATAGCTGGCAACGCTATCATGATTTTTCAACCAGATTCTTCCTCATTATTGTCTAGAAAAAGTTCCATTTACCACATGAATTTTGTTTTCATATCATGACTGTACTGGAAGCTATGGGGCAAAAGCCTTATTTTTCTGAGCGAATTTTCGAGGCCCAAGACACCTAAATTACCATAGCTGGCAGCACCCACCGAATTTTCAAAATTAATATTCTACCACACGTAGCTTAGAATAAGACTCAGCTACTGTGTGAATTTCATGCAAATTTGCTAGCTGAATCAGAATTCATAGGGCAAAAAGCAGTTTTTTTCTTTGTAATTTTTCAAGATGGCACCGCTGGCACAGAGTTGCCCACATTTTCAAATTGCTTCTATCAGACCTGGTCCTACTTAAAACCAATACATTCTGTGAATTTCACGTGTATCTGATTATTTGGTCGTGAGTTTCCGTGAACAGAAGTTTCTGATGCTAAAAATATAGGTAAATTGAAGGAGGGTCGCCGTTCTTGTCCGACGTGAAATGTTAAAAGTTTGCATTGGTTGTGTTAACAAAGCATAAGATTTCTATACGAGTTAATTTTTATTTTAAAAGACGAAAACCATTTAGGAGAGTCGTAATTTGAAGGTTTTCACTTTCCTTGCCTTCTATAGCTGCAGGGCTGCCAGCTCATTCATAAAAAAATACATGAGTCTACAATTACATGCCCTTAAAGTTTCATAATTATCTGAAAGTCTTGCCAAAAGCTATCACAATTCAAAAACCACCAAATTTTTCTAATCTTCTTTTAGGCACCTAGCGCACACATAAGGTTAAAAATGAAAAACATTAAAAATAAAGAACACAATCGAAATTCATTCCATTGACTTTATTTGGCAAAAGTTATTTGTTGACAATTTAATAGATATATTTAAAATATAAAAAAACGACCGCTGGTGGCAAAGCCTAAAAGATTATTAATGCTTAGGAACACCTGGCACTATTTCAATCGGATGGCGCGAAAATCAGACCCAAGGGTACCTACCTTAAATACTAAATTTTAAATTATACTATTTGTTTTCTGAACAGTAAAGGTAATAGTAATAACCTTTTGAACTTTTTTCCAGTGTTTTCCTTTCATTAGCTTCATCCACCTTGCCAGTGCAGCCATAAGTTAGCCCATTTGTCCCATGGATAGGTGGCGTAGTAGTTTTATTTTTTAGGCAAAAATATTTGGCCTTGCGCTAGTAATTGTCGTCATAAGGTTCCATGCTGTAGATAAAAATAACCATCCTTATTGTTGCACAACTGCGTGATACAACAGTGTATGACGTTTTTCAGCAGGATTCTTTCCCTGCAAACGCTCTAAATCTAGGATATGACAATGAATTCTGTCAAGGTTTGTGATCTTGCCGAGGAGATTCGTACTTAAGCAATTTGTAGTAATGATTTCTCCGCACCTCCATTCCAGCTTGATTGCGTTTCATCTCTCACTAGTGGCGATTTTTAGGATTCATGTCTCCTAGTTCAATGGGAGGGACCTTCGTCCTCAAAAAGTTTATTGAAATCCGGGCTGAAGTTGCACAAGTCAACTGAAAAGAATCCGTATGCACTTTGATGACGGTTTCTTCTATTTTACCACTTTACGCAAACGTCCTCATCAAATCGGGAAATTGTTTGGACATCCATCGTAGCAGACTGTATGGTCATCTTCACAATTCATACATTTGGCATATTCTTCGCAGTACGTCGTGCACTGGGAGAAGTGGTGTTCTGCGTCTCACGTAACACGTTTCTTCTGCACATGACAACTGCTAGCTGCATGGCAAAACTGCTGAAAACGGGGAAAGGTTCCCCCATTTATCAGGCCTGAGGAGGGGCAGACAGCCTCGGGCCCTTGGTGTTGTTGGGACCATGACCCCCAAATAATGGTGAGGTCACGCTGCCCACTGACTTCGGCCTAAAATAAAAGAGTAAAAGTAGCCGAAATCCCTCCCATAAAAAAAGGGAAAAAAGAAATAGAAAAGGAAAAATAAAGATATGATTTAATTAAAACCCAGCCAGGCCATCGTGGAACCTTAAAATTGAAAAGTCCTTACAGGCTCACGCCCAATAAGAACACCACCTGTAAAGGTTTTACAAATTCATTCTGATTGAACAAATCATGGGCAAAAATCACAGAAAAAAAATTACAGTAACATTTTTGTTTGTATTATAACCAAATGCAAAGTACGAAATATGAACTAAACAGTCCTTGAATCTTGCTTCGACTGACCTGCAGTCACGTTTAGTAATAAATTTGATGTCACTGGTGGAATCTGCGGAACGGTGGCGTAGTCCTCTGCCAAGTGAATTGCAGAGCATTCCAGTTCTTGCGTTCAGCACCTGTCGAGCGAACTCGGCAATTGAAATCAATCCCTTTTGGCCACAGTGGTAGTAATTACTACAGATTATGTAAGAATTGAATGCCGACTGCGTATAGAGCAGGATTGCAGTAGAGCAGTTTTACCAAGAGGCTGGACTGTTAGAGTTCGGCCTACTGTAGATTCTGATGATTAAGTACATTTGGCATTAGTGTCAAGCCTGGCACCGGGACTCGATTAGCAATTTACTCTGCAATTTCCGATTGCAACGACTGTCAAATTTATGGTATGCAATCTGTGCGTGGGCAATTTCATGGCATGCAATATCATTTCGAAAATGCCTCTGAGCAAGAGAGACGTGCGCTGTATCTGAGCGTCAAATGCTCTTAAGGAGTTATTTGAAGTGCAGAGCGAAGAAATTCCCCAATTACCCAGCATTTCATACTCTGTAGACTATTTTCATTGCTCAACGAAATCAAAAAATCCCTTTAAAATCCCTACGCAAAATAAACCAGGCCCACGGTTCAGCGCCATTTTGAAATCAAGAACTGTCAAAATATTGCAAGGCAGATTGCCGAGCAAATTGCATACCATATTGCCTACCATTTATGGCAGACCATAAAATATTGCATACCATAGGCTGCCTCCACTAGCAATTTCAAATTTCATGCAATGGGAAATTGCTAGTGGAGGCAGCCTGTGATATGGCAGCGCTATCATTAACAGAATGAGAGAGCGCATCTATGTTATTATTGTCTTCGAGTTATTATTAAACAGTATGACGTTGGATTTATAGGGGTTAACGTTATTCACATCGTGAATAAGTTAACGTTATTCACATCGTTCCGAGGACCATCGTTGTCAGTCAATTTGGCAGCTAACGCTATTTTCTTCGACACGCGACTGGCACGCCACGACGAAAGATAGATGCAACAATCGCATTCGCGCATTGACAGCACAAAAGTGGTGAGATATGGCATATTCGATGATAATCAACCAGAGCTCTAAGTAACAGCTCTAAAAACATCCTCCCTGTTCGTATTTATCCGCGCAAATCTGCTTCTGATTTATGTTTCTCCTCGCTTCGTTGGCAAGCCGTATTGAACAAATATCTCTCGCGAACTACCTGATGAAGACACAATCTTTCGAACGTGACTCTATACACCACTGCCCGATAATTAGGCGCCCGGCGGCCTAGTTCAATCAAACTGAATTGGCTCCTGCACTAATGGATGCAAAAAAATGAATCGTGCATTGTAAATATCGCTACTACACCGGATAGATAATTTTTCTTTTATACAAAGGCCCCGACGGCACTACGAATATCACTCTTCTTCTTCAGAACAAAGCACTCCACGCGCTTTATTTTTTTCGAACAGGCCACTAGGCTAGCGGTTTTTCACCCCATTCGATTTCGATTGGCTAGTTTCCAATGTTAAGCATAGTACTGATTTCGATTTCACGTGAAATTTTCATACAAAATTGTGAAAATTTCACGTGAAATCTGTTTCGTCGAAAATTTAGCTTAAAAATAAGCAAGAGTTGTACTCTGTTCTTAGCATGAAAAGTTGCTTTGAAGTTGCTTTCGCGTTGAAAACGTAGATGGCACTGAAACATGTTTCCAATCATTTCACGCCAATTTAGTTTGTACAGTTCATTCTTTCGAGGTAAAAAGTGACATTTGGTGTTTCAATTTGAAAACGGAGCAGTGCAAATGTCTTTCCAATAAGAAAATCGATCGAAAATTGAAACTCTTGACATTTTATCCGTCAGAAATGAGCTGTGTCTTTGTTTTTCTCCATTGCCAAAATTTTCGCTCAAAAGAATAACCACATAATGGAGACATGTCAAAATTTGGCTTCACGATTAACTCAGTACCAGCCTTTAAGATGGAAACAAGTGGTTTTTGGATGCACGGCGAATCAGAAGTAAGAGGCCTGCAATTTTCGTTAAAAAAAAACATTGTCGAATGTTACAGCTTCCAGACAAGTAGTTTCTTGTGTCGATTATTTCATATTTTGCGATAGATTTCTCAAATATTTGATTCCATTTGTATTTATTTCTATTATATAAGTTCACTCTACATTTGATATAATGAAATATAATTTACAGATGTCCTCTATTTTCAATTCTCAACTCACTTCACAAGTGTGTCACTTTTACACTGGTCTTGTCGTATCTCTATTGCTCCCATCTATTTTGTCTCACACAGCAGGTCAATCACACGTACTGATTCGATTTGAAATGCTCAAAACAATTTAATTAACCATTCAATTCACCACACGAAAATCCGCAGACGTCTGCTCTCTGCTCTTAAAATGTCCTACTGTGCTCCAATATCTCATTCATGTCAGATCATTCAGCTGCTTAGACTGCACAAAAAATTCTTTAAATCTCTTGTAGTGAGTAAATTTTTTTAGCGCATTTGATTCCTATTAATCTAAAACGATCTTAACAATAACGAATAGTAACTAAATCTCATATCCAAAAACATTAATGCTATCCTGATTCAGCTTCAGGAAAAATTTTTGAAATCATCGTGCAAACTTACAGCTGTTTTTATCAATAATGCATAACATACACAATACCCCTCGAAGGATACCAGATAAAATATGTTTCCCACAATAAGGTACACCCACATCCACCGGATCTTTGCCGCCACACCATTGTCTATGTCTACATTCCTATTAGACCCGAATCTGATCCCCTTAGAATTTGCTATTCCGGGGCCAGGAGCTTTCAACTTGACAAGAACAACGTAGTTCGCTCATAAGTATCTTGTTTCTGGCACATAGCGACAACATGTCACCAATAAAATTTATCCTTTTCGAATTATTCATCAACATGATGAAGTTAACATCGATATGAATGTACAAGCAGAGCAGACAAATCGGCAAACATACACGCTTTGATGGGGCAGACTGGCGGCGGAATATGCAAATTTCCCGTTCATGTTTGCATCCTTTCGATCTAATGGTATGTAGGGCTTAGGTATACAGACAATGTGGTTTATCGTATGATTCTATTAAATAGTTTAGCGAGTAGCAGTAAACGATGATGAGTGCAAGCAACAATAGAAGGAATGCAGGAAGTGCTTAAGCAGTAGAGGAGGTCAGGACTGCATTTATTGCTTGTTAATAAATTAAGTGGTGTACGTCGAGTAGTTGAGATCCTTATGATGTAGAATAAATGAGCTGATGGAGAGAATTTTAAATTGAGTGATAATTGTTTGAGAGACTTATGGGATTACCTGATTAACTATCAAGAAGTCAAGGGCCTGATCATTGTGATCTTCCAATTTGAAATAGTTGATTTTTTAATATCTGTACTACTATTAGGCCGTTGGCTTTTTTGACCAGAATATTTAAAGGATTCCATGAAAATGGATTTGTCTTGCATCTAAATATTCTTCATCGCTTTTGATAATTTGTACGTTGAAGAAACCCACATTTAATTGATATATATATATATAAATAATTATGTGGGCGTATTGATTGTCTTAGTACCATTCCTAAAACTTCTTCCTGAATTTATTTATTTATTTATTTCAATATTCATCACAACAGAATACAAAGTCCAATTATGGCAATGAAATCAGAAAAGGATAAAAAAAATAAAGATAAATGTTTACAAAAAGAAAAATATAATTAAATAATGTAATGACCCAACGCTCAGGTCTAGAACAAATACTTTTAAATATCTTTTAAAGGTATAGAACGATTGTGGCAGACTTCCAAGCCCCAATTCATTATGACGTCTATGAATTCTGACGAAAGGAAAAGAGAAGTACACATTTGTACGCGCGAACGGAACAGTGAAGACTTCTTGAGACCTGTTGCCCCGTAACGAGCTGCGAGGTTGAAATGAATCGGCGAAGGCAGATATAATACCTCGCTGCAATTTGAACAGGAAGCACTCATTAAGCAACAGACGGCGTGACTTCAAGGAAGGAATTTGAGGAAAGGACATGCGGGAAACATATGAGGAGTAAGGGATATTATATTTTAAAAATAAGAGCGTTTGAACCTCTATGGCCTCAGAAAGTTATGGGAAACGTGGAGACCACACTTGACAAGCATATTCGAGGACACAACGAACTAACATTAAAAAAAAGACGAACACTAACATTAAAAAAAGACGTATGTCAACGAATTTAGAGGCAGAGCGAAGTACCAATCCAGACACTCGGGGGGCTTTAGCGGTGACTTCAGCAACATAGAAATTAAATTTTAATTTAGGGTCAAAAGTCACACCCAAGTCTCTAAATTGATTAATGGACAAAGACCACACAGATCATTCTGGAGAATAATACAGTCATCAGCTGATCTGATGACTTGGAACAATTTCAGATCGTCTGCATACAGTAGACAAGGGGAATCAATAATGGAAGGAAGGTCATTAATAAAATGTAAGAAAAGTAAAGGACCCAGGATAGACCAGAAGAGGGATGACAGAGAGAAGAGGAGAGGTTGTTAATAGTAACTTCGCATTCACGGTTACTAAGGTAGGACGAAAACCAAGAAAGGATTGGCCCGAAACAGCGTGAAACTTTACTGAGTAATTTTCTATGGTCGACAGTATCAAAGGCTTTAGAAAAGTCTGTGTACACTACGTCCACTTGCTCCTGACAATCTAAGGCAAGGGCAACTGTGTTTAAGAAGAGGATAAGGTTAGTCAAAGTAGACTTACCCCTAACGAACCCATGCTGTTCTGGAGCTAGAATAGGATGAATCATGGGATACATTCTAGAGAAGAAAATTTTTTCAAGGATTTTACTAAAACAAGGGAGAAGCGAAATAGGACGATAATTGGAGACGGAGGAAACATAGGCAGTTTTGAAAATTGGGCAAATATTAGAAACTTTCCAGGCAGAAGGAAAAATACCAGATTATAGGCTCACATTGAAAACGATAGAGAGGGGGACGCACAACAAGGAAGACATAGACCACGCATAAAAATTGTGAATACAATCAGAACCAACACCGGAATTCCGATTTAGGCTGAGCAATAAATTATTAGTATGGATAAGAGAAAGAGAAGGAGGAAGGAAACGAAAAAATCAGTTGATGTAAAAGAGAGGAAGAAGAATAAGAAGACTCCAGACTAGCGAAATAATCGTGCATTGAACCTACCATTTCATTCTATCATTATTAAATCATCTTGGGTTTCATAAATTCCTTAAATCTACAAATTAGACATATTTTTCATATCATTCAACAACAAAATCACACAAGATTTGTGCAGTTTCCATCCGAGAAAAATTCACCACACAAACCACATCACCACAACACTTTGAATCTACTGTTCAGTTAGCTGCCATTCTACTCAAATTGCTTTCGACTTCACTTATTTGCTTTTTAGCGTCAGCTTCATAATAACAACAGTCATCAACAGCATCACCATCATCATCATCATCATCACTTATATGCTTAGGCTTAGACGTTCAGCTTCATACCTGCCACCTCTCACCGTACACATCTCTTCCAATATGCTTTTCGAGGTCTCTCGACTCATTTTCAATTCCATCTGAGCAACACATAATTTCATTCGGTAACACGGAATTTTTGATGAGTTTTCGCACAAACAGACATCAAGTGTAATGAGAATCGGGAGGCTCACATCGACCTACTCATCCTGCAGCCACCACAAACCGGAAAATCCCAAATGTCTAACAAATCATAATACACATAACTAACAAACTGATGGAACGAACAACAACAACAGCATCCAGGCAACTGAACGAAACACATGAAAAACAAGTTCCGTTCAAAAATTTTGCAATTAAACTTAAAGTAACTGAAATATGCAGATTATGCAGATTATGCAAATTAGTTTTGCAACACTTGAAATTTTTAACGGGACCCGGATGGGCATCAGTTCAGATACGAGGATGAATCATTGCGAGTGAAAATGCGACGGCAAGGAAAACGTTTCAGTAGCTCAGGGTGTATGCCTGATTGTGTGAAACCGGAAGAGAAAGTTCAGGTTAAGATAAGAAGAAGAAGAAATGACTTGGATGCTGCTTGCACGTCTCGAGAAAGTTTAGATGCAAGTTCGCTTGCGAGTACAGAATATTGAGTAGCCAAGGTAAGGATGGAGTTGTGGTGTAAGTGTTTGAGTAAAAGTTTAGTCTGGAAGCAATTAATCATTGGGAATAATGTGATAGCATTATTCGAATGTTTCTGTGCAATACATGATTAGATTTTACTCTGACTTGTGGATGTAATGCGATTAGTGGTGTGGAGTGTAGTATGATGTGGTCTTATAAGTTTTTAAGTTCAATTAGTTAGAGAATAGAGTTGATAGGAATAGAAGATCAACCTTAGAACTTTTAGTCTGATTATTTAATTTATTGTAGAAACTAACGAAACTAACTAACAAAATGTTGTAGAATGTGGGGAGAGTGTCTCATTGTAAAAATAAAATATTCTTGCAACTGCATCAGTTTGATCACAACAAAAAAGGTTTATGAACCAAGTATAAAAAATAATTTTCCTCTCTACCCCTTGATTCGGAACTAAAGAACTCAAAACGTATTATTATTTATTTCAAGCCAAGCAAGGCATATAACAAAAAATAATAACAAATCACAATTTGAATTAAATATAAGTTTTCTTAAACGACACTTTAACAAATTAGCATAAATAATTTTAAGTCCATATTCCAAACTTATATTTGGTTGTCAATTTGAGGAATTTATAAGGAAAAATGTTTTTTTAAGATTTTAGAGCCTTGAATAAAGCATATTTGAAACTTGTCTTGGGAATAGATAAGGAATAGTAGTTGGAAAAATTGTTAAATATTTTGCAGCATCAGTTGATGGGCTCCCTGTCTCCATAAACAGTTCGATGCTGATGTTCATTGAGAAAACGTGTATACCTAGTACGTCTTACAGGGTTATTGAAAGTGATTTTATTCGAAAGATACTTGACGTTGATCAAGCCCCTGATTGCATAAAAAATGAAACATGAGCATAATACCGTTCTCCTCGAAGAAAGTGTCTCAAGGTTTAAAAGGCTTAATCTGTACTTATAAGATGGCAAACTTTCAAAATCGTGTAGGCTATATATATCTCTCAAAGCAAAAATAACAAACTGCTTTTGGATGGATTCTAATCTATCGCTATAACAGTTGAAAATAGGATTCCAAACGATGCAAGCATATTCCAATTTTGGGCGAACTAAGGATACGTAAAGAGATTTTGTAGCCCATAAGTTCTTAAATTCTTTCGCACGTCTCTAAATGAATCCTAATTGCTTGCTGGTTCTTGCTAGAACTTTGTCGTACTGAAGATTGAAGCGCAGCTTTTTATCTAGAACGACTTCGAGATCTACAACACTATCCACTTTTTCAGCAACTGATTACTAAGGCGGTAATTAAAATTCAAAGAGCATGACTTGCGGGAAAAGCTTATGGCATGGCATTTGTCTACGTTAAGAAAAAGTTTATTGCGGTCACACTATCGCTCCAACGATAAGAGTTTTGATTGAAGGAAGATTGAATCGGATTCTGATTGAATAGTGTGGTATAATTTTAGATCGTCCGCATAAAAAAGGTGTGGAATATTGGACGGCACTTCCGAAAGATCAGAAATAAAAATATTGAACAGAAGTGGACCTATATGGCTGCCTTGAGGTACCCCCGAGGAGACAGTAATTAATTTTTTTGAGAGAAAACCTTGGAATTTTACATGTTGTGTTCGATTCCGACGGTAGCAATCCAACCATCTTAGCAGGTTTCCGGAAATGCCTAGTTTTTGCAGTTTATATTTCAAAACATCATGGTCAACACGGTCAAAAGCTTTGCTGAAATCAGTATATAAGGTATAGATCTGACACCCTTTCTGCATATTGCAAAGTACATCCGAGATAAATATCAAAAGGTTGGTGGTAGTTGACCTGCCCTTTCTGAAGCCATGTTGCTGCTCGTTAAGAAGAAGATCAATAGCTATAATGAGTTTATCACAAACAATTTTTTCAAATAGTTTAGGTATAGCTGACAAAATGGTAATGCCTCTATAATTTTTAACCGAGCGCTTGTCACCACTTTTATGAATTGGCGTGAGATGAGAAGATTTCCAGAATTGAGAAAAAAAAATTATAAGCAGGGGTGAGATGATAGTTTCTGCACTGTTGATTATGAAGCTCGGAGGAAGTAGATCTGGTCCAGGGCCTTTTTTCATGTCAAGTTCTCTTATCGCTTTTACAATGTCCTCTCTATTTAAATATATTTCATCAGCAATAGCAAACTGAGGTGTTGAGACCAGCGACACGTTACATAATCCATTAGGTGGACAGAAAACTTCTTGAAAATGGTCGGAAAACATGTCACATATTTTTAGTAGGTCAGAAGAGAGTGAGTCATTTTTATACATTGCTGTGGAATAGCCTGAAGTTTTTTGCTTGGTCTTCACGAATTCAAAAAATATTTTGGGGTCACAGATTATATTTTCCCCAATTATATTAATATAACATTTATATGCTTCGCGAGACTTCCTTAAGAATTCTTTAGCTAGTTCATTGTATCTTCTCTTGATATCTTCGCTAGCATTGATGTCGGTTTTTATTATCTTATATAGTTTGTTTCTCTGATTTCGTAAACACCTCAGAGTTCTATCCAACCAAGGCTCAGATAGTTTATCTTTTCTCTTTATTTTCGGGACGAATTTTTCAACCGCATCAAAAATTAACTGGTAGAATAAAGACACAGCATCGTTCAATTCCAACGTTAGTAGAGAACTATTCCAGTCAATATTATTCAAATGGTGGTTAATGCTCTCATAGTCAGCATTCAATCATATACTATACAACTGAATTGTTGAATGATTTTAAGGTTGTCAAATCAGATATATATAGCTCGACTGTAAAAGCAGAGTGGTGAGAAGTATTGTGAAAAGGATGCTCTGCATCTACTGTCAGATTAGCTACTACATCGTCGTAGCTGTTGGTAAAAATTAGATCTAACCAATTGCCATTTTGGTTAGAAGTTGGGGCGATTTGCTGCAAATCATGGCTGTAAAATGTACTTACAATATTTAAATCAGATGAACCAACGATACTGAACGGAAGGAGGTGGTTGTCGTTTTTATCTTCCACGAACTTTTAGCTCAATTTCAAACCCATTATTTATTATTTATTTATTATTATTTATTTATTACAGATAAAATTCCAATTACAGCTTCAAGAAAGCAAAAAAAAAGAATGAAACATAAAAAAAGGAAAGAAATAACAAAAATAGTTGAATAATTTCAAAACTAAAATTAGGGCTAAGGTAAATAGCAATTCAAGGTAACATTTTCAATACATGCTTGAATTGTGAAAAAGATTGCGGGATAGCACCAAGCTTAAGGGCATTGTGCGTTCTGGGTAGACGCAGCAAAGGCGAGTGGAAGTAGACTTCTGTACGTGCAAAAGGAACAGAGAAAACCTCAGAAGAACGACTTGGACGACTAAATACACGTCTGGTTATCTGTGAACCGAGATCCGACAAAAAAAATGCCTTGGCAAAGTTTGAAGAAGGAACACTCATCGAGGAAGAACCTCCGTGATTGCAACGAGGAAATACGAAGGAGAGAACGACGAGAGGAGTAGGGACAAAATTAAATTGAATTTAAAAAAAACTCTAGCGCACCTGAACCGCTAGAAACACTAATGTTCGAAGAACAGTAGAAGAATCGTGCAGGTTTTGAGTGCATATTCCACCACATGAGCTGCTTATTACGGCCAAACGGTTTCAAAAGCCACGTTTTACTTTGGTCTCAAGAATGCATTATAACTCATATGGTGGAAGGTTTCAGACATTACCACTGGCATGAATTTCAACGTTTATGAGAGCAAAACACGGGTTAATTGAATTCGTTATCAGTTGCTTATTTCACAAAATTTCCAAAGCGGCATCTCATAAAACATCAATGAAGAAAATGGTCAGTGCCTGCAGCACTGTGACTGAAGTTGGTGTTTGGGGCTGCGACCCGAAAATGTTGCAGAACTTTGGGAATTGAAACATTGGTTATTTATTTTCATTGTAAATGTTTCCGGTAAGCATTTATTGATACAAAAGTAGCACAACCGGCTCGTGCTGGCAACCTTTCGCCAGTATCAAAGCCAAGAATATATCACATCTGCTTCACGTTGTTTAATTACATTCGAAGTTATAGGAGTATAAAGAAATTTAGGGTTACCTGCAGCGAGTTTTATCCAATAATCCAAAGCTTAATATTTGCTGTTTATTGTCACTACAATTTCATTACCAATTGAAAATTCTACGATAAAACCGCTTAATAAAGATATTGCAAACAAACACAAAACCAACAATAGCTAGCAACCCTATCATGTCTTTTCAACCAAATTTGGCCTGATAATGTTTATAATAGGTTCCATCAATTGTATGAAATTCGTATTGATTTCATAATTGCACTGGAAGTTATAGGGCAAAAAGTTTTATTTTCCTGACCGAATTTTCCAAACCAAAGATCCAAAAATTACCAAAGCTGGCAGCACCAATCGAATTTTTCAACCAAATTTCTATCAAACAGAGTTTAGAGTAAGGTTCAGGTACTGTGTCAATTTCATGAAAATCTGGTTACTTATTCACATTTCATAGGGCAAAAAGCACTTTTTTTTCTTTGTAATTTTTCAAGATGGCACCACTGGCACAGAGTTGCCTACAATTCGAAATCGCTTCTATTAGACCTGGTCCTACTTAAGTCCAATGCATTCTGTAAATTTCAATTGTATCTGATTATTGATTCGTGAGTTCCCGTGAACAGAAGTTTTTGATGCTAAAAATATAGGTTAACTGGGAGAGGGTTACCGTTCTGGTCCGACATTAAATTTCCAAAGTTTTACTTTGAACGTGTAGACAAAGCATAAGATTTGTATACAGATTGGTTTTATTGTAAGAAACGGACATTTTTTAGGATTTTCGATGGTTTGAATGTTTTCACTTCCAAATTTTTATTTTTTTCAAATTTAAGACACCAAAGTTATCATAGCTGGCAGCTCCAATCGAATTTTTCAACCAAATTTCTATCAATCGTGGTTTGAAGTAAGGTCCAACTACTGTGTGAATTTCGTTAAAATCGAACGATTCAATCAGAATTTAAAGGGCTAAAAGCAGTTATCTTTTTTAGTGATTTTTCAAGATGGCACCACTGGCACAGAATCGCCCGCATTTCAAAATCACTTCTACCAGACCTGGTCCTATTTAAGACCAATACATTTTGAAAATTTCAATTAATTCTGCTTATCGGATCGTGAGTTTCCGTGAACAGAAGTTTTTGATGCTAAAAATATAAGTAAATTGGGCAAGGGTTACCAGGCGTGCCCATTATATCAAATTTTTTTTTTGTCTATGTAAACAAAGCACAATATTTACATATGAGTGGCTTTTTTTTGCAGAAGCTGCATTTTTTCAAGAGAAACGATGATTTGGAGGTTTTCACTTTCAGTGCCTGCCCCAGCTACAGAGTTGCCAGCACGCTCATTAAAACAACACAAATCTGCATTTTAATAATATCAATATGTTCTGAAAATTTCGTCATGATTGAATGGCTCTGTCAAAAGTTATCGCAATTTAAAAATTTTCAAGTTTTCCCGTTCTCTTTTTAGGCGCCCAGCGCACACATGGGGTTAACAAATTCCAAAACATTATCCGATTCACATGTAAAACACGTTCGAAATTTATTTTGTCACCTTTATTTCCGCAAAAATTATTTGTGTACGGAATAATAGGTATATTAAAAATATCACTAAAATGGCCGCCGGCGCCAAAGGGTTAAAGATTATAAACTTTTTGTGAGACCTGGCACTATTCTGCATATACACCAATGTGTCCTGAAAATTTCAGTTCAATCGGATGGCGCGTTCCTGAGATTTTTTCACTGAAATTTTTTGATGATATATATATATATATATATATATATATATATATATATATATATATATATATATATATATATATATATATATATATATATATATATATATATATATATATATATATATATATATATATATATATATATATATATATATATATATAGAAATATTAATTTTTCGCCAAAGTGATTTTAATACTAATGTTCTTCTTCGAACATTAGTAACAAGCGAGGGATTGAACCTGCGCTGAACAGATTCAATGGCGTCAGATGAATACTGAAAGCGCGGAAACCAGATTTGGCACGCATATTCTAGAATACTTCGTACTAAGGAGACATATAAATGAATACAGGAGGAAATGTTGCTTAACATATACGAAGAACGCAAAACAAATCCAGCAATCCTAGAGGCCCTGGACGTCATATTCATAACCTGAACATGAAATCTTGAATCATACACCACACTAGTGTACGTTAAACATCGATAGTTGGATGTTTCGATTATATCGATGTTTTTTTGAAAACTATCGATAGGCTATCGATAGACTATCGATGATGTATATGTGTTTTAGCGAAATTAGCATATACATCCAGTATTCATAGATTTTTTTAAAAATAGCTGAGAATTCAATCACTTTTATAGAGAAACACAGAAATATAGAGTTTTATTCACTTCCGAAATGCTGAGCATTTTGATTTAGGAAAAGCAATTCGTGGAAACGCTTTGAGACTTTAAGCGGTTTTTGCGATCACTGTGAATTACACCAGTTTTCGAGAGAAAAAACCGTCACTCTGAACAGAAGACGCAAGTATACATGGATGCTATAGAGAAAACATTTTCATTGTCTCAGGATTGGAATCAAACCAGTAGTCGATGAGACATATGTCGTTTCCAATAGGAGGTTTCTCCAGGTTTTGGTATATATCTATATATTTTTGCATCATTATTTGGGCAGCTATAAGCTTTGCCTTTGAATAGATCTACTGGTAGAAATAATAGCTCCTTGGATTTTTTTCCTTTCAACTTTTCCTTCGATAGTAAATTTCCCCAGTTTCAACAGTTGAATTGCTTGTAGGTGCAATTGCCGTAAATTCATAAGTACTTTGAGTTGTCACCGGCTTTTGTGTCATCCGAAAAGAAGTATATTCTATTTGAAGAGATTGCGCAGCTATGTTTCCGTCGTCTTGGATCCAGAATGGTGGCTAACATTATGAGAGCCCTTTCTCTCCAACGGTATTAATCATTCCCGCACTGACTTCCGTAAAGTGTTATAAATATTCTTTCCAGCAGCGTTTTTTTACGTGAATTCCCACTTTCGATAATTGTAGAATTAGCCCTCGTAATAACGGAGTTATATAAGAAAGAGTAATGTAATTTGCGCAAGATATTATTGTCGTAGCTACATCAAATGGTTCTAATAGCAGAATAATAGTCGACACCACATATACACCTTCGGCGAGTAACGTTTCAGGAGCCTTCTCACATTCGGCTAATGCCAAAGTCAATTATTGCCTGATTTCATAGAAACATTTGATCTTGGCGTATGCGTTATTCCAACGTGAACGGAACTGCTGAATCAACTTCAATTCAGGTTTGTTGAGCAGTCTTTGTGCAATTGTCAGTATATCTGAAACAACTGAGCTCGGTTGAAAATAAGTATCAATATTTTTGCACTTTTTCATGATAAAATGAAAATCAGGGGCCGTCAATATCAGGCACAGTCAAATTTAAAGTATGCGCGAGGCATGGAATATAATTAAATTGAAGAAGTTTTGCTTGCATTAACATGCAAGCAGCATTATCAGTGACGATCGCATTTATTTTTGATCAAATGTTCCATATGCTTAGTGTAGTATTTCTCGCCTAAACAAGAAATAACAAGATAAGTACTCCCTATCTTCCAAAAACAACCTACTCAAGAACTTTGCGGCCTAAATCCTGTGAATATTTTCGAATCTGAACTCCTTTTATGTTAAATTCCGTTGATAATGTAGAAATTAATTTACCTCCATGAAAAAAATGAGATGTGATTGCCAGTATTCTTTTTTTTTGGATTTAAAGAAATATTTTGAACTGCATTTATGGCATTTTGAACCCGCGTTTTAACGTCTTCCAAGTATTATAATATAGCAAGTATGTTTTAAATCAGCCACGAAATCACGAAAGCCTTCATGTTCTCCTTTCCGCAAAGGCACTATGTCCAAAACAACAATGCGAACTTATAGTTCATCTAAATATTTTTTCGGGCAAAACCATCTGCGTAGAATTTCGCTCTTCCAAAATAATTTTTGACGATTTTTCTAGATTTCGTTGAACTGCTCTCAAAGATGTTACTAGGACCATGAGTTTTTGCTATAGATTCAACAGAAAATAATTTCCACTATCCGTTTTAAATGATTTGATAAATTTTTCGTGTTTTTACTTGTTTTATATTGATTGCGGCATATATAACACTTAGCAAAATCACTATTTGGAATTTTTTCTCTCAGTCTCAATTTTCTACGCTTATGATTTTCATGTGCAGTTAAATTTTACATTTTTTCCTTCTTCATGTTATTTCATTTTACAACAAATAACAAGTGACAAAACTAACAGAATATAAGAGTGGTCTGTTATCTTTGGTTTGTGCTGCTTTACAAAAACAAGAAAAGGAAATATTATTGAATGCGAAAAACGAAGCAAACGTAAAATGCTCACAGTGGATGGGATGATATCGAAATGTTACCTTACGTATTTTTTTCCAGTTTTCAAAAACTATCGATTACAAAAAAAATCATCGATGTTTTCGATAGTTCTGAACTATCGATAGTATCGATAGTACTATCGATGTTTAACGTACACTACACCACACCCAGGTCTCTAAAATGCTGGACAACTGACAGGAAAATACCAGACAAAGAATAAGAGAGCACATGTGGAGTATTTTTATATGTGAAAGACATCTGGCGGCACTTCAAAATGTTCAGTGGCAAGAAGTTGTCTTGACACCAGAGATTAAGAGCAAACAAGTCAGCTTGCAACAGGTGAAAATCGTTCGCAGATTTCATTGCTCTGCATAATTTTAAGTCATCTGCATATAAAAGACAAGGAGAATTGATAACAGAAGGAAGGTCATTGACAAACAAGATAAAAAGTAGGAGACCAAGAATATAACTTTGAGGAACTCCGGATGTGGGAAATATAGGAAAAGAAATGGAACCATTAAAAGTAACTCTGCAGGGACGACTATGAAGATAGGAGAAAAACCAAGACCAAAAACACCAAAACCATTAAGTTTAAGGCGCAGCAAGTTGTGGTTCACCAAATCAAAAGTTTTCAAAAAGTCCGTGTGAATTACATTAACTTGACGTTGACAATCGAAGGCAAAGGCTACAAAATTAGTGAACTCCATAAGGTTAGTCGATGTAGAGCGACCTTTGACGAAACCGTGCTGCTCAGGAGCAAGTAAGGGCTGTAGAGAAGGATGAATTCTATTGTGGACGTTCAATTATCTGTGTTTTTCCGTTTCCACCAAATCATTTCATCATATTTGAATATTTATTTTAATATAATTTTTTTATTCTGTCGTATATTGAAACTTTCTTGTTTTTTAGCGATTCCGTTAACTTTTATTTATTTTTGACGGATTATTTTTATAATTTCCGATATATTATCTATTCCGCCATGTATTTTTATGTATTCCGTTTCTCTTTATTTATTTTGCCAAATTTTTTTGTTAATTCTTTTTTGTTTATTCCGTGCTATTCGTTCCGTCTTATTTGTTCCGTCATATTATTGTATAATTTTTTTATTCCATAGTTTTTTCATGTATTTTGTAGTTTTATTATGATTTTTCCGTCATTTTTGTTTGTATCTATTCGGCATATTTTTTCTTTGTTTCCCATTCATGAGATGCGCAAAATATTTGAAAATCTCCTAACATTTCTTCACTGGACACGACGAGTACTTTTTACTGAACCCAACCTCTTTAAAGCATCGATTCCTATTAGAAAATTAATTTCATCCGTCACACCATTTTCATTTCAACTACATACTTCAAACTACATTTGCACTTTACACAAAAGAAATTTTCCCACGCTCCACCAATCTACAATCAACGTAGATATTTTTTGTCGTATAGCCCTTCTGAATTTTTTCCTACAGTCTCAACTGTTCACCACTCTATCTGACGATTCTAAAATACTTACACGGACCTCTTCAAAAGAATGCGGCGTTGCGAAAAGAGTCATCTGCATGCAATTTCGAAGTGGTGGATTGTGCTTGGAAAAATTAATGAAAACAAGGAAAAAGAATCCCGTAAAAAACTGAAGCAAAAAAAACTGTCATTCCAAAGTTGATAGGAACAATAAAAGAAGCAAAAACTGTTGTAAGGGTAGTAGTAGTCGTACTATAGAAAGATGTTTTTTTTTGCAAAAACAGAAGAAGACAGACTTGTGAAATATCAACTGGATGGTTGTGGTTAGTAGCCCAGCATTAATTTATTCATGAAGGTGAGATACAGTGCCTGGGAGCATTTTATTTTTTTCGCTTCTATAAAATCCTTTTGTTTCCTGCTTCTTTGCGTCCCGTTTTTCTATTCTCTGTGCCTAGAAAGAATGGTATGTTCTCTGGAAGAAAGAGTACGTTTTATTGCGAGGGTTTCAATTGAGTTGGAATTCGATGGTGAATGAGAAATGGTATTTCAGTAAAGAAACTTATTAAATTGATTGTAATTCCGGAGATGTACTTGCAAGAAATGTGTGAATTAAAGTAATATCTGTTAAGCAAGAAACCATATTTAAATTTGACTCAAACATTGGTTATGACGCATTAATTTTGGCTTAGTTTTTAATTTCTTTTAATCTCATCTAATAGTGTTTGCGACAAATATTTCAAAAGTATTAATATGAGCATCAAATGACGTCAACGAACCTTTCCTCGAATAGATTTCCTGCTAGTATCAAATAACTCAACACAATGAGAAAATTCAAGTAAAAATTAATCCTCACCGATATTAAACACAACGGAACCCATTTTCTGATCGCATTCTCTTTTATTTCCGACATTCACTAAGTCCGGATATTTCATAACGCTATCCAGTCCATAACATCATCATAACAGCTAATCTCCCCAAAAATATAACATTTCAACATAATACATAATTTCTCTCTCCTCTACAGACCGGATACTAATCAATTTTAAATGATTCTCGAGAGTTTTCTTCGTTTTAACCCGATTCCATTCCCGAAAGATATTAAGCCCCCAAATCACTTATTAAGGCGTATCTAATTTATCTATAAATAGATTGCACTTTTCTCTCTCGGAGTATTTCATAATATCCTTCGTCACTCACTCATTCATTCATCCATTTGCTGGCCAGCAGCAAAGTAGTCGTAGTAGTGGTACTCATCCAACGCCAAAACTTAATTTTCGCTATCACCAACATTTCATTGCAATCTCGTATCATTCTTCATGCCAGAACAGACTGATGGGGCTAGACGAAGCAGTCTGTTCGACGGTATCCTTAAAACGAAATTCAAAAATTGAGCAACTTTGCGGTAGGAGCCCCAAGCTGTCGGAGAACATGAGGTGGTTGTGATCGTCGATAGAAGATTATAATAAAACGAAAGCGAGCCAAAAATGTATGGAGGAAATGGAAATGTATGGAAAAATTATAATGGACAGAAACCAGACGATGGGAAAAAATGATGGGAAACAAACATTGGATACAACTTTTTAAGGAGCTGAAGTATAAAGAGGAAAGATACTTGAGATAAATTTTCCATTTTTGTTTTTATGCATGAATGAGAAGTTGCATGCAAAATATCCCAATTTTGTTGCATTTTAGAGATGAATATTTAAAGTGCTCTGTGAGAGAGCATATGCTCATTTCGAAGCTATCCTGGAAGAATGTTCTCATTATAAACAGTGAGAATGGCTCGGGGAGAAATGGATGTGAAGTGAAGTGCGTATGAATCAATAGAAAAATAATTGACATGTTGGGAAACTTGGTGTTTGCAGTGTAACTATGGCATGAATATGTATTTAAAATAAAGGAGAATGTGATTAATGAGCAGTTGAAAACTGAGTGCATCGATTTCCGTTTTTGCACCTCTTTATAACTCGGACCACAATTTGATTCTGGCCCACTTTAACATCTCTTCTCTTATTAACTTTAATCAGTTCCATCACCAAACGACTAGTCTGACATTATGGCAAGGTTGACTGGACTGCGTTTAGAAAATAGACCAGAGAGCTTGACTGGTTCGATTGCTTTGCAGCCAAGAACGTCAAACATATATGTAGCTTCCATTATAACTGACATTTTATATTTTAGCACTAAGCCAACCACCACCTCATGGTTTAGCTACGAATTTCAAAAAGCCATTCGCATTAATGAAGCAGCATTCTGAACTCACAAGCTATCTCCATCTGAGGATTCAAAAAAACAACTTTACAAAGTTGCTCGCAATACTTGCAAATCCACTCCCTGAAGAGCTGAATTTCATTTTGACGAGCATATTAAACAGAAGGTCCTTGCAAGCCAGAGAGGAAGCAAAGGCTTCTGATCGCTTGCTAAAAGAATCAAAAATAACTTCTCCAGTTCTTCCGTGCCACCTCTTCTTCTTGGTGGTAACGTACTTACTGAGTACTGGATAAAGCTAACCTCTTTGCTAAGATTTTCGCTACAATTTTTTACTTGTCACTTTCATCCCTCCCTACAGTCCTTCCAGTCCCCCAATCAGCACTTTTTCCGCAAAAGAGCCTCTACTTTTCCGCACAAGAAAGGTATTGAAAATAATTGCTAAGCATTATGTTTTCAAATCTGCCAGACCTGATGGTATTTCGCCCCTCGTACTAAAGAGCTGTACCTTCGCCTTAGCTAAACCTCTGCGGAAACAATCATACCTGTAATATTCGACTGGAATATTTCCTTCCACATGGAAGCTTGCACACGTTTGGCCCATATCTAAAGAGGAGGAGGCCTGTCATCCTCTAGCTATCGACCAATTGCAATCGTTTCGGTTCTGTCTAAGTTATTTGAGTCAATCGTAAACTCAAAGTTAATCAAATATCTTAAGTTAAACCATCTTATCAATGACCGCCAGTATGGTTTCAATTCTGGGTGTCAACTGGTCCACTGGAAATTTACTTACATTTCTCACTTAGAGTTGGAACCGTTGTCCTCATAGCTTTAGTGAAGCAATGGTCATTTCTCGTGATATTTCGAAGGCTTTGGATAGAGTCTAGCACCTAGCCTTGTTAGCCAAGCTTCGCGCATTTTGTCTTCACCCCGTACTCTGTGCTGTTCTAACTCTAGAAAACTAACTTTGCTCTAAGCCACTATTGTAACTTGAGTCCAAAATGTACACGTCCTCATCTGTGAAGGGTGCACATCGCTTATCCTAGCATGTAAGGTTTAAGAACAAACTGAAGCTTCTTATACGAAGGTAGCAGTTTAATAAATTTATTACAAGAAAAACCCACCGTTCTTGTCAAATAAATTGAATGTTTCCTCGTAGATCGTTCTTTTCAAGTTGTTCTGGATAGACTCAAACAATAGGCGTGTGTTTTTGCTCCGATACAGAACAGAATATAACTCTGCCGCAAAAATAACGATCTAGTATAAAACAGCAGGGCATTCACTAAGGCTGACATAGGTTGCTGTGGTAGCACACAACAGCTGAAAATAAAGGGAGAAAATAAAGAATGTACTCTACCACGATCGGTAGAAAATAGAAAAAGGACTAACAGAAAGTTACTTCTTATAACTTTCTACACATTATGAGGGCTTTTTCTAATTTCCTAACTACGAAAGCATTCAACATAACCATGAAAAACCCAAAGCCACCTCACAGCAAAAAAGACAGCTTCTCAAGAGCTTTACTTTTTTCTATCAGCACATTCTATAGTTCAGCACGTGAACTACAAATGAGGAATAGAATTTCTGTACTAGTGAATTCACTGGTACAGGAGTGTTGTTGTTTCCAATGCATACAATCTATTCTCTGCTGGATAGAGCAGCAAAAAAACCCGCCTAATGTATCCACACTAGCAATGCCGGGGTTCCGCAAGGCATTGTTCTTTCACCAACTCTCTTCTTTTTATTTATAAACTACCTCTTTTCCTCCACTCTCCACCCGATTCATAGTTTTACCGATGACATCACTCTTGACTTCGCATACTCTTTTGACCGAGTGGCCGACTCGCACGAGAACGCTACTTCTATTAGTAAAGATCGCATGTTTGGCCCTGTTTAGCGTTCCAAACATGCGATCTTTTAGTTAATTTTCGTAAATCCGAACTCATATCTATTTCTTGTATGATTTGTATTTCATCTTCGTCTCAAAACCTTTCATCAACTTCTCCATTAAGTATGTTCATTCAACACAACCTCAAACTCATACACTGCTATCCAACCAACAAATTGTCACTCAGTCTGGAAACTCCTTGCAAAGTAAATAGATGCCACAACATTCACAATGTACACAAGCGAAATTGACAAAGTCTACAAAACATAATTTTCCCGTAAATCAACTCAACCGCCACATCTATCTAAATTTCCAGGATGCTAGTATTTGGAGTTCGCAACAGCACGAGTAACCAAATAATGGACTGGAAAAGAATGTATCTGTACGTACAAATTTCCTACGACTTTTCTTCATTGTGTCGAACACCAATAATTTTTGTGTATGTGAAACTCATGTAATCCGAGTAAGAGCTATGTATTGTTACATAAAAGTCGTTAAAAGGGCATATGGGAAAAATTAGACGTTTGATAGATGACAATAATAATGACAAGTTTTCGATGAACATTTATTTCATTTTTCGTTTTCAATTTGCCATCAATCATGATTTGATGGCTGTTGGAACTGTTGATGAATGAATATGTACAGAAATTCATATAATACATCGAAAATGATTGAAGTGACATATTTTACAAGAATATAACTAAAAAGCATGAAAACTTTATGATGTTTTCAAAACAGCTATTGGTGAGAGCTGGTGAGTGCGAAAGACACTGGCGCCCAATGTGTGGGGTCCTTGGTTCGTTTGGCTATGGAGTCTCTGCCATCTGCACTCTCGAAGGTTTTAAAAGGGTTACACCGAGACAACTTTGCTTTGCTTTTTTTTAAGAGGTAAATAATGCAGAGATGAATTTAATTCGGTTTTAATTATTATTTTTTTAAATATGAAAAAAGGACGAAATAAATAGTAAAAATAATAATACTAGAAAGCACAGAATTCAAAAATTCTAAGAACTTATCAAAACTGATTAAATTATACTCTCTTACTAAATACTACATT